>CM051500.1:22067164-22079629 GCA_028031935.1 Paedocypris micromegethes
ATATATATATATATAAATAATAAAATACTAGTTCTATTTTTGTAAAAGGCGTAAACCATCATTGCTATTTGCAGATATATCTTTTCCTGTTCTCAGATAGGTCAAATATTGTCCAAAACTGAGCAAACATTTGTATCATTCTTATCGTTTCAGAGCCCAAATAACCGGCGTCCTGATTAACCAGAATTGAGTGAGGAAGTTTGTCAAATGGCCACTAGGGACCTTATCGAAATTGTGAATATAGTCTAGTGAAATCTAGTGAAGTTACAAACACACAGTAAAGTGAACACACACAAACCCGGAGCAGTGGGCAGCGTTAAGCCGTGGTGCACGTGGGGTGTGTGTGTGTGTGTATATTTAGCAGTAATGGTTAGTGTTTTTATTTTTATGCAAATTAAGATGAATTGCATCTAACCCACGACAATAAAACAAAAACAACAAAGCTGTTTAAACATGCATGAAGTGGATGAAATTGTCTTTTGTTTTTCTGCTCTTTGAACTGGCAGTTCATCATGTTCTTCATTTGCTTTTCAGGTGTGATGCAGCTCTTAACACACTATTTATTTTTGTAGCTCCAGCAGGTGTGTATCTGGGTTCACAAGCTGCCATGGCAAGATTGGTTTGTGTGACTGTAATTACTAATTTAGGGAAATTGCGGAGAAAACAAACAGCTACAGAGGGAGGAAAAAAAAGCGTCATGATTGAGAGAGTAGAGAGGCAGTCCGGCTCTGTTCTCGGCCCGCTCTAGTTATCCCCCTTTCAAAGCCGTCAAATCTGCTCAGATTATTGGATTTCAATGCACCTGGAAACAATAGTCACTCAGCTGATTAGTCCGCTGCCGCCTTAACTAAAATGACATTTACCTTGACGTTTGACGTCATTCCTTCTATTCGCCCTTGCTTTTCTCCCACCATACCTCCGATTTAAGCGGTTTCTCTCGCTACAGGCCAGTAATCATTTTTTATGTTGGGCCCTGGCTCCCCAGCTCCATCCAATTCCCCACGGACGAGCCGCCATCATTGTTCAGATCAGATGGCTTTCAATGCGTCTGTACCGAAATGGGTTTCGGTTTTGCATTAGTGGAGTGTTGGTGCCAACCTTTAGAGTTTGCACTTGCACAAGTGGATTCCTTTATCATTCCGAGTCCAACATCTTTACCACATGTGCTCGCTCATTCCCCTCAAAAGTCCTGGATTATATTTGGGAGATGACTGATTTTTATCGCCCCTCCAGCATCCTTTATTAGAATGCAAAGTGTCTGTTGAGTTCTACACCTTTCTGAGGGAAGCAGCTCGCTCATGTTTATTCAGCGGCGGTCAGGAGCAATAAAGCCTTTCAGCTTTGCCAGCTCCAGCGTATTCAGAGGATGAGTTTGTATGTCTTCAAACATGACCTAAGTTTTATTGGTCAGCTGTGTAAAACCTCTATGTTGAGCGCTATTCCGAGGCTTCGTTTTAGTGTGGATTTGTTAGCATGTTAATCCTTATGACAATTTCGTACAATTAATTTATGGTGAGCAGAAGAGGACTTGTCTCACAATTTCAATCAACTTGGATCTCACACTCGGTAGTGTGCGAGCGCATACAGTATGCCCTGCGCTGTAGTGTGAACTAGCACTAGCTCATTAGCACACACTAACTTATTGTGCCGTTTCCTCTGAGGATCTGAAGTGTTCGGGAGGATATTACTGAGGAGGTGTTGGCTGACTGTCACACGTTCAAACCCTCTCATGTCCCCATCACCCTCACTTTCACCATATTCTTACTAACTTTGTGCTAACACCTCAACTAAGATGTTCAAAGACTTCCAAACTTCTAGTCAGCAAGTGAACTAAATTAATAATGTATCACTTCTCTTGTCAGATTGTTGAACTGTATTCTAGAAGTTTTTTTTAGAATTGTCTGTCTGTGTGTATGTGTATCTTTCAGTTTATCTCTATTAGTTATCTAGTGTTTATTTCTCTCTTTTTCTGTCTGTATTGTCTGTCTCTCTGTCTGCTTATGTCATCCATCCAACCTTTGTCTATATGTCTGTTTGTCTACATGTCTACATGTCCATCTGGTTAGATAAATCCATCCAATCTAACCTTTCTGTATGTTTTTTCTTTCTTTCTGTCTTTCAGTCTATTATGGCAGTCCTTTCTGCCTGCCTGTCTATTTATCTTTTCTTCTGAACTGTCTGTCTCTCTTTTTGTTTGTTTGTCCTACTGTCCACTAGTCCATCCCTCACTTTTTCTGACTGTGTTTGTCTGTCCATCCTTCTGTCCATCTGTGTGTTTCTCCATCCATCTACCGTGTCTGTCTTTCTATCTCTCCTTATGTCTGTCCACATCTCCATCTTTCTCTTTCTCTCTCTCTTTCCTATTTAAATTTCTCTGTCTGCTCTCTATCCGTCCATTTCATTATATTCATTTGTCGGTCTATGTAGTCTGTTTTTTTCTTCCTCTCTTTTCATCTGTGAATTTGCCTATTCATACCTCCATCTCTCGCTCCTTTTTCTTTTTCTCACATATTCTCTCTATTCCTCTACTTGTCTGTCTGTCCATTCATTCATATATTCTCTGTGTGTGTGTGTGTGTGTGTGTGTGTGTGTTTTAGCCCAGAGACGGTCTCATCCATTTCCTTCTATACCTCACATGAAGGTGTTCAGGTGGCTTATTTTTCACTTTCTCCTTATCTGTTTGGCACCTTTTGTTCATGTCAAGCTGCATTGTAGTCATGCCCGAGGTCTTTAAGATCCAACTACTTTACACAAATCATCTACAGGCCTTTTCCCCTCAAAGGCGCTTCGTCTAAACCTTGATGCTAATCTACCAATTAGTTAATGGTATGTTGTAGAGCTGTGATCATGCATTTGTGACCAGTGTAATATGGGTGGAAAGAGTAGGATTTTGTGGCTGGAAAGCTCATTGTCTCAAATGACAAAGAGCAGGATTAGAAAGCAACACTGGTGACTTTTAAGCTCTTTTACCCATTGCCAGCAAGTTCAGCTCTCCTGATCTAGGGCTTAATCCTTGTTCTCAAGGGCTAGTGGGCAAGCTGGGATGCCTCGAGGGTCCTAGCATTCGTCTGCGGAGGAAAATGCTGCAGAACGTGTCATCATTAGCTCTTCCCGTCCCTCTTCCTTCTGCTGTGAAGTTAGTCAGGCCTGGGCTGTTCTTTTCCCAGGCAGCCACCGTTTCCTCAAGCATTAGCCTCGTAGCCGCTGGGCCACGTCCTAATACCTCCAACTTAAGAAAAGCTGTAATCCTCATTTGAAAAGGAGCAGAGGTTGGATTTGCAGATGAGGAAGCAAACCCCAGTGTGCCTGAAAGCCCTCACGGTGCCATAAGAAGTTCTTGAAGTGTAACGTTTATGCTCGAGATTTACTTGTGCGCTTAGAGTAGTCTTTTTCAAATAGTCAAATAGAATTTCTGGTCTAGTCTTTGATTTGTTGAGAATGGACTTTGTAGCACATTAGATTTATTTCTACTAGACCTCACGGATTCCACTTCGACTTGCCTTTCGCTAAGCAAAATTATTAGTCAAACTATATTCAAATAGAGAAGATTTGCTTGTTCTGTCATTTACAAGTCAGCATGAATCTTTCTGGCTCACTCCTTAGTAGTGTGCCTAGTGAATTTTTCAAGTGTTGCGTCTTTTTTCTATATCAATAAATATAATTATTAGGCAAGTATGTGATTCACAAACAGCTGGAGACATTTTTCTTTGTGTGTTTCTTTGAAGGTTTTGACACAATATTTAGTTTTCCAAAATATGACACATTTTGAATAACTAGAACTATTAATTTTATTAACTATTATACGATTAACTAGAAGATAAATCAGATTTTTTTTTGTCATACCAATATTGTTATCCAGTATAATCACAAAATAAGAATTGTAAAATTGCAGAAATTTTCCGCATATTACCTTGAGCTGCTAGTAGAGTTGAACTCTCATTTCTTTGTGAAACCATAGCAAATTTTAAAAATAAAGCTCTTTTTTTAAGTGAATGTAAATAGACTCTGGGGCATTTTATTTCACTAGACATTTTATTTCACTGTAAACAAAACTAGTGAAGGACTAGTGCAGTATACTAGAACCGTGTAATGAAAAGCTTAATGTGCCTGAGCTGTAAAGTTGTTGGAGTCATTGGATGTATAAAATGTCGATTTTATGGAGTCATCACCGAACATCTGTCTACATTTCAACCTCCCAAAAATGGAATCAATCCACTCTACATCATATTAAGGCTACAATCTACAAACCCTCTACACGGTTAACAATTATGATATTATCTGGATTTAATTTAAGTTTGAAACACAGATTATAGATAGTTAGCATGAGGAATCAGTTAGCAGCTATAGCAGACTTTTGTTTTTCACGAATGATGGGCTAGATGTTCTCTAGATGTTCTCTTTGGGCAATTAGGAAAGCCGCCAGAGATAATGTTCATCTTGTCCGTTTACAGTCTGTTTGCGCCACTCACTCTTTCTGTAGACGTCCATTTCACTTACAATAAAGAGCTTACAAGCAGCTTTCATTGCTTTACAATGGACAGGCCTCATTATCTAACACTTATGCTACAGCTAAACGTAACCGTAAATCTTCAAACCCCCCGGTTGTTAGACTAAACCTTGGGTGTGGAATTATCGTTGCTGCTTTCCAGGACACAAAATGGCTCTTTGCAGACACATTTGCTCTATTTTAAAGAAAAACTAATCAATTTTTCAGGATTTTGTCTAAGCAGACAGCTGGCAAGGCGCTTTTTTAAACGCAAATAATAAAGACATTTTTGTTATGATGGTCTACATTGATTCTTATGGTCATGCTACTGTCAGGTGTTAGCTTAGCTTTAAGCTAGTATCAAATAGGCCTTTTTTTCCAAGCAGTCTCAAAACGAGGACACATTTGAGGAATCGCACATTGCGTGGCGCGAGTGAACGCTGGCTGTTTATGTAACACGGCCATTTGAGAGACAAGAACGCAAAGCATGTAGGTGGAGTGGCGGTGTAGCCTTCTGAGTCAGACAAACGCTTTTCATTATAACCATTTATAGGGTTTGTGTCAAATCTGTTCAAGTCAAACAATTTCGAAACCGACTCAACGTTTTTCTGTAGATTTCTTATCGTTTAGGTGTTTTTTTATTTTGGTTCAATAATCACAGATGCATAATTGTGCAAAAACTACATTGCAATTAAGCTTCACTATAAAATAAAATGCTAGTACAATTATTGAGCCACTGATTAACTTAACCGGTATGTTGACAGGGCATTTTATAAAAAAGATTATGAGTTAATTAGAATTTAATGCTATTTTTAGGCCAGGATAGCCATTTTTCTTACAGTGGTTTTTGTATTGAAGACGGTTTGGAGCTGCATACAAATTCAGCTTTTATCCTGCGTATTTAAATAACCCGATGAAAGGAAGAGGAATGAAGAGAGGTCACGTGACCTACAAATAATTCATGCAAATCAGAGATGCAATGCAAATGGGAGAGTGGAGAGAGAGGATCAGATCTTTGTCTTGCATTTTGGTTCAGTATTCTCTCACGGATATATTAAACCTGCCGTCGTGTGTGTTGTTGTGCTGCCTACAATGCATTGGAGAGCAGACATGTCAGATTGAATGTAAACTTTCGCTTCCTCTAAAGCTCTGCCAGCGGCTTTGTTTTTTCCCCATGAAAGTGCATTAGCATTAGTGAAATGGCTGAAAAAAGAGGAGAGATGGCTTGTCGGTGCAAATGTGATGGGGAGACAAATCCCTCTCTTATTAATTAAAGACTAGACTTCTTTTCAAAAACCTTCTACTCAGAAGCCTCAACTTTTTGTTCATTTTTGCATTTATTTTTAGAAGAGGGGCTTTTGTTGTACGCTTTCATTGTCTCGAAGTGTGTTGTTCATTTGAGAGACTCTTTAACACGCTTTGTTTTTCGTATTGTTTTGTTTCTTTTTGTTTACTTTGCTCCCGTGTGTTCTTGTTTTTGCCCATACACTTTATTTTGGTTTGCTCGGTCAAACAGCCAGTTCAAACTATTTAATGTTTCAAAGACTCAAGTGTGTTGAAAACTATTCTGTTATTTTATTTATGTACCACACGTTCTGTAAATGGATTCTTTTTTTTTTGGCTCCTCTTGACGTTCCAGTGAACCTCTGGAATCGAGGTTACACAACTGCAAAACTAAACAGGGATCACTTTTGAATTACAGAATTCCACAATATTTTATGTTATATTAGGTATTAATATCAATTTACATTTTTTAAGTTGTCATTTTTTTATTTAACAACTATACTCGAAACTACAAGTCCTGGCTCCTCTCAGAAAACAGAACGACAACAACAAATGCTTTAAGTTTGCAATAGTATTTAGATAGACTTGGCAATAGCTGACCACTTCAACAAGAATCACATGACACAAGATATGGTTTACCACACAAGTCATGGCTTTTAAAATTGCTAGGTCTTGTGGGAAATTGAGTTTGAGAAGTCTGACAAATGTGCTTTTCCCATTTCATTGTTTTGAAGAAATAACTGGGTTTGTTCCTCAGAAAATATCCCCAAGTAGGTGAATGATGAAAGCGAGAATCCACTGTACTGAATTGGCAGTACTTCATCTATCATTGCAGACATATTTTTAATGGGATTTTTTTGGACACTTAGTAGTTTGTACTATTGATATCTATTCTTAACCATGTTTTCCCGTCGTACAATCATGGTAAATTTGCGGAAACAGTGCGGATGCAAAGACTTCTTATGTAAAGCGGTTCAACAATGCTATGCTAAGCATATTTATATTAAGTAACAGAATCGGTCGGCAGAATCTTGCTCCAGTTTTCATATGAGCCAAAAACCTGGTGATAGTTATTTACTGTAGTGAATTTTATACATTGAAAACGGCGTTGCTTTTTATTTCATGTTAGTTATTTTACCTCGCTAGGTTTCAGCCGAGTAGTGAATCATGCTTTGACGGTTTAATTAGACAGCAGATCTAGAATTGAGTTGTGTGTTTTATTAACATTCGATAACATAGCATGTAATTACAACACACCAGTTTGGAAACGGCGGTAAGATAATGATTTAGAAAAATGGGGAGTACTTGCCTGAGCGAGAAGCTGCAAGAGCAGAGAAATTATGTTTCATCATGGCACAAAAAGATCCGCCACACAGCAGACCGTAATCAAACTAAAGACAGCGTGGCATTGTAATTTGTAGCAGACAGGAAGGAGTAACCTGATTGCGGATAATGGAGACGAAGAGAGATCAGGGTCGGCGCTGACTCAACGGTGAGTGGGCTTTTTCTGTCGTCTCCTACGTCTCCGTTGCACGGCATTTTACAGTCACTCCAGATGGTCAGAGTTGTGCAAGCCAGTGCGCCGCAAATAAAACTCCCTGAAAAGCAGATGCTCCGCTTAAATACGACTTCTGACATTAAAACAGTTTGCCCTTTCCAAAGAGGCCTTTCTCCTCCAGATGTTTGGCGGCCATTTCCCACCGTAATTGGGATTGGGGGAGATCATAGATAACATTAGTGCTGTGCTCCCTGTGCGACTAGGCTGAATATCGATTGCGCAAACAAGCTTCTGTTACATCTACGCAGATTATAACTATGTGTTTTTATAACAGCGCATCCAAGCCAGTCCCGTCATCCATTCCCTGAACAGCTTCTTCCATTTCTTGGAAACGGCTTATCCAGAGAATAAGCAGATGTGGATCAGTGCTTTTCTCCAAGACACAAGAGATTCGACCTGCACCCTTTTGATCACATTTTCAACTCTCCACCTCTAGGCCACAACTGTCCAACTACCTATGGACAATTTAGACACTTCGAATCTTCTGATTGGAAATTTTTTGGGCCATTCTTTTTAGACTTTTGGACAGATCCAGTAAACTCCAAACGGAAATTCCCTGACTGATCCGCAAATTTCCTTTTGGGGGGTTAATCCTTGCTGATCAAGGCTTCACATGGTGTTTTTTCCATATTATCGTATTGAGAAATATTTGAATATATGTTTAGGCTGTAGATTATTAGGAACATAGATTGCCGCTCAGAAGGGTAAAATGATGGATATCTTCTAACATCTTAGATGGGAAACCTGTAATGACAAAAAGGAGTTTGAGAGAAAGTGAAGATTGAAAGACATCTATCCTCTCTCTTCATCATTTTTTCTGCGCTGTCTAGACCCTGGTAACATATCCTTTCTGTCTGGCCAGTGGTGACATATCATATATTTGCCAAAGACAATTCTCTTATTTATATATGAGTTAAATATGCCTGAGGGACATGATCAGAGATTGCATATCTGCAACCCGAGTGGTTGCCAAGATCGACAAGGCCCTACTACTCCATTCAAACTTGATTAAATACAACCGAACAATGGATGGTTCTACTCGTGGAAAGGGGGAGAGTGCATGTATGCAACGATATGTTCCCTTTAAACAGGCATTGGAAGCATAAAATTCACGGCTGCTGGAAGAGGCGCTTGGGGGAACATTTGTCCAGGAGAGAACTAGACTGCGCCTTTTATTCCTGCCTGGATAAAATAGTGAGGTGACATTTGATCCAGTCACTCAGGAGCATGACTTAAACTGCTCTCCTTTCACGCTGCCTGTCACATCTGCGTCTGCCCCCATCCGACTAAAGGTCTCGCATAACCACGGGAGCGCAGGTGACCACAGAGGGGGTCTCTGAGAGCGATCTATTTCACTTAAGCGCGAAGGGCCCGGTGAGGTTAATCCAAGACCAGGAGCGGTCAGCTCGGGTTTCCGGGTAGAAGTGTGAAGAGCATTGTATGTTTTTTTTTTTTTTTGTTTTAAACAATTTTCTCTTGTTTTTTGCTTTACTTGAGACTTGAGGCTGTTTTTATTGGGTTGGTTTTTACCAAGTCATTATGATGAGGTCCTTTAGAAGTTCTTGGTTGACCACGATGTCTCTAATCAACCTCTTTTGCCCCTTGTCATCTTTAATTAATGATGGAAGTTTAGAATGGCGTCATGTTAACTTGGGTCTAGTGCAGAATGGCGTCATGTTAACTTGAGATCAACCAGAGTCCAGCAGCCAAAAAGGATCTTCTGATAGGATGATCATATTCAACAGTTTTTTTTTCCCTAACTGAAATAGTTATCTCAACTCTGACTTTTTTTGGCACCTGCATCGTCTTGAAAAGTTAGCAAGATATTTGAGGACAAAAGGTCCTGACTTTTTGCTTCTCCAAAAGAGTAGTGTATAGTAGAGAACCAACTGCTGCTTCTACTTTTTCTGCTTAAATAATCTCAGCTCGTTTTCCTACTTAAACGATGTCCATCTTTAGAGCAACAGATAATTGTGGATAGTCTTCAGTTGTTGCGTATGAGTTCATCTAAGGGGTTCTAGCAAAGCTTTTTTTTTGGTTTTGTTTTAGCAGAGCATGAAAAAAACGAAACCGGTGAGAGCGCTTGCACGTCTTTAGAAATTAAGATGCCCATTAATGATCACAAAGTCCCTCCACTTTGAAGTTCCACTCTAATCCTTCCAGTGTCACATTCTTTTAGTTTGCTGAGGGAGAAGTACCACAAAAAAGCCTAATCTGATGCCAAATGCCAATTTAGTGGTGGTGCATCTATTATATCAAACTGTAGACTCTTGCTGAGGCTTTGAAATTAAGAACCGAGAAGGTGGTGCAAGAGCGTCTTATCTCGACGTAGATTAAGCAGCTTTAAGATTTAACTCTACCTAAATGCTGCTAAAGCATTTTTAAAATTAATAATCAGCATTACAATCCTGAGGGAATAGTCCTTAATTATAAATCAGATCATTATCATGAAGTCTAGGTGTATGTTTAATGCATATGTGTGGTAAGGCAATGCGATGAACACAGGAGGTATAGACATTGGCTTATCTTTAATTCAAGTGGATAAAATAATATGATGACATTTGGTTCAAGTTATAGATTTTTCAACTGAATTATAAAAAACAATTTTTAAAGTGAAGACCATTATACAAGAATCCCATGTTGGAGCTAGGCATATTTTTCATCTGCTCGTTTATACAGTTTATACAGGAAGACTTATTTGCATTTGAACTTTTTATCAAGTTCTGTCCACTTTTCACCTTTGTGTTTAACTAGCAAGTGTGCACGCACAAGTTGAAGGTCACCTTCTCTCAGCAGGTGACAGGTGGACCAGAGGTTTCTGACCTCTCTACACTCGGCAGGAAGTCATGCCACTATTTTTTTCCACACATGTTCTGTAATTACTCAACTCAGATCATGACGTTTATTTGTGAATGGTATTTTAAATTGCACTTCTAAAAGTCTAGGTTTAAAGAAACATAATGCCAACAAAGGGATACAACAATCTAGTCTTGGCATCACTGAAATTATTTGCCTAGTTGATGTGAGCAAACCATATAGTCTGTATATATATTATAAAGTGCATAATACAGTTTGTTATCATAAGGTAGAATCATAAATTTGGCTGCTTTCTTTTTTTCTACCAGATTATTTTGACTAGTGTCAATTTGATGTGCCTTGTCATTAATTGTGGCCATTTACTCTTATTTCACACTCTCTGGCTCATATTAATACATATTTTTACATTTTAAAACATCCACACGTTCTGGATACGTAGTTTATCTATTCACTTTTAAACCAGTGATCAATGTGGAATTTCTATTTTTATTTATTGAATTGTGGCGCAAAGTTGGAGGCCTTTGTTGGCTTGCAAAAAGGTCAAATCAGTCTATATGTTTTTTTCTTTCTCTTTCATTAAAGCTTTTCATGCCACGCTGTTTAGATTCTGCAGACTTTGTAAGAGACCTGGAATAGTAAAAAGCGTCAAATCAAATCAAAATCAAATCACTTTTATTGTTACCTCACAGGATTTACATGATTAAACTAGAACTATGTTTTTGAGAATGAGAGCATCAGTGCTCTACATGCTCAAGTAACTGTCTTTGTGTATGATAGAAAAACCAACATGGACTCTAATAGCAAAATGTGTGATGCAGCATGAGTACATCATAACTGGGACGACTGTGCCTTTGGCCGCTTTTTGTAGATGTAAAGAAACCATATTTTGGCATAAGGTCTTGGTCTTTATGGTCCAGGGTTAGGCAAGTGCACAACATATTAGAAATTGAAACATGTCCAGGAGTGTAAAGAGAAGTATTAGCTTATTAGCATTAGCTAACAACTGTTACCTTTAATATTCGTTCCATTTTGGGAATAGTATCTGTCTTTTTCATGATCCCACATGTAATTCATATATGATTAAATGTCCCATGAAATTAACCAAGCTTACCATACCTCATTTTATCTTATAAAAAATGTGTACGGCTCATTGATAAAGATCAGGATTGCCGTAGTGTTTCCTGAAGATCCCGAGATTGTCTTAACTTCTCCACACGTCTTACTAGATTTCTCTCACCCTCCTTAAAATAAACAGTTTCCTGTCAGCTGTTGGTGACCGTAAACACGGATTCCATTTCTGAGATGCTCGTCTGAGCTGGATAGTCTGAGTTTTGAGAGGAATAAAAACCCTCACGTGACTTTTGAGCCAATTTTCCACACTGTAGGGATTCCACTCTCGAATGCAGACTTACGTAACACACTGACATGCTCACGCTCTTAGTGAAAATTGTTTTTAAAGATTTAAAGCAGTTTGACAGAACAGACGTGTGTGTGGTATTCTTCACTGTGGTCTTCTTTTTAGATCAGGACTAACTTTAGACTTCATTTTTAATGTTTGCCTTTGGAACGACACGGTTGATTTTAGGAAGACGTGTTTACTGTAAATGTTCAGTGTTACTGTCAGAGTTATATTATATAATTGTGTTGCTGTGTTCAGTGCAGTGTGATGTGATTGGGAGGCAGGAAGTCACTGAGAACTTTATTCCTCGGCAGATAAGGGAATGTAAACAGTTTGTAAACGGGGAGGAAAAATGAAGGGAGTTACAGTCGCTGTTTTTGTCCAGTAATAATAGTATAATAATTTTCCAATAGCAAATCATATTCAATAATCAATTCAACAATCACATTATTATTATTATTATTATTATTATTATTATTATTATGGCTATTTTTTATTATTATTGTTATTAAGTGAAATAAAGTTGAATAAAATTTGTGGGTTTATTACAATTTGTTTGCTATATTTTTATTACAATGTTAAAATATTAAAATAAGGATTTTGAAAAATGTTTTTGCAATCTTTATGTATATACAGAAACCTTTTAATAGCAATGTTGCAGTAGTTTTTTTTTTTAAACAAAGGGAACAATTAAAAAATGTATTTTCTTTTTCAAAAAATCAAAACAAAAAAAAAACCCAAATAAAACTATTCAAAGATTTACATTTTCAGTTTCTATCCACATATGTGTAACGCAAGTTTTTCTTTTAAACTTTGCGTTGCCTGCTACTCTATATTTTTACTAGGCTTTTAAAAATGTAATTCTGAACATCAGCAAATGTGTTTTACTAGATAGCGGAAGGAAACAGTGTGAAAAAAAAA
>CM051500.1:22079640-22180742 GCA_028031935.1 Paedocypris micromegethes
AAAAAAAAAAAAAAAAACTCCAGCCATAAACGTTGATCAGCCATGATGCCGAGATTCCGCTGGTATTTGTGTGTGGCCCTGGGCATTAATGATAGCACGCAGGTTTAGGTAATAACCTTGTTTATCTCCTTTTTATGGCTCAGCGAGTAACAGTGGGCACTGTCGGCGTGCAATTTCAACCCAGGCGTGACACTTTTCCTTTGAGGTGTAAAAAACAGCCGTGGCTTTAACCTCAAGTGTCAGATACACACTGTGTGGTTGTGAGTAACATGGAACTTTCACTGATGCAATTGTATTGCTTGTTTTTTCAAGTGATTTAGTTAAAAACGGACAGATTTGTATTTAAAAATTGAATTTACATTTTTTTTTGTGCGTGTTACATAATGTAATACAAGTAGCACAAGAAAGAAGAAAAAGTATTTTTTGACGCATATCTATTGTCATATAATTGTCATATTGTTATTGTCACAGTCGTGTTCATACTTTGCGTTGCTCATCATAATGCACTTTATAATTCATTATTGCTATTCATTCTCACTTCTGGTTAGACCAAACTGCATTTTGTTGTCTTGTACTTTGTACTTGCCAATGATAATGATGATAATGAATCTAATCTAATACAAAATAGATTAGACAGAGACAAATTATAGAATAGAATAGACAAATACCTTGGAAACCCTTCGTAGGTTTTTTTCCTACTGTTTCTTTCCAAATGCATTAGTCTGTCTTTGCGTTCTCCAGAGGGAGGGCCATTATTTTTGCCGTTATTTTTAATTCATTTCTGTTCTGAACATTTAACGGGAGTAACTGAAAAAGACATTGTTAAGATAAAGGCACAAGCCGCTGAACAGTGAATGTGAGAAATACCTGATTGCGTTGAGTCTATATGAAGGCGTTAAAGTGACAAAGTGATGAGGAGAAGAATTGGACATGATTATACTTTTAATTTAAAATATTTCCTAGAATTTAAATTATGGCATTTCCTCATAAATTCTAGCTTGAAAGACTTTCTATGGCTCAATCAGCTGCAACCTAGGCATTGCAGGTTCGAATCCCAGGATGGTGGGTGTTTTTGGGCAAGACACTGATTGAGGCTGCCCACTGCTCCGGGTTGTCACTTCACTGTGTGTGTAAATTCACTGGATAGTTAAATGCAGATCTCAATTTTGATACGGCTCCTAGTGGCCATATTGACAATCTTCGCTCCCTTTACTTAGGCTGTAGTTTCAGTAAGACGTGTTACAACTTGAGCAAAATGGGAAGTTTTATTTATACTAACTTGCCAATAGTTTCTTTTCCAAGTAAATACATGTGCCTCGCTCCACTGGGTTTCCAGCGTCTCCGACCTACAGTATATTTCTGGATGTAAACACGTTTCTCTGTCATCAAACTTTCCTTAAAGAGAAAACCCCTTTTGTCGTTTTGCTGGAAACGCCGCAGTTTGATTTATGGAGCCTAGGCTTCTCTTCCTGAGCATTTGATGAGGAGTCAAGAGAACGTTTCATCAGGTTTCGGAGAATCGCATTAAAATGAAGTTACAGGCGTCCCCCAGCACCCCGCCGTGCTCGGTTCTCGCCGCGTCCCGTGGCACCGTTGTCATCATTTGTATGCTGTAGTTGCTGCATTTTAAGGTGTTTTGCACCTGATAATTGTCTTCAGCAAATCGTAACAGTGATTTGTTGATTCGGAGAAAAAGCAGAACGGATCTCCTGGTACTCGCTCGGTTTTAATTTGAGGAACAGGTGCTGTAGAACAATTAGAAAAGTTGGAGACGCATCAACCTTGTGTGTCTAGAAGAGGAAGAGCATCAAACTGTTTCGCTTTGGCGGTTTTGTTTTCTCGAGTAGTTTGAAGGTCTTGAATAAATTCATTATGTTTGTTGCAGACGGCTCGAGTATGTGGTTATTGATGTTTACTTTAGCTTAGTAGCTTAAAGTTAACATGTTGCGTTTCTCTACATTTTAAAGGTATTTGAAGTCCATCCTTCCATCTTAGTTTTTCCATTTCTGGGTCATGAATCGCATTAAAATGAAGTGCAATTCTAGCAACTCTAGTTCTGTAGGCCAAAGACACAATCTCAGAGCTGGACACACCAACACAAAGCATATTATTGGATATTTTCAGAACTATATGTTGCATTTCACTGCATTTTAAAGTTATTTAAGTCAATCCTTCCACTTTTTTTTGTCCATTTCTTGGTTACAGGGCCAACTCCAGGAACTCTGTGTGTGTAGCCCTGAAGACACACCCTGAACATATGGCCAGCCAATCACAGAGCAAGACACGCCTACACTAAATATATTATTTGATATTTTAAGAACATCGCACAATTGCAGAATTCGTTTTGCAACGGTCCAGTATAGATGTGCATGTTTTTCTGCAGTTGTGGTCATAAATCTCTCGTGTTTTCTGATCTGGGCTCTGTTGGCTAGATCAGGGGTCACTGTGGGGTCAACCTAGGCTCCCGGCTCTAGTTTGAGTTCCTCTGGTGTACGTTTGAAAGGAAATGCCTGGTTAAATGCTTGTTAGGCTATAAAGTCAAACATCTTGCTTTCTTTGAGGCCCTCACCATCGCAGAAGCGTGTGGTCTTTCCTAGAACGACTCGTATTTATCATCATCAGTTCTGCAGTGGATGTGTTTGGCAAAGTTCTACGCTGTAATAGAGCTTTCGTGTTGGCAAACTTATATAGCGTGACGTTTATTTCTTTCATCTTGATTTGAGACTTGAGCCTGTTCTGACTTTCTCATATTTGGCTTTGATTGCTTTTACAGAGGTCTTAATTTTAATATATACTTGCTGAATAGGGGAATTTCATTAGTAGTTGGAGACGCAAGGTTGTGGTTGAGTTCTTGATGAACGGACTCCACTGATGCGGGGATGAGGGTTTTGATCACGGTTTCTTTTCACTGCCGTGTGTGTGTGTGTGTGTGTGTGTGTGAGGGAAGAGAATAAGAGATGAGAAATTTGTTCTGGTTCCTGGTCCTCTCATTCAGCTTGTCCTGCTCCGGTAGCCCTCGGCTGCAGACCGCTTCCTCTGGGAACGCTCTGTGCTATAAAGAACAAAAGGGCCAAGCAGAGTTATCACTCGTCGGTGAGACTCGGCCGAGCAAAAATACATGTATTTTTAATGTGCTGCAAATAAGAAATACGGCCTTTTTTCCTCTTCATCTCACTGGCTAATAAAGACTCTTATCATTACCCACAAGACTCGGTTCAATTTAACGCCGAGCTTTGCAGACATGAGATAGGGCTTTCCTGATATTACAGCCTTCAGTGAGCCTGCGGAACACTTTGTCTTCCACTTTAGCTTGGTGGTCTACGACCGATTGCTTGCCGTACGGATGGTTTTCCTCCTGAAATTGTGGATTGACTGGCAGAGAGAGTCGAGTTAAGCCGTTTTGTGAAGTGGAGAGTGTTTATGTAAGCTGGAGGTTTTCACCTGTCGTACTTATTCTGAAGTCTTGCCAGATGATTTTCGGATGGCTGAACGTTTGACGGCCACAACCGACTGTGGCACTTTTAAAGACCTTAGATTATTTAATCTTACTTCTACTTCCAGGCATTGAAGTTTTAGTCTGGATGATCCAGGAACCACTCATTTTCTTAAAGATTTCCCGCAGTTCTGATAAGTAGAGATGAGGTTTGATTTTTGATGAAATAGTCAAAGTAACTAATTATTATTATTTTATTAATTTTTGTACTAAAGCATTTATAGTAAAGCAACTACTTAAGCAAGATTGCCTTGGATTAGACATCTTCCAGATTATTTTAAGGGTTTATTTGGATGTTAAACACAATATTTTCTTTCTTATCATTTTTATTAACTTTAAGCAGTTAAGACATCCACAAACATGACTTTTATTTTTGTTTTGTCAGGTTGTCAACTGTCAGGATCAGATTACAGGCGTTTGGCAGTGTTAGATTAGATTAGTGTTTTATTTCCTTTGAATATTTTAATGCTTCGGTAGTTGGAATAAGATCTATTGATAATGAGGATTGTGTATACGTTTTTAAATATTTATGCACAAAACGATAAGAAGGTTTATCCAACCATATACAGTACGATTTTTTTATCATTAGTAATTGAGCACAATTTCCTCATGGCTGGACTTTTTGCTCAGCAGATGTTTTATTATTCTTACCCGTATCTGTGATCTAGAATCTTCACATTCAGGTGATTCTCTTCGCTCCAGTGTTTTTTAGGGGATATGCGCTATTTCCCAGCGGCCGGTGGCAGGGAAGTGTGAGCTTTCCTGCCTAAAAGGAAACACTGGAACGATGTGGCCGTGTGCGTGGAAGTGTGGGAACGTGTGAGGATGTCGTTACCGCGGAGGCCGTCGTCTCTGTGTTGTTTTCTGACACTAACTAATGACCAGCGCCATCTACGTGTTTCTGCATTGTTAGATTTACGATCTTAGCAGGACGCCCACCTCCGCGAGTGCTGCCGAGCTTCCTCGGCTCTCCAGTAAAAAGGAGGAAGCGCGACTGGGATTAATGACCCAGACAGGACAGGGAAGAAAAAAACAACAGCAGCAAATAAAAAAAGAATTCTAGGAGAATCCTAGTCTTTGTCTTCTGAGCCTTGTGGTCTTATCTGGGATGGACAGTCTGCACACTCAAAGCACAGGAAGTTACACCATGTTGTCATCTTCCTGCCTGGCAAATTGACCTTGTCAGCTGTTTTTTGTGCGTTTATTTTCTAAAACCTGCTTTTCTTGGAACTCACCGGAAATGTCATGCATGCAATTGAATGTGTAATTAGTCCATGAAGATCTTAAAGGTTGTGAATTGAATTGAATTGAATTGGAAAAGCTTTTAATTGTCCCTCAGCGAGGAAATTGCTTGTCACAAGAGCAGACAATTATATGTATATATAAACATCTATATGAAGAATAAATAAGTAAATAAGCATGCAAGCATTAACATTACATTTAATAACACTGCACACCCTATAAATAAATAAATGAACATAGCCATAATACACCACACACCATAAATAAACAGCGCTGCACATCATAACCACAGTTCAAGTCATCATTTTAAATTGAGTCTAATTGCAGCAAATAGGATAGATCTGCAATTTCTCTCTTTCACACAGCGAGAATGGATCAGTCAACGATGAATAGATGGATTTATGGATAGATGGATGAATGGATGGATGAGTGGATGGATGCATTTATGGCTGAATAGACAGGCAGACAGTGCATGTACACGATGCATGGACAGATGGATAAATCGATTGATGGATGTATTGACAGATGGATAAATTAATGGATGGATGGAGAATGAATAGTTGGACGATATTACAATCATAAGATTAAACGGAATGTTTGCACATTTGACTAAGAAAATCCAGTGTATCTGTCTCGCTCTGCCCATTTTTTCCCATTCATATATCACACAGTTGTAGTTTGAATGGGTGTGTAATTCAATCTCCATCTCGTGTTTTCTCTCGATCCCAATAGTTTGACCCTTTCTTGACGTGGAAATCATGAATAAGGCCAAAAGTAATCTGGATGATTAATATCTCTATCAGCTCAAAGTATGGTTAGCTTCTCCAGCTGGCGCGGGTTGGTGTTTGGTTTTTCACTCAGCTCTTTTTGAACTTGAGCTCTTGTCACTTTGGATCACGATGCTAGTAGCCAGTTCCTCGGCACAGGAGCTTATTCTGGAAGTGTTTTCTCTTTTACTTCTTCACAGCATCTGCAGAGCATTTGTTGGTTCCGCTGTTCTTATCGCAGCCAATTGCACAGAAAAGTCCCTATCCGTTCTGAGGATTTTAATGTCTCACTTGATATCATTTGCTAGAGGGTTTATTCTAGCAAATCTCTCGGTGGAGGTGCTCACCATCTTTATTTGCCAAAAAAGAAACAAAAAACCTTAAAGAGCAGAAGCAGAGGGAAAGAACATCGAGGATTCCCACAGAGGGACTTGTTTTACAAAGGAGAGAAACATTTAAAGACCTGAAGAAGAATAAACGCCCTTGTGGGTCATTATTTCCTACTTTCTGTGTGTTCCTACTGGGGTGAAGAAGCTGTGATGTTGCTGAGGGGGATATGATCACACCTTCACGCTGTTAGGACTTCACTGTTCTGTCTTCATATGACAATGCATCTCAGAATAGTCTGGATATATATATATATCTGGATAAATCATATATATATGATTGTGGAACCAGCCGGACAGTGAACCTTAAACCTCTTGGACTCAAGTCCAATTTTTCTACCTCTAGACCACAACTATTCACATTTCTGAAGCCTGTACATTTTAGATAGTTAAAAAGCTGATTTTATTTGAAAAAAAAAAAGTAGTTTAGTAACGTTCTGTGGACTCGCTGATCTTTTCCAGAGCTCTTCGCAAAGCAGTTGATTGCAGCTCTCAAGTATGACGCGAAATGAGTTTTAGCCCGTGTTTAGTGCTCTTATCATGACCGTAGGAGGGATTTCATGTTTTATTTTTTTTTCCTTTTTCGATTGAGACATAGCATCAAAGAAACATGCGGTGCCTGTCCGCGTCTGCTTTAACTCAGCGAACCTCTGTGTAGTCCACTCAGCTCTGATAGAAAACACGCAGCCCGGGCGTTTAGCGCTCAATGGCCTTCATTTAGAAGTGTAATGATAGCATTCTGCGGTGCGATTGCCAGCTCACTGGTGTGTCAAACCTCTATTCACTGCAAACGTCTGGCACCGGAGTGTTCTTGACCTTCAGGTTCTACATCTCCGTTGGCTCTCATCTGAATGATATCGTTCCGTAGTCGTCTTTGCTTTGAGTCAAAGTGCTTTTTTTAACGTGTTCTTCACTTCCGACTCTCATGATGTTTTTCTGTCCTTTGTTTCTACAGCTAACAGCACTCTTCTCGGCGGTGGAGGAGGTAAGTGTGTTGTTTTATATTATATTACTACGACCTAGAGCAGGTGCTGGCAACACCAAGCCTGTGGGTTCGATTCCCAAGAAAAAGAAGTTTAACTGTGGATTATTTATTTTTTTACGTTGGTTTTTATTTTTTCATGGATGTTGCTTTTGATAAAAACAGGCCTACTTTTGTTCTTTAATAACAAATTACAAGCCAAATTGCATACATTTTCAAACATCTTTAAAGGTTAAAATGTAATATACATAAAAAAAACAATCTAACACATTGATTGACGTTTTGTAGCTTAACTGGGAATTCAATTCAAAGATGCATATTTTTTTTCTCAACAGGCATTAACAAATGTCTAACAAATCACTCAAAAATGGCGTTTAAATTAAATAAAGCACAGAGTCTATTTTTCTGCATTCCGATCTCATGAGCGAAGTACTGTGCATGATATATCACATTGTGGACAGAGATTTGTTAATGGATCCTGTGATTTGAGTAGGACATTTTTATTTCCAATTTTTTTGAGTTCAGTGAAATCAATCTAGTGTTGCAGTTCTAGCAAACCACAGTCATGTACGTGCGGAGTTGTTTTAGCAATGTGATGCCTGATGTGTTTCATGAGCATATGTACAATTAACACTCCTTGGTCTCATTGTCCTTTCTATTCAAGTTACAATAAGTCGCCTACTTTTGAAAGGTTTGAATAGACTTCAAAAATGTATTAAAACAGCATAGCAACCCATATAGAATCAAAACCCATGAGTAAAGAAACACTGGTCTAGCAAAACGCTCAAATCCAACATAAATCCAGAGTAGTCACTGAATATTCTCCAGCTTAGCCAGAGGAGCTTTGCCTGTGAGCCAGTTGAGTGAATTGTAGGTGTCCAACTGTGTCTGTATTCACCCATCTGAGCAGTTGATGGGCAAACACATGCGGACGACCCATTTGGCAAATTTTCTGCTCAAGCTTTGACGTGATTGAAGTAATTACACACAAAGCACGGGACCCGGGAAGGAAAAAATGCAAGTGTCAGAGGTTGTCGGGGTTGCGAATCAACCCAATTACTTCAGGAATCCTGATCCACCTAACTTCACCAAGCCATCCAGTTAGTGCCCAAATAATGAATGTGGGTCAGTCGTGTGCCCTCCTCCTTAGAAGCCATTGTTTGTCCATCTGTGCCATGATGCTGGGAGGGTTCTCTTCACATCTCAGGAGACGACCATGCTTGATTGGCTCCCCTGTGAGGAAGCGATTACCACTTGTGATACACTATCCGTCTCACATCACGCTCTCTTTAGTATGGCTCTTATGTTATCTGATGTGTGTTAAAAGCCAGACAACCCCTCCTTACTTCATCGGAGCACTGTCACTCCAGAATAGACCCTTATCAAGCCACTGCCAACTGATCTCTGTGATTGGAGAAGTGGCGGGGAAAAAAACTAGCATGATTAAGGTGCAGAGGTCACACGTCTGTGACCAAACTACTTACCACAACACTTGTCAGAGAATCCACCACGGCTAGTCATGCGATTCTTCAGTGAGTAGAAGATGAGTAGAGGTGTTTAGTCTGAACACGTATGGCATCTGAGTCTTTCTAGTGATTTGTCACGTTCCGAAATGGCTTGATGGCAAATTACTCTGTTCATTATTTTACTGTATTTGGCTTGTGATATTGTAGAGTGTCTGTCATGGAGACTTTTCGCGGGATAATAATACGTGCTGTGGGAAATTATATACATACCTGTGAAAGATTGAGACTTCTGATTTACTAAACGCTTTGCGGTCAATGTAATTCTATTAAAAACGCCTAGTTTTCAGCTTGTGTTTTTGGTAATTTCAGGGCTTGTTGTTGATTTGTGCACCGAATGGTTTTAAAACAAATTTATATCTGCATTTATTCTAAGCTTTGCGCTGCTAAATGATGTCCAAAGACTCCAAATTCCGAAGACCAATAACTTGTAACTTTGAGATGGCAAAATATAAATTAATACTTAGGTCATCACAAGACTAAATATGTTAGACTATGGGTCACGGCAGTAGGGACTTTTATTAAGTGAGAAATTATTTTCAGTTATATACTAAACAGTAGTAAAAAATGTGTAAAAATTTCAAGTCACACTGATTGGTTTAGATTGTATGTACACACACACTCACACACACACACACACAAAGTAGATTTAAATGATAATTGTAAGACATGACTTATTATGCAACTGGTTAACTGGTAAAGAACAACACAAAAACTCCTAACAATAATAGTAATCATTATAAACCAAACCTTTTTTCACTTTGAATTCCTTAACTGTTTTTTATTTATTTAATACTCACCTTTTTTTTTTCTTTTACACAAAGCCGTGTTTATCTTGGGTGGCCTTATCTCTTGACCTCACAATATCACAAGAGCGGCGGCAGATACACAAACGTGTTTTCTTTTCTCCTTCTTTTGCTGCTGATGGTTTATCGAGGTGAAGACCTCCATCTGTGACGAATTCATCTCCGGCTGTTCCTCTTAAGAAAAAACGACTTAGCTTCCTCTTATCTCCAGAAGGGTTCACCATGCTCTTGTTTTGCTTTCTAATGACCCGGGGTCTTACAGAAAGCTGACTACAATATAAATAAAGGGAAAGTTTCTACTGTACGAGTCTTTGAACTTTGGGTGGGACAAAGGTCACGGTCGCTTAATCGTTCTTGTAAACTTGTTTTGATTGTTTAGGTTTTGGTTCGCCAACATTCGTCCCCGTTAAAGTCTCTCGGGATTTTCTCTTCTGCAGTCAAGTGGTTTCCTGTTGTTGAGCCACTATCACAACAAACTCAAAATAAAATTGGTCTGGTTTGGAATGTTCTTTGGTTCCCACTTCAGCTACACTTGTAGTTAGAACCCACTTAAACTCTCTTATCTTTAGTGGATAGAACGATTGTTAGTCATTCTTTTTCTGATCGACTTTTCCAGTTTTCGACTTTTTTCCCGATTTATATTTGTACTCTCACTCACACCTTTGAGTTTTTTTGATTGAGAAACCCACGCAATTTGACTATTTTTAAAATGCAAACATAATTTCTCAATACGTTTTAGAAGTTGTAGGTACAGGCACTATAACATTATTCTGAATGTGCTCAAATGTGGAATTGAATTCAGGAAAATGCATCTATATTTTGTACTCACCCAAAACTTCATATCTCCGAGGTCCAGCCCACTTAGCTCGGTTTTGTTTTTCCAGAGAGAGTAACTTTTTTTTTTCTTAAGTATTGATGTCTCCTTTTGGAACGAGGGCATGTCATGTTCCGCACTTGAATTATGTCTTCTTACTCTGAGTAGTAGAGCTGGAGGTCTCCTGACCTTGCGAAAAGCAATTAAGACCACGTGTTTTGCCAGCAACATCCGTTAGCCTGCAGGCGCTAATCGCTTTTTTGGTGAATGTGACTCCATTGAAAGAACATGGCCATTGAATGGGGTTTTAAATTGCTTTTTCACACTTTGAAGCATCACATTGGTACCTGGTGCTTTTTACATGCACCATGTTTGTATTTGCATACTATTTTTGTGGCCGCGCCGTTGAAATCGGACCGCAACACCTGTGACACACACATATTGTGTGGCCACCAAATGTATTTTTAAAGCGTTGAAGTCTGGCGGAATCTATAAATGTGAAAATCCCTGTATGTAGAAGTCTGGAGAAACGTCGTAAACTGGAGAATACGTGGATATGTCTGTCTGCCTGTTCTTCTGTACATCCCTCCATCTCTATCTATCTCTCTGTCTGTTTGTATCCATTCATCCATCCACCAACTTTTTATTTGTTTACATGTCTGTATAATTCACAAGGTAATTATGAATGTATTATTCATCATGTAAACATACTCAAAATATAATCAATTTGTCTATTTAGTGAAATGTCGATTTGCTTCCATTGGGAATCGAGCCCACAACCTTGCTGTAATAAACACCAGCTCGACTGATGTGAAGCTTTTTCCATCAGCTTCTTTTTGCGATTTATTTTTGCATGCAGTTCTTCTTGCTTTGTAGCTCCTACATTGGCAGCGCTTTGAACAGTTTCATTGGTGCACCTGCAGCTCACACACACTTGAACAAAAGCCTCACACCTGCCACTTTAGTTACACACACATCCATGGTCTAATTATTGTCTGAAATGATGCGAAACCCATCTTTCATCCCAGCCCGATTCGAAGCATCCAGCACGTGCGGCTGTAAATAAAGCAGCATGTAAAAACAGCTAATGGATCTCAACAAGGTCATTTTCCTCTTTGATGCAGTTTGTGATGCACAAGGATGCGCTTTTTTACGGATTCATTGGTTTAACTGCAGCTTTCTTTCTATTTCTGCCACACTTTTTCATTGGCTGCAGAAGTAGGGTCTGTTTTCAGACGTGTTAGCATAGATGTGGTTGATGATTGATGGATTTTGCATGGGAAATATTTCAGGGATTTTGTTGAATAGATGATGTAAGGACTAAAAGTAAAGTCTAGAAAAGGTGCTTTAATTTGTCAACTGGTACAAATGTAAAAAATATCTCTTTAACTTGTAGCGTTTTTTTTTTTTTGGCTAAAAGTGATTGGTTTACCCCGTAATCATAAAGAGACTTTGCATAAATCACATTCGGTACTTTGTATAATGCCTAGGAATGTATGTAAGACGCATTACTGGTATCAGCGAAGTATTATGGTGTTAAGCTAGGAGACTTTTTTCTGTTGAAGTCTTAGTGGCGGATGCTGGACCAAAGCTTACATCACTCTTCCTTTCAAACGATGAATCATTCGTCTCTGTATTCATGCGTGATTCCTCTCTGTCCTTCCATTGACATCTGTGACCGTGTCATTAGAAGTTGTTGTGAAGAAAACGATTCTGCTTCAACCAGCTTGTAAATGAAGAGTATTTGACCTGTTCACTGCAACGGGCCTTTGTCTGGTATTAAGCTTCTTTCCTGTCCAGAGTAAACGTCCAGACACATTCCTGTGCAGCTTATGTCTGCTACAAAACACCTGAACAAACTTCTTCACGGCAAAGCTTCATTCCATAAGGATGAAATATCAAACCATGTAGGACATTTAATTTCTTGAGCTCACTTACATGAACCATCAAGCATATCAAGCTTAAGTTCTTCTTTTTTATGTGACTATGTTATTTTATAAGTCCACAAGAATCATGGCATTTGCTTTTTTCATTCCCCATCCATTCAGCTACTCTCAAAACCCATCCAACATTCTGTAATGTTATCTCCATGAAAATGTTCTCTTGTGGCGGAAATGCTTTCTCTCTACATACCTCGACAGCAGAACACATTTGAAAAAGTCCACACGGGTGCAGGTAACACTTTTAAAGGCCACTGTCACGCACAGATAAGCGCTTTACCACGTCATCAAATACAGTTTTGAAAAATGGGCTGATAAATTGTGACTATCTTTCCGCAGTGGTGCATCGCTTTCAGAGGCAAAGCAAGTGCATCCACGCGTTCACATCTTTCTGGGTCAAAAGCTGAGATTTCAGATAAAGCTGAACATTCCCTTTCTGAATGTCACTTTGGATTTGGCTCCTCAAACCCTGGCGTTTGGTGCTGTGGTTGTTAAGCCTCGTTGGCTTTGCCTAGTGGAGGCCATTCTTGTTTGTAAGATGAGTCGCCCTGTCAGTTTACTATTGGTCAGTTTCTTTATTGTGTTCACTAACTTAAGACCAGTCACTAAATTCACCCTGACATTTCCAGGGGCCGTTCACACACTCATCACAATGTACTCGCTAAGAATCTTCACCATAAAGATACAAGATTTACCATGAAGAAAAAAGTAGTGTAGTGTACAATGTTATCAGCTGGTTAAACTAATTAATATTTGCCTTCAATTAATAAAAACGAATAGATCAATGGCAAAAATGTATAGCACAATAAGAGTCTCATAGCGGCCCACCATTATGTCTGTGTGTGTGTGTGTGTGTGTGTGTGTGTGTGTGTGTGTGTGTGTGTTACTGTACAATCTCAGCTCCTTTTGATTTTTGTTTCAGCCAAAGTTTGAAATGCTTTGGATTTCACACATTGCATAGTCATTCTATTAAAGTCCTATAAGAGTGTGGAACGAGCTTGTTTACACCAAACATTTATTGATGTCTGCTAAAATTGCTGCGACAAATTTTTTCCGACACCATTAGCATTGTTGATGATGGATTACGGAGAATAATGGAACACGAAGTCAGTCAACCTTCTAGATTACAATGGTGCCTTGAAAAAGCAGTACTAATGAGTCCGAAATTTTTTGTTGTTTGTTTTCCTGTGAAGCCTGAAACTGCAATAGAAAGTTCCTAAGACGCCTTCCAGAATATTCTGCAAAGGCGAGTGGTCTCGGAGAATCATAGGACCAAAACTCACATCTGACATCACAATCAAGCCTCAAGAAAGCCGCCTTATCATTCTTTTGTTTCTCCAATAGGTGTGTTCTGCAGTTTGTTTTGTGTCATCTGCATCCATTCCTGTTTCCGCAGAAGATGTGAAATTGACTTGTGCCTTGTTCATAATATGAGCAGGCTAATCTGATATGTGACCATTGCAGATTGCTTATGCGGTGTCCATTGCAGAAACAACCATTAGCTTGTCTGCTGTCCAGCGCATTAACCCAAGCATAGGATTAAACTGATTTGTGGCATAAAAAGATTAGATTCAGTGCTATTAGCGTTTAATGTGCTTGGGTTAACCATTCACTCTGAAGAACCATGGCCACTTTGAAGTGAGCGGCTTTAGGTTTTTTCAACTACTACTTATGAAAGTTTTATAGATATTTGCTCGAGACTCGTAATGACGCTAGCACAGAGCAATATAGATACGAGTTAAACCACCTTTTCACTGGGAAACCTGTAGTTTGGCAAACATCTGTTCAGATGTCATGAATTCTAGGCTTTTTTTTTCACCAGATCCTTTTAAAGTTTCAATTCAAGTTTCAATTTATATGATCTCATCCAAATCCTGGCAGTAGACAGACTACTTTTTTTGGTTTTGGTTTTGGTTTTGGTTGGTTATTTGCTGAACTTGCTGGTTATTGGACACTTTACACTTTAAACATCTTTACTTTACCTGGATCACTCGAGTAACTTTTTTAGTTTTTTTGTATTTTTCTCGGTTTACTAGAGTTTTGTCTTTTCTCTCATCTTCATAGTTTTTTCATTTATTCTTATTTTATCTTGATCTATTTACATTGTATTTTTTTCTCCTATCTGTTTATACTATTATTGTATCTCTTTCTCGCATGCACCCTCACTCCATGTATCAATGCTGTACGATAGAAAAATATATTTCATTGCATGTTGTACCATCTATAATGTGTATATGACAATTAAATGTTGAATTGGAATACTTGGAATTTGGTTAAATATTGAACTGCTCAGTGATGCTGATGATGATGATGCTGGGCAGTGGAGGTAGCAGTGAAATCATCCTCGTGCCGGGTGACGTCTCTCTGGCATGTCTGACGCGCGGGAAAAGTCCAGGAGTCATGCCCTTTAGCCAAAGCATAACCGACTGTCAGCCTTTCGCCGCGTCTCCGGAGGCTGAGCTAGTTAGCGCTATCTGTCAGGATGTGCTCTCGCCAACAAATTCTGCGCTTCTGCCTTGCAATGAAACAACGGGGAGACCCCCGCCCCCTCTTTCTCTCTCTCTCTTCTGTTCTGATGCAAGAGAACGCTTCTTACCTGCTGGATATTCTGCAGGTGAAGTCTGTCCTAGAGAACGCCGCATCTGTCTAGAGAGTGTCACTCAAGAAAAACAAAGACGACTCCCACGGGGCAGAATGCATTCATTCATGCTGTTAACCCCAGAGAACCCCCAGCCTTCCTGTCTGCTGCAGTGACTGTACACACACACACACACACACACACACACACACACACTGACACACTCATCCGTGTCGGTTGGTCTCTGTGGAGATTCGTCTTAGATGTAATGGAAGGATTGGAGAGACTGAAAGACGATATTTCAATAAATGGATACCGGTATAAGTTTTTTTTTGTGTTTCATCAGTATATCCATTTTCTGAACTGCTTTTTCATTTCTGGGTCACTGGAATCTTGAGCCAATCCCATCAAATGAAGGCGGGACACACATTCTGGATTGGTGACAGACTAATTAGAGCCGAACACACAATCTCACCTTTGGGCAATTTTTGAATTTTGGAGCTTGGAATGTAAATTGGTGTTTTGTAATTGCATTTTTTTACCTGAGCGGAAGTGGGAGATCTAGAGGAAACCCACACACGCAAACCTCAAAATTGAGGCTTAAGTATGGATGATGATGTGCTACTGAAACTTTGCCTACAATCTTAGTGTTTTCTCACAAGACATTTTGTCCAGCTGTCAGCAGCTGTTGCATCTCTTAGAAAAGGAGTTTACGTTTGCTACGAGTTTGTTCCTTTTAGAGCTCTAATTGTTTGTAAGAATAGAAGATACTTTACTGTTCTTATAAAGCAAGCAATGAAATTGAACAAGCTCTTGGTGACATTGTACAATAAATAATAGATGACAAAACGTTAGCCTGGTAGAAATGTCTACAAAACATCAACAATTGTTGAAATGTAAACGCAAAATAAAAATTTTAAATTTACACAACTGGACAAATTGGAAAAATTACATTGCTTTCCAAGTGGATAATGATTTTGTGGATTTAATCTGTCGCTATTTCATTCCCTCTTAATCTTTCTCCCTTCGTCTGTTTGTCTGTCTCTTAAGGTCTTTGCGATGCCTTATTGATGCAGGTGAAGAGGAGAAAAGCAATATGAGAAGCAGGGGAAGGTGATTCCGTCTCACAGTGGCGGATGTTATCTTAGGCAGGGTGGAGAAGCTGGCTTGAGAAACAGATTATGAGAAGAATGTGGCGAGGGTTAATAGAGAAGGTGATGGCAGCGTTTGGGAGGTGAATGGATTTATGAGGCGGAGAAGAGATATTACCAGTAGAGAAACTTCCTTCAACAATACTATCTGCACGTCTCTGCCTAAATTGGCTGTTATCTGTCGGTGTCTGTAAACAGTCCGCTCTGTGAACTGCGAAATGGAGAACGGCGGGGAAGAGAACTCCCTTAAATATTCTCCATAAATGAGATTTATTCTCATTACTGTTCCAGAGTGGCTGCTTTAATTTGTCAGTCAACAGGAACCTTATCATTCAAACAGTAAAAGGAGTTCCAATGATGCAAAGCCAACGAAAATATGAATTTCTTTTGAAAATAATTTATTTTAACAATCCTCAGAGTTAATATGGGAAGTATAATAGGGAAGTATTATACTTGAAAACCAGTTTTTATGTGTTTTTTTTCCACTAGAACAACATTAAAATAAGTTGAAAAAGGTGATAATAATAATATAGCTGCAAACAGCAATTATGGAGTACAAGTCTTTAATCAACATACAAAGCTGTCATGTCTTATTATCAAACATTAAAGCTTGAGTTTGTGTGAGTCTCAATTAGGAAAAAAAAATAATTGTAAAGAAACAAAGTTAGATTTTACAATTCAATCTAATGTATTGTAGTATGTGGAAAAATGTGAAAATAAATACAAATTAAGTCAGTTGCTGCAGGGACTGGCCCAATGTGGAGTTCCAAATGTATTCCGCCTTTAGTTCCAAAAATGAAACGATTAATACATGAATGAAATAGCTATTTTTTTACCGTGTATAATTTTATCAATATCATTATATCATTAGAGATACATAAATAAACTAACTTATGCTCATACGGAAATCAACAGTTATTGCAAATTTGCATTTTCGGAGGTTTTTATCCAAAATAGTTTGCTCTGAATTTAATTATTTCCTAATGAATTGACCAAAAAAAAAAGCACAAAAAGACCAATAAATAGTATACATTAAGGAGCTATAGTTTAGCAATTTGTAGATGCTGTATTCCACTGAATTATTATCAACAGCAAGCAACAACATATGCTTGTTAGCATTAGCTATAGTAAAGCTTCCTGAATTCTGAAATTGATTGCTACTCTTTTTCTTTTGAGATTTAAATTAGTTACATTTTGAATTGATTGTTTGGTTGAATGTAACAAATCCCCTGACTGCTGAAAGTCTAGTGACGGGTTTGATTCCAGCGTTGGGTTAAACGAGCTCCAGAGGTCGGCCACCATGCGTGTGTGAAAGCTGCGCTAACACCTGGATGCCCGACTGGAGACCCCAGCTGGGGATGTACCCAGAAGGAGATTAGTGTTTATGAGTGGGACGCTGGGGCAGCGGTGGTCTTCCCTGTGCCACAGAAGTGTCTTCTCTCTATTAGTTGTGTGGAGCAGTAAGCGTTTACACAGCTATGTAACCTTGAAAGCGCGGGATCAACCGCCGCCGTCCCCTAAGTGTTGTTTGAAGTGCTGTGGTGGGATTTTTTTTTTTGTGGGCTCTTCAAAGAGCTCAGGCCGTGCCCCCTGATAGGCTGCAGAGAGGCTGTTTACACTAGGCCGGGTTTGAAGGCTGCGGGAGTTTGTGTGCAATATGTTTGTTTGCACAGAGATTATCCCGGAGTGACCAGTGACGGGAAGGTGCAGCGAGGTAGAGACGGAGCTCGTGTCATGTTTGTGCAGATGTTTTA
The DNA here is from genome assembly GCA_028031935.1 of Paedocypris micromegethes. Classification (NCBI taxonomy): domain Eukaryota; kingdom Metazoa; phylum Chordata; class Actinopteri; order Cypriniformes; genus Paedocypris; species Paedocypris micromegethes. Next base: position 22,097,077 of record CM051500.1, read on the forward strand.
ATTTAATGGTAGAGGGCCCGGCTCAAGGGCCTCTTGTTGAAACGGACCATTTTGATTCAAAAATGGTTTTACATTTTATAAAGTGCTATTATTGTGCACGCACACACACGCACGCACGCACACACACACACACACACACACACACACACACACTCGCATTTATATCATAGCAGGGTCCCTCCATTGACTTACATGCAAAACAATACGTTCTCTTTCTCTTCACTGTATCCTAAAGCATCAAACTATTCCATTTCCCCACATTTACTCAAACCTTGACAAAAACAAAAACACATCTTGACCCTCAAAAAGATCTTCAAAGTTGTGGGACCCTAGACAAAGACCACACAAGTACAAAACGGGGCCCTTTTAGCACTTTGTGCTAAAAAGTAGCACTCCGCGCCCAATTTTGTGCTAAGTGCAGGAACACACACACACACACACACACACACACACACACACTGTAGTTGTATAATGGATAGAAACAGACAGATGCATAGATGGATAGGCACACGCAATAATACACAGACTGGTCGATGCATTGACAGACACACTGACACATTAATAAGCAATATGGCAGATGGATAGACAGACAGACAGACAGACAGACACAGGGATAGACATACAGACAGACAAAACGATGAACGGGCAGATGGATACAGACAGACACATAGCCAGACAGACAAATTAATACACAGACATATAGACAGATGCATAGAAAGACAAATTAAGACACAGACTGACTGATAGATATATAGATTGACATTGGTGGTCAGAAAGGCAAAGAGACAGACAGACAGATTATAAATGGACAGACAGATGCATAGATCCATAGAAAGACAGTCACATTAATTCACAGGCTGGCAGAAAGGCAGGCAGACAAATCGATGCACAAAAATGGATAGAACGACAGACAGATGGAGAGACCGACAGACAAGTTTAATGCCCAGGCCGAAAGACACATGTATTGATTGATTAATTCCAAGTGTTTAATTGACCTGAACGAGTCTTGCTGTTGCTCTCGTCTTGCTCTTTCAAATATTAACGATGTGTTCTCAGTATCGACTAAAGATTCACCTTTTTCACACTTTAAGTTAAAGCATTGGGTTTAAGCATTTATCATGTCGGTCAGTTCAATTCAGGATCTCTGAAATGTCTCTGATAAGAACTTTAATGTTTAATTAGTCAGCTCACCTTTTTTTAACAGCGACCGTTTCTCTCTACCTACGTGAGTTACTAGTTATTCTTCTCGTCTCATTGGTTGTTTTCAGGTTTGGCCTGGTTATATGATTTTTTTTTTTGCAGGGCAACGATGTTTTCAGGTAAAGTGACAAGATGCTTCTTTGATCTCTCTCTCTTTTTCTCTCTCTCTCTCTCTCTCTCTCTCCTCTCTCTCTCTCTCTCTCTCTCTCTCACACACGCACACACACATTTTCTCAGGTCCGTTCCAGCAGAAAGCAGATGGCCATTAAATTCAGCGTTTTATTTGTTACAGCTTTTTCCCTAAGTGTTCTGAAGATTTACAAGAGCTTTTATCACTCTCTTGTTTAAGAAAGCAAACACTGATTGGAAACATCTAGAAGGCAACAATAGAGGTTTTGTCACACAAAATAAATACCCCGCCAGAGAAAAGCCTAGCCTGTTCGTTTGCGAGACCGACTCAACAAAGACAAGGTTTTGAGCCGCGGTGTGAATCTGATTATTTTTAATTGTCAGGACTTTGAAGAAGGGAAAACGCCCGCATGACATTAACCATTAGCGCTTAATCCAGGCTGCGATAATGAAGGGTTTATCATGGAATAACGTGAGTCTCTCTGCCGTGATTCCAGCAGGTCATGGCTGGTGTTTCTTGAAAAAGGAAGGTCTTTAACGCCGCGTTGAATCGCGTCGAAGTTTTAACGTGTCAACTCGGGTCCGTACGCACAACAAGCTGCGAGTGTCACACTAGCATTGGAGCGTGACTCCGGCACTCGTTAATCTTCATGTCAGTGTGCACGGGCGTACCGGTCTAATTACCCCGAGCTTGATTAACCACAGGAGAAGGGTGAAGAAGAAAAAAAATCAGGGGGATTTCGCAGACACTGCTCATTGTTGCGATACATGGCCACCTGGTTAAACGAATATGCTGTGTAATGTTTCGACAATTATTTTTAGTTAATCTAATTCTGATGAATCTCTAGTGCCCTTTATATACCCTTGGATTTGGTTGTGGACACAGATACTACATTCAAGTTTCTCTGCAATGTTTCTGAGGAACCTAAAGCCTTTTCTCTTATATCCCAAATATCAGTATTAGTGCCTTTTATAAAACCAGACTGAATTTTTGGTTTGAAATTAATTGTACTGACATTTAATGTTTTATTGGCTGAACATAAATCAAGACCCTGATCCGAATTAGAGCCTGGATGACAAAAAATATAATTTTTTTTGTATATTACTATCTTAGTATTTATATTTTTTTAAATTCTGTTTGCTCAGCTAATTGGATAGCATTATTGTATAATGAGGTTTTGCACGATCTCATGAGCTTTTTTTTAAACCTGATGGATTACCAGCGTGTTTAAAGTGATTCATCATGTCGTCTGATGTCAGAAGTAGTTTTTGTGCGTGCTCGGTCTGATCAGATTCTGCTTGTAACTAGAGAATAATAAGCGCAGATTTAAAACACACCCTGACGAAAAATAAAACGAACCCATAGAATGCGAAACGCATGTATAATGAGGCCCATGTTCCAGCTGGAAAGTCTGATCCAACCGCTAAATAATTAGAGGAAAAAATACGCATTGTTAAATTAAAGGAAAAAAGCATCTTGTTCCAATAAAGAAAAATAAATCCATCGAATTGAATGATCTGCAGCAAAAAACGGAGCTTGTTATAAAGCATCCTAATTTAAGGATGCTTAACCTTCTACTGTTCCAGTCCATCCTGAATGGAAGAAAGTCAAATAAGGCTGTTCATTTGCAATGTTGATAGTTACATCTGTGCTTTTATTGCTTTTCCCGAATATTTCGTTTGTAGTTTCCAGTGGGACATTGGCGAGCCTGAATTGTGTTCTTTTGGATCCAGGCCGAGCGGTGAGATTGCCACAGCCGTGCACATACCCATCTTTCTGTAGGCATATTATTTGCGGAACACCCTGTGGAGTTTGTGCTTTCTTTCTGCTGTCCGACGCCAAAGCCCAGTAAAATCTAATACATCACTAGTCAATAGTCTTTTGTTGCTCTTGTTTTCTGCTTTGTCCTTGCATCTGTTGTTGATAAAATGCTGTGGATTCCGAATCCATCAGAGCGCCAAATCAGAGTTTCTCTTTCCACATGCTCACCGACATCAGCAGATTTGTGTGTAAGAGCGAGCATCCTTTCACCTTTCACCCTCCCCTTTTAACAAAGTGTGGCCATCTTGGGTCAAAGGTCAGGGCTTCCTGTTGAAAAAGAGGCGAAAGTTCCTGACACAGCAATTTGCTGCCCATTCTGACCCAGGGTAGTCTTCACAAAAGTGTCTTGCAGAGACGAGTGGTCTTCTCCACTAGTAGACACCGTGAGGCCTAGTTAGTGTAATGAGTGTTAATCACCACAGACTCCATTAGGAGAGGTGAGAAAGACCACCGTATGTCGCTGTGGGGGGCACGCGGGGTTCATTTTGCAAGAATTGTTATGCTAATTCGTTTACTACCTGTCCATTTACTGGAAAACTGTATTTTTGGTCCCATTTGTGTTTGAAAATGACGATAATTTATGCAAAAATATTTCAGCATGACTCACCCGTTTTCCTCATTAGCGGTATCATGGCAAACAATAGTAATCCCATTCTGAGCCTTCAGAAAACGTGGCCTTTTCTTTCAGGTTTTTAAGTGAAATCTAAAGTCATACTTCAATTATGCTAATTTCAAGAATAGCTAGATTAAAGAGTGGTGAGACTGGCTGAGAAATCGCAATCGGTTATTGTGCCGGGCTGAAAGACAACACAACAAAGGAAAAAAGGAAATGTATATGGAAATCGAGAGCAGCTTAGCAGCCGTTTTCTTCTGTTTTATATCATAAATAACAAGGGCTGAAAAGAACAGACGTTTAACTGACGTTCGAGGAGCAGGTTATTAAATTCTAATTATAAAGATGTCTGTCTGGGGGGAAACAGAGAAGCTAAAGTTGTCATTACAGTGGAATAGAAGCAGACCTTAGTTTAACTGGTGCCAGATTTAGGATTCGATTTGTATGTTTGGTAAACTACTTGATGTTTGGAGGGAACAATAGTGTGGTTTAATGCTTCTGCAACCACTCAGAAATCTAATCTGATGCCTTTTTGAAGCATCAACACTAGAATCATTCTTTCACTACTAATACTGTGTAAAGACTGTCTACTTTGTGGTCCAGAGGTACGGAGTTGAACCTGCCACACTAGTGTTGAATGTTTGAATCCCAGTCCTGCTGCTTCTACAACAGAGTTTTATTTGAGCAAGGAACTGATCCGGGTTTGTAAGTGTTTCACTTCATTGTGTGCGTTTAAGTCTACCAAGCCGTTAAAGCATACCGTTTAAAAAAATGTGTGCCTGCTTGATCAATCGAAGCCTCTTGTCCCCTCTTGTCTCAACTGTTAATATATTGTATTGTATTAATGATAATATTATTATTACTATACATTCATTTTGCTTTTCTATATTGTTGTGTATTTTTATCTTCTTATATTCTGTTTTCTTGCATTTTTGTATTTTTATTGAAACGTTGGTTGTAGTTTTGCCTTCCATATTATGCTACATTAATCGTGATCTATATTGTATTTTATTCACTGTATATATCTTAGATTTTCATTTCGATTTTTCATTCCTTTTTCTAGCACCAAACAGAGTAGTATTCTCAATTTCATTGTGACCAATACAATGTAAGTGATACAATGACATAAAAGGCATTCTATTGTTTTGTATTGCATTGCATTAATTTGATTTTCTTTGAGCGAGTCCATAATATCAGTTTTTTTCTAATAACATGTATTAATATACTTATTATTATTATTATTATTATTATTATTATTATTATTATTAATATTATTATTATTTTAAATGTTATTATTATTTTAATAATGTATTCATTATTTTTTAAAAATCTTTACCGTTTCTGAAACGTTCTACTCAAGTAAAAGGAACCTTTTAATCATCTCTTGGAGTACCACCAATGTTTACGAGTTCTTGTAGTTACTCAGACTGCTGAAACCCTATTAAGGAGACACCATGGAATCTTTCGGTTGCTTTGCATGAGCGTATTCCATGGCCAGATCAATAGAAGACCCCCCGGTAATCCTCATCAGACATCAGTGAAGTGGCAAATGAGAAACGGAATGGAAATTGGAAGGGTCGTTCTAACGGTTCCGCATATATACGGCGTGAGCGCTTAAACCCCCCTGTTGACTTTACCTGCACTACTCAATGTGCAAACATCTGCCACCGGAGCAGGTCTTTCCCAGTCCGTCTAATGATTACGTGGGAATAATGTGCAAACTATTAAAGTCGATTAAAGCGCCATCCCCCTCCGTTTAACCCTCTTCCTCTGCCAGGCAGGGTGTTGTCTCTCGTCTATTGAGTTTTGTTCATTTGAAGCGCGGCGGATGGAATCGATCCCTGAACAGCAGTAAGAGGAGTTTTACAGGCTCGCAGCGCATGCTCAAAGCCCCCTTTAATAAAAGCCCGCCTGTCACGAGCCGTTAAAGCTGGAGGTGAAGGCCATAAACAAACAAAGATGGCGTACATGCAATCACCTTTCACGCCAACCTCCCAAAACCGCGTCCATGTGAGCATCTCCTCGACACCGCTGTAAAACCACAGCAATTAGCGTGGCTGTAATTCAGCAGAGCGGCAGATCACTGAACGTTCCGTTAGCTGTTCCTGTAGAGGCATTATCGACCGTTCTCAAGCTAGAAAACAATCTGCTTCGTCTCACAACTGTATCAATTAAGCATGTTGCTGCCTTTTTAATTAGATGGGCTTTCTGAAGTTACCATGGTGAGGGGGTTTAAAAAGACCCCTGAGACTTATTACACGTTATATGGTTGGATCATTCAGTGAGTTGTTGTCACGGGAGTCCAGGCAAGGAGAACGTTGAGGAGACTCTTCCACAGCGGAGAACTTTGAACGGTGAGAAGTGTTTGCAAACTTTGATGGAAAGCAGTATCAGACCATCAGGATCTGAATGGTTGTAGAATTGTTCAAACCAAACTTGGAAGTTGCACTAAGATGAGATGTAAACCTGTGACTCATTTACCATTCGGCCGTGGTACTTATACATTCTAAAGGTGTAAGAAACGAAGGACGAGTAGAATTTGTGATCACATTTTTTGGAGATTATCAACTTTCTGCTCGTAGTGTTAGATGAATTACACAGGCAACAATTTAATAAAATCAAATCATTCAAGATTAAAAAAACTGTATTCATCGCCCCAACTTGAACAGTTGATTATTTTGGAGCTTTCCAGAGTCTCCGCCCATTTTTAAAGATTAGCGAAGACTGAGCGATGATGTGTTTGAAGCTTTTAAAAGCATTTTTTCCAAACGACAGACTGCTGCAATTTGTCTGGAAAAAATTTTGTTTTATGGAATGTTTCTAACAAAGATCCAAACTAATATTGGAAAATTGGCTCTGTCGATGTAGATCCCGATACTGAATATTCCTACGTAGGACGTTGTGGTCCAGCGCCACTATGTATGTTCAAATCTCGTCCGGGTTTGTGTGTGTACATTTTTTTCACAATTTCAATAGACAAAATAAACCAAAAAAGAAAACCTTGGGGGTTGTTCGAAAACACAGATGACAGTTCTGCTGTGATGCAATTAAAGACTTTTTTAAAAATTGATCTTTCTAAAATTGCTGCACATTAAATGGTAAAACAAAATAACACTAATGATTATTTGGTTTCAAATAGTGTTCTCTTTTGTCAAATGATGGACTTTTGCCAATCTGTGGTGAAGTTTTAAGACTGGATTTGCTGATTTGCACTGGTGCACACAGTGAGAATGATAAAAAGCTTGTCTAGTGTATGCAGCTTTATCATTGGCTGATATCATCTGGTCCCTGATGTGCCAGGTGAGGAGACACGGCCACTGATCAGATACTCCTAGTCGCATCATCTGGACCGTACCAAAGATTTTTCACAAATTCTATTATTCTATACAGGCCACCAAACAGCAGAGATCAGAGTCTTCATCTCAGAATATCTCTTGTTGTTTCCCGAGCGACCAGTGATGGTGTGGATGATCTGTCTTACGGAGCAATGATCTGAAATTGAATCTTCTAAATGCTAGATTTGGCTGGATACATGTGCATCGCTTCCTTCAGTCAATGATGGGAAGTGCTTGATAAGAAATAAATAAATACGTGCGTTTTCATTCAGGATTAATGGATGAGTAGGATGGTGGTTGGAATCCTGATTCTTGAATTGTATAATTTAAAAACTCGACATTTTGATAGCATTCTTAAAGCATTTCTTGCGCCGCTCTTCACACAAATCTTAGCTTTAATTTCAAAATGTACTCGCACTTTTTAAAAATGTATATTGCTCAATGGCCTTGGCACTAATTTAAGAATTTGTTCTCGCTTTGCAAGCACGTTCTAACTGATTACTGATAACGATGCGTGCATAATATAAATGGCTTCAGCTTCATTATTCTACGGTTTTTAAAACTGTAGTTCCTCTAATGGGCTGTAGCCAAAGGTGCGAGAGAAAATCCACGATAAATGTAATTATAATAATTAAAAATTTTTACTGTTTGTCGAAATACCACACTGTTTAACACCCAAGTGTGGTTGTATGGTAAGAGTCGCAGTTTTAACGCTAATCTTTTCACCTGACTAGCCGTGCGTAGACACTTCGGGGCCGAGCTAGATCTGTTCAGTACATCAAGCCTTCTGCCCTTCAGGCGTTTCACCTCAACATTCCTGTTTCTTTACTGTTTCCTAAGATCCACCAGTTGAACCAGTGACCTCTAGAAAATCCAAACCATCATCTTTGACCAAACCCAACAAACCACCGTCATTTTTTTGCAGTTTCTCTAGACGGTTCTCTAGACCGAACAGCGTTGAGGAAATCTAGGTCCACAGTTTTTGGGTTCTATAATTGAAGTTCTCCTTTCTTCTTGTCAGCTCCACTTCACTTCAACGTCAGTGTAGTATTTCTGATAATGTTTCTCTATATTTCTTTTCTTCCACGAGCAGGGTTGATTGGCACACGAGACAAGCAGATTTGGAATTTGACAGAAAAAAAAAGAAAAAAATTCTCCCTGTTATTCTGGATGGAACTGGAAGGTGTTTGGCTGCCTAATTGCATCCTCAGTTTAGAAGAAATACATTGAAAGGTAATAAAGCTGCCTTTTAGAAAGAATTCAGTATTACGATTGATGTATCGTAAGGTGATTGGATTTGTCAATAAGTCCACTAGGGACCGTGTCGAATTTGTGCTCCGCTTTTAGCCATTCAGTGAAGTTACACATACACACAGTGACGTGACAAACACGCAACCCGGAGCAGTGGGCAGCCTAAGCTGTGGCATGTGGAGGTCAGTGAAACCCACCAGACTGGGATTCAAACCCGCAATGCTTGAGCTCGAACTATCACATTTCCCATTACTGGTCTAGATTCTGTAGTGTTGTGCTAATGACGAGATTTACTATTTTATTGCTGAAACTTCTACAGCATTTTTGAACAAAACTAACGGTCTCAAAGAGTTGATGGTGAGGAGGTCATTGTGTCAGTGAGTATTGAATCCGCTGAAACTGAAACTGGTTCACTGCTCTATGCACATAATAAATATTCACCCCCCCCCCCCGCTAACAGTAGATTTTTCTTTCAGCCTTTATGCCCGATAAGCCCCTCTCACCAGAATTTTGAGACCAGACTGAAAAAAAATAAAATAAAAAAAACCTGGCCGACAAGGGCATTATTCCCCCGCTTTCCTTTATCAGCCGGCACAAAAGTGGGTCTCAGTGCTGCGATTTCATGCTTTCAGCTTACTAATAGCATTATACAAAATACCATTACCCTGGGAAGGACATCGCTGCGCTGAAATGAAGGCACAGCTCATTTTGGCCAACTGAATGTTTTTGCAACAAAAAGAGAAAACTTTTCTTGCAAATTGTACGCCGTTGTGGTTTTTCCACAAATGTAAGCTGACTTCTGGCTTATGTTGCTTTTTTTTTCTTTTTTTTTATGATTAGTTTCCACTTTTCTGTTATGTTTCTAACATATAGACCAAACATCTCTTTTTTAAGTGTTTAAATATAAACACAGACACACTCACACACACACAAACACAATTTTATTTTTTCAACTATCGTTTTTAACTTGACTTTTAATGCTCTTTGTTTTTTAATGTGAAGATGACATTGAGACTAAAACATTTTCGTCTTTGTAGCAAGTTCAGAGTTATGAAAGGTGCATAAACAACGACAGATTTTTTAATGTACTTGTTTATTTTTACAGTAGTTTTTTATCTTTAGTTGATAAGACGGTTTACACAGGTGGTACTTTTATTGTTTGTCTTTCTTTGTAAGGCCTCCCTCTTTCTCCCTTACTGTTACTGCTTCCAATCTCTCTCTCTCTCTCTCTCTCACCCCCCCCACCACTCTCTCGCTTTCCCCCTCCACTTCAGTGAATGTGAAAAGCCTTTGAAAGCAGATGTTGCCCCTTCATAAGCCTACAGAGAGACCTTCTTCAAAAAATTAGTTTGTTTAAAAGAGGAAAGAGAGACAGGAGAGCAGCATCAAAGTGCCGACTGACTGATGTTAAAACGGGCCAAACCCGTGGCTCCATGACAGAAACAATACCTCTAGCACTTCTCTGGCTAAGCACCATGAAAAATAATGATATTAGACGCAGAGCTCTGAAAATCCTTAGCCTGACCCGTGAGGAGTTCTGCAACGTTCCCGTTTTAGAAACAACCAGAACTCATTCGCCGGGTGAATAAAATGTTTTTGGAAATTAGATGGTCTGCAATGTCAATTCCATGAATGTCTACCCTACGTTTCATATTTGAATCATTTTCATGTACTATGAAACTGTGTGTTACTCAATATTGAGCGTTATGGTTTATGAAGATGTGTAATGAGTCAATTCAGATATTGTTTTTATAGGTACTTTTCTTTATTATTACACAACACTGTATCATGTAAAAATACTGTAAGTTTTGGACTCACGCATGGAATCACAGGTCTCTGCAACCAAACATCTCTGACATACAATGTAACACTAGCATACACACTAACTAACATAACTAGCAACTATATTTCTGTGTTTTTAATTATTATTTCTCAAACTTAAAATGGTGACACACTTTTGCTCGCCTTCAGCCCTTATAGTATGTGTGCTTGTGTTTTATTTATTTTTTTTTAATTTAACTATTCTTTTATCAAGTGCCGCTTGTGCAACTGCGTTTTTTTACGTTGATTTAAAACGTAAACAGGTACTGTTTAGGTACTATAACCTACAACTGCTGATCACTATTTTAACACTACAATAACACGGCACTATTTTTTGTCACAATGACTCAAGCGCAAAGATGGGATTCAGTGTAACACAAATTATCGGTATTGATTACATTGACCGACCGAGGCGACATCCAATAAGAAAACACTTCCAGAAAGGTGATTTATTGCTTCCACAGGGAATCTGCTTTCACATTAGAGCAACGAGTTTGATTTAGAGTTGGATTCTCCTAAGACCCTAATAATCTATACATTATATGCAGTATTATTAAAGACCACAATGCTTTGGAAAAAGTCGCAGCAGACAGGTTGATAGCAGCAAGAAAGACAGACTGGGTTTTCACTGGTAGCAGTGTTATAAGATGGAATGACCTCATATTTCTGTATGAGTGAAGCGTGCAATCTCGCTCTCAATTTGTGAACAGCTTTGTATCTGAGAGCAGCTCGCTCGGCGGCGATGCATGTCATCCCAGCAGTGAGGTCACGCCACGAGAAGAGGTCACCGTGCCCTGCAGCAGTCGCACAGTTTGGCGTTGGTAAAGTTTTCGAGGCGTGACTAACAGTCTTTTTTTTTTCTCCATGACAGCATGAGAGTCTCTGGAAACCGTTTAATACATATGAATTTCACTTCTCGGGCCTTTGCCAGCAGGACATCAGCAGTGAAAAACACGCTCGGACACATCGTTTCGGACTTTTCCCACTTGATGGATCTGCGTTTTTGTGTGTTTTTTCGCTAATGAAGATTTTTCTCCCTCCTTCTGTCCAGGACGTGACCTCTCTAAAGCGTCCTCCTGAATAAATATGCCTGACTGGAGACTATTAATCACGTTAAACATTCCGTCCCGGTGATTTGTCAGGGGGTTAATCAGGGCAGTATTAGTCAACCTCTGACATCAAGGTCAGGTGGAACCTTAGACCCGGCAATACAAATCAAACCAGAGATGGACCGGTCTTAATTGTGTCTGGATTGGAGTTTAAAACCCCATCACATTCGGATTAGCATTTTAATGATAGTGGAGTCCAAAAAATTGCATTCAGGAGAATTGTTGTCGAGGAGATTGGAAATTTGCCCAGGTGTGAGTGAGAGTGTGACTGTGTATCCTGCTCTGTGATTGGTTGGCATATCCTCCTCCAGACCCTAAGGGCTTATCCTCCTCCAGACCCAGAGTTGATGGGATGGACTGAAATTGTGACCCAAAAATGGAGTTCACAAGAAGGATTGATGATTGTTGATTAAGTTTGTCTTACGACCACTAGGGATCGTATTGAAATTGTGGATTTAACCATCTAGTGAACCCAGAGCCTTATACCATGGTGCCGGGGATCAGATGGGAATCAGTGTCTTGCCCAAGGACGCTGTTGTAGAACCATTTGAAGTGGGATTAGAACTTGCAACCAAACAAGTCCAATTCCCAACCGATGGAGCACAACTGCTCCAGCACACCGCCCTACTGATACAGATTCCTCCGGCACTTGTGTGTATTGGGAGCCGTTTCCCAATCACCTCAGAAATTGTTAGCGTCAGCTTACAGTCACTCTTTGGAAGTTACTGCATCTCACACCTTTTGTACTCTCTGCTGTGGTTTCCGCTCGGGTAATTGCTGGCATCTCGATGGTGTGTGTCAGCCTCCGTCTAGACGTCGTCGCTTTTATATTAGACATCATAAAAGAGGTATGACTGTCACTTATGGTGTGAGAACTGTGTAACATGCTCAAGTGTTTGGAAAGAGGGTCTGTTTCCGACACGGGATTGTTGAAGCGCCGTGTTTTTATTGCACCTTCGAGTGTAAAAATCAAGGCCACTGGGGGAATGTTTGTGCCTCCTGTGTTGGAAAGCAACTTAACGAGGAGAATGGAGAGGAAATGGCCGCCTTTGCTCACAGATGTGGATGTGCTTGAAACTGGAGGGTGACAGTTGCAGCGAGATGCTTTTCAGTTGCTTTTAGGTAGAAGTCATTAAGGGCTTTTATATGGAATCGGATTCATGCCAAAAAACGTAAATGTATTAAAAGAACAAGTAAAAATGCTTCACATTTTCATTTCATTTTTATTTTTTGTTGGCAATTATTTTTTTCTTTTTGCTTTTTTTTTGTTTCGTTTCAGAGTTCTTTCAACTTTTCGCACTTGCCTCTGAAAAGAGACATTGAAAAATGTTCTCATTTGGCGGCACATATATTGCTCTCGTTCTTATTGGCTAGGGAGAATGCGACTGGCTGATTGATCAGCGTTAGCTGTGTTTGGTGTTTTGGCACGTGACTGGTGACAAAAGTTGAAAAGCTTTTTTTTACAATTGATATTTTTGGCACAAATATGACCATGCATATAACTGTTGACTTAAAGTTTTGAACCTTTACATTTTTGTAGTTTTGGTTCTATTTCCATTCAAGCCCAAATTGGTGGCGTGCACATTTTTATTTTATTTTTTCTAATTGATCTGACAATTTTGTCAACCTCTTATAACAAACTATTTATGCTTTTATGGTAGTTCCTCGGTTGTTTTAATTAATCAGCAATTTTAAAAATCACTTTTTACTAGAGTAAGGAGAAAAAATGTGATGGCATTTTTCAGCTTTCAATCATTCCATTGTAACTGTCAGGACTTTGCCCCTGTCTCTGTAGATTTCTTATACACAATTATCATTCTTTTAATGGAATGGCCTGGCGTTTAGCAAACATGTTATGAAAGGATGGTTTCTAATAGAACTGGGCCACCTCCTCCCCCATCTCTGGAGGATCTAATTAAACTAAACTAGTTTCCAACCCGTTCTAAATGACTTCAGAAAAACCCATTCATTATGTCTGCCCTCCGGTCCTGTTAGAAATATAGTCAAACATTATATTTATCAATTAAATAGGTTAGGAAATGGCTTAAGTGTTGTTGAGAAATATGCTGTGTCCGAACCCCTGAGAGTTGGGTAGTTTTTCGTCACATCATTAGAGTAATGAGAAGAAGGCTACCGGACGTTAGCATTGCTACTTAAGCCCAGAATAAATGTGCTTATGGGTCTATTAGGCATAACTCGACATTCATGTAATTAATTCCGACCTTGGGTTATCGTTGTCTATAGTTCTTATCAAAATTTGACCCAGGCGCTACAATTCAATAAACTAATCCACTTTCTTCATGTTATCTGATGAAAGTTTAAACCCATCGATCAGTGCCACCATTTTTTTTTTGGATGCCATAGCAACAGTGTAGAACCTTAAACTGTGTTCGTCAAATGGTTCTGCTGGGTCGTTTGTGCATCATTGACTGACCTGGTAATTTTTTAACAGGCTCTTCTGTGTCAATATCGAAATTGACGTAGATGTTTCTGGCTGGTCATTCTGGTTTCCAGGTTGAAACTGTAGGCTGGCACAAAGTCGAGTAGCACAAAGCCATTAGACCTCAGGTGTGACCACGACTGTGCTAAATAAATCAATTTCTCTGCCGGGTTTCCTCATCACCACACTCGCCATATTTCATCCAGTTTCGAGTCCATTTGGCTAATAGTGCAGGGACGCCCTAATCTGTCGAGGCTCCTGATTGGCTGTTTTTTTTTTCATCTGGGGAGATCCATCCAAGACCTCTTAACTGAGGACAAGGAGGTTTATGCGTTCTGACAGAGACAAATGGCTTGAGAGCAGAGAGAGAGGTAGACAGGGAGGTGGTAGATAGCGAGAGGTGAGATAATCTTTGAGTCGCCTGAAAATGAGCCCTGCTGGACTGCCAGGTTTTGGCTCCTTGATTAGAATTGCAGATAACCCAGACAATGAGGTGAGACTGAGCTACTGGCGCTGGAGCTTGAGTGACAAGAAACGCTTTGCAGTTTCAAGCCTGTTCACGCAGGGAGTCAGTCAGTTCACGAGTCAGTGGGTTCGCTTTAAAACGTTGTGAATGTTTGGACTTTAAGAAAAAAAACGAGCTGTTTTTTGTAACCTTTCTGCATGTTTTTTTTTTATATTCATATTTTTAGCGCTGGCGTTTGCAACATGGGTTTAATTCCCTGGGAAAGCAGCAGAATTTGTTGATTTGTGAAAATTTTGTAATGACATGTAAGTCGCTTTAGATTAAAGAGTCTGCTAAAGGACTGCAAAGTAAATGAATGTGATTTTCATTGGCTTTTCAAATATTTAATTTTTTTTTTGTGGTGAAAGAACTAAAATAGTTTTAAATAAAGTTTTAGTTAAATAATTTTAAATAATCTCGACTAATTGTTTTATTACAATGTATGCATTGTAGAACATTTAATAATTGATGTATTAATTTTTTCTTGTAGATTGAATTTTATTTAGTAGATGTTTAGTACTACTCAAGTACTACTCATAAAAAAAGTGTAAACATACCATTATGTTAATTTAATCACAATTCATCACAATTTGATTGTTTGTTTTCAAATCATGGCATTTTCTCCATAGCATTCTGATTTTGTTATCATCCTGTTTTTATTTCTTTATTTTGTTCTGTATATATATATCTTTATTTTAATATCTGTGAATGATATAGTTTTGTAACTTTCACATTTTTTACCTCACCATATCCTTTGACATTATCCTTTGACCTTCATAAGAGGTTCTAGTCCACAACCAGTATTTGCTGGTCAGATTTTGTGAGTTTATGACGAATGCATTGAGAATGTGAGGCCTTGATGGTTTCAGTCAGTGCAAACATCACTATTGCACAACGGACACACATATTCATGAAGAAAAGTGTCAGGATCCACCACTTGTCATTTCTCTCCGACATGCTGGACATGTCCTGTCTCTTAAATGAACCTCTGGGAATTCTCTCCTGAATATTTCTTCCCTATTTGGCTGACAGGAAGCTTTAGAGCGGCCCTCTCTGCTCATGGGCAAACCTGGCAACAGTAGAGACGCATCTCTCCACCTCGGCCAAACCAGCTGTCTTGCTCTGCCAACCCAGTCGATCAGAGCTAAGCATCAGTCCGATTTCTGCCAGTTGGTTTTTTGTTGTTGTTTTTGAGTAAGACCGGAAGTACATAAAACTGCACTACATTGCATGGATACATTTTAGCCTTTAAATGAACTTCACAAAATCCAAAAAATAGTCTTCAAGTTGTTAAAACGTGCCAATAATAGTGACTTTGGTGTTCATGGGATCACCGGTGACAGCTGTTATGAATATGTGCACAATGATCCGACTGGATTACTCTACCGCTTCATCTGATTTCACCTCATTACCTCATTTAAATGTCATAACCTTTAACACAACTGATTATCCTTCTCGTTGAAATACTGCCACAAAGTAAAGCTTCCCAGTGTGTTTAAAGGGCATTTAAAAGTCGTACTCGCAGCCCGAGAACTGAAATTCTGTCCAGGGCTTTTACATTCACCCAGAGCTTTTGATTTGCTGCAGGCCTTTTGGCATGACTGTGCATCAAATATAAATCAAAAGAATGAAATGCTTGGAGGGAAAAAAAACGTATATATGTATTGTTGTTGTGCTGTTTTATATATTTGTACATTTTTTCATGGTTACTGTACTTTACTAGTACTATCTTTTTTCTTTCCATTTTATTACCATTATGTTTTTCTTTTTTTGTCTTTTTTTTTTTTTTTAATAAATACCATATTCATACAACATCACATGTTGTTATACAACGTAATATTCTCTCTCTCTCTCTCTCTCTCTCTCTCTCTCTCTCTCTCTCTCTCTCTCTCTCTCTCATGTTAACCATGTTACAATTTTAAACATTTTTATACAATTAAACAAGTGTTATAATTAGATGTAATGATATACTAATTATTAAATTCTTACCTTTTAATTTTTTCTCATTTTAAACATTTATAATTAAGCATTTGCATAATTAGCTTTATAGACTGACAATGAGGAATGCTTTTCAACAATCTCACCACCTAAAAAGCGTCTCAAATGACATTTTCACCAGTAAGATAAGAGGGATTTTTTTCATAAATTGGTTTCAAACATCCCTTTGATGCTTTGAGCGACTCATTTGTTGAATCACGGTGATATTGTTTTAAGATCCCACCCATGTTAATTGGAATTCAAAGGGAAACAGCCCAAGGCTTTTCTCTTCTTCAGTCGCTCCTCCGTGGCGTTGGTACACCAAAGGAGGTTTTATAACAGGAAGTCCTGCATGGCTGCCCGTGCCGAGAGTGAGAGGGGAGAGAAAAAGTGATGAGTCAGGCGTGGAGGAACACGGCTGAATGGGACGGCGACCAGGCGTGCTGCCTATTATCTGAAGCTTTCCTGTCAATCATCAGCCAGACTGACAGTTCACACAATTACTTTAGAAGACCTCTGGGGAGAAGACCCCCAGCCCATCGGACATGATCACAAAAGCCCATCTAGCTGGACCTGCACTTTCTTTAAATTGCGCACTGGTTGCATCTCAATCCAATCCTCAGGACGGGATTCATGAAGACACTTCAAAACAACATTTATTTCATGTCAAACGACCCCACGACTCTGATAAATTCATTTTCTTCAGAGGTCATAGGAGTGTTTTCACTATTTGGTGTGAAGTAGTCCTTCAAGCACATTACTGCTGGTTATAGCCGTAGAAAAATGATGGTGTTAATTAAGAAGACCAGCAGGAACAGACTGGGATCAAGATGGTGTAATTATTGAAGTCCTGCTCTTGCTAATGTGTTGTGCAGGATAGCAGAACTCCAGTGAAGCACTGCGATTTATTCCGCTGTTTAGGAAAGTTATTTTAAAAAGAAAGTTACTTGCTGTTTGTAAGTTTTCTTCTATGTATGACCACAAGTTGTTGTTCTTAGGCAAATTATCCGTCCGTCCATCTGTCTGTTTGCCTATTTACATTCATCCATCCTCTTCTACCCATTTGTCAACAGTGACGAGCCTGTCTCTCCATCCATCCATCCATCCATCCATCCACCATCATGACAAAATCCGTCTGTCTGTCTGTCCATCCATCCCTCAACCACATGGCAAAACATATCTATATCTATCCATCCATCCATCCATTTGTCTATTCATCCATCCATACATCCATACATGCATCCATGGATCAACGACCATTACAAAACCCGTTCGTCTGTCCACCATGACTTACCTGTCTGTCTTTTCGTCTATCCATTTATTCCTCTATTCATTCATCCACCCATCTATCCATCCATCCACCTCTATGGTAATCCTGTCTGTCTGCCTAAATTCATCCATTCATACTTATATCCTTTCAACCATCCAGCCCCCATTTAAACCGGTCTGCCTGTTCGCACATCCAACCATCAATCATCTATCCATTGACCATCATGACAAACCTGTCTGTCTTCTCTGTCATTCTTTCCATCCACTTGTCAACCATCATGAAAAACCTGTCTGTCCATCCATTGATTCATTTATTCACCACCGTGACATACATGACTGTCTGTCTGCCTATCTTCATCCATCCATCCCCCATTACAAGCCTGTATGTCTGTTGGTCCCATCACCTGTCTGTCTGTCCACCTCTCCACCCAACTTCTGTATTAGTTTTTGTTGTCAGTTAAAATGTAGCTAAAAACCAGTTACATTTTTAGGTTTCACTAAATATTAACTCTCATTTTAGACTCCTTATGTTGGTGTTCAGTTCTGGGGATGGACGTCGGTCAGCTGGAGGCCAGTGATTTGTGCTAGTCGACCGGGACATCAGGGGGCTGGAGGGGGTGTGTCGGGGAGAGCCGGGTGTTTTAGTGGGCAGCTGCTAATGCTTAATCTCTCCCATGCTGACACCGGCGCAATTAATTGATAGTGTTCCCTGGAAGTCTGCTGGAAAGTTGTCAGGAACCGTCAGATAAATCACTGGCAGGATTCCTCTCTGTCATTTACTGACTCTGGCCTCAGCCGCCTCCGTCTTTGTGTTTTCATCTGACTGCTCACGAGAAGGGGGGGTGGAATGGAAGAAAAATAAAGCCAGGTCAGGGGAGCATATTTTTGTTTGCGTGTGTTTGCTGGACTGTTCCTGGTTTTCCGAACCAGTGGATCTGGAGGAACTTCTCGGGGGAAAAAAAGGAGTTTAGTAATTTGTTATACCAGCATAATAATTGGTTACTTCTTTAGTTTCCGTTCTGTTCTTGTATTTTGTTAACAAAAAGAAAGTGGAAATCAACGTATAGATCTATCTATCTCTCTCTGTTTCACAAGAACCTTCTTGTCTCTGTTTTCACTCCCTATTTTGACTAACTGCTGAATAACTAGTCTGGGGATTGTGAAGTATAATAATATTGCTGGTCTGAGCTTATTATGATTAAGAGCAGTCTAAGTGATTAGGAAAAGAAAGAATAATGGATGGATTATACTAATAGAGGCTAATGTATAAACAGTGGAAAAGTAGATTAATTTTCTTAAATCAACACTAAAATGGCTCCTCAAACTTGGGATAACATGTTCCGTTCCACACGTGAGTCTATTTATGAAGAATAAAGACAATATGTGTAGGCAGTTTTTGTTTTTAAAGCACAACTACACTTTTTGCATTTAAGACAGAGCAGTTGTTTTCTTTTAAACTTAATTTTTAGAATTTCTAAAGGACAAGTCCATTGCATTTTTAACATTTTACTAGCCCACCGTACAAACATGACCACACGCTAATCCCATTGGTTGTTTTGAAGATCTTCACAGTATAAACAGCTTGGATTATATGTAATTCTGCACTTTTGCGTATTAATAAAAGTGGGAAACAAACACCTGCTGGTAAACATATGATGGATGAGGAATCGATTCAGGCCTAATACCTTCCACTGCAACAGCGTGTATTTTTGGCATGAGCCGTATTGATGTTTACCCTCTTAACAGACACTGTGCTCATAATGAGATTAGCACATGAAAATCAATTAAACTTACAAAACAAGAGGTGGATGCCAAAGCAAGCGTGTTCCACAGGGATGATGCTTCACTGTGACAATCGGCTCCAAATCACATGGCTGAAAATGCCAAATACCTTAATATTCCCTGCCACAGATTATTTTATGGCTTTTTTTGTTTTATTGATTAATGCGAGACACCAGCAGTTTAATCTCTGTGGACATCAGGGATTTCACTTGGGCATTCTGCGCACGTAGGTTTGTAGAAGTTTGCAATTGCTAATATTTGTTTATAAATAATATAATTTAATAGTCACTTTTGATTTGGAAATGCTAAGGTGTTAATTTGTACTGTTAAATTACCGGAATAATTATAAAACAGTGCAGGATAAATTTGAAACGAATGATTTGATTGTGAAGCCATGTTGGTGTGTTCATTGCTTTTATAGCCGATAATTACGGAAGCGCATAATATTCACAGGACAAAAATAATGGGAATTATCTCATAATTATGACTTACGAACTCATTAGAAGAGCGTATTAAACAGCTCGAGGCGGAGGTCAACTACAACAGAAGTACAGACGTCATTCTAAATGATGCTCAGGGTTGTCGACCTTCAGCAGGTGAAGCATCATGTTCCAGTCACCCTCACATTCGCACATTTGTGGAAGGAACTTCTGCTCAAACTAATCCAACTACTCCAAAAATGTTTTGAGAGTTGGACCAACTAAGTCAAAATTATGTTATTGTGAACTCAATATGAGTTTTCATTATAATTAAAAATGATTGATATTGTGATTTGATATTGTGATTTGATATTGTGATTTGATTTGTGATTGATTATAATGATTTTATATTTTGAGATACTAATTCCGAGATACCATGTCTTAGTTTTGAGATGCCAAGTACTAATTTTGAGATTATATCTCTAAATTGGATAAACCTAGTCCTAAAATTAGAAAGTTGTATCTTGAAACTAAGACATAGTCTCTCAATATTAAGTTACAACATCAAAACTTTTTTAGCTACTAAGTCATAGTTTTTGAACACCAAGACATACCAGTAAGTAGAAATGAAATAAATCAGGGGTCTACTGTACCAGTAACTTTTGGCAAATGCAACCCATTTCTGTAACTAATTATAAACTGAGGAAATATTTTTAGAATCCAGCATAATGTATTTACGTATAAATATTAAGCTTCAGTTTGAGTATGTGTTTTTCAATGCTGTTTTTTTTTTATTCTTTTGAAACATTTATTTTGTAAAAGTATATTTGCAGGCGTCCTCTCTCTCTCTCTCTCTCTCTCTCTCTCTCTCTCTCTCTCTCTCTCTCTCACTCACACACACACACAACACACACGCACACTCTTATATAAATACCTTTTTCTCACTCCACTCTCCCTTTTTACTTTTTTACCCCAACATTTTTCTTTATCTCTCCTCTCTTCCTCTCTTCACTCTCTCTCTCTCTCTCCTCTCTCTCTCTCTCTCTCTCTCTCTCTCTCCATTTCTCTCACACTCTACCCCCCCCCCCCCGTTGGTATTAGTATATACTTGACCGATTGTGTATGCTTGTATTGGCTTGCGTTTGTTTCGGGTTGGCTGTGTTGTGGCCGTCTCAGTGACATCTCTGTATGCATGACTTGTGTGCTCAGCTCAAATACCTCCACAACAGAAGCAGATGTTCATGCATTTTAATATGAATTTGTGACTTTTGTTTGTCTGGCTCTATCTTTCTTCATTTCAGTAATTACTGCTTGTGTGGAAAAGTCCATCAGAGCGCCGGGGACAGAGTGATGTTTTCTCTCACTCTTTCTTTCTGATGGACAGACTCGATTTCACTTTTTGCCTGTAATTACTTGGGCTTGGCGGCCATGGCCGTTGTCATTTTCTCAGAAATAACAAGTGAACAGAAGCCCTCTGTCCCTGGGCTCACCTCTGACTAGCCGTCTATTTACCTTCACGGCACCGGGGTAGAATTCACTTTACTGTTGTCCTTGTTCCGGCCTAGACACAGCTGCTGTGTTGCCTCCACGCCAAGGCCAATGGAAGGCCAACCTAACTTGCACAATTCTTTTATTTGGATGCAATGTCTATAGTTGCATGCCTATTAAATAATAATACATTTTATAAAACAAAATAAAATTTTGTTAATACTAATATTTAAAAAAAATATTTTGTTTTTTTGTCTTTTTCTTGCCCCAAAGGTCACCTAACAGGAAGTAAAAACATCCAACAATCAGTCTTTATAATAACATTAAGCATATACAGTATATAGCATTTTTATAATTAATACGACCTTCCGTTTTTGTCTACTACCTGTTTAAAAATTGCAAATTGATATTAGTGTAATTATTGGAAACACAGCGTGTTTTCCATCTATCCTTCCATCTATGCTTCTGTTCATCCATCTTTTCTCCCTCCATCCCGCTCACTCTTTTTACTCACCATCTCTCTCAGGTACTACTTTAATCAACATTCTCTCGCACATCTTCCCGCCATTCATCTATTCATCTGTCTGTCTGTTTGCCTGTCTGTCCATTTACACATTTCAACACAAGTACTTTTTTAAGCATTTTCTAAAGTACTATACGAACTATAGCATGATACTAACCTAAACAAAAGTAAATCTACGATAAGCGTATTTTGTGTTGGTGCTATTTTATAAAAAAAAAAAAGAGCGTATTTAAAGATGAAAGTGTAACAGATTAAAGTATACGTGTAGTTAATTGTTTTACAGTATTATTATATTATTGTAGTTATTTTTTTCTTGAAATGTACCTTCCAAGGCCAAACTTTTTGTTCAGTTGTGAAGCATTGAAAACCAATAAAACCTTAAGATGGAGCGAGTCATATGTTTAATTGTTCGCTTCTCTCTCATGCATTGCTGTGATTTTTGGAGAACAAATGAGTGAATGAGATTGGGTTTGTGGGTTTGTTTGTTTTGTCGTTGGCTGGTGAAGAGCGATTGCAATCGTATGAAGAGGTGCCAAAGGCAATCTGACCTGCGGGTGCGAGTGATAATGGTCACATCAGCGGTGAGGTTGTGTGTAATAAGACACTGTATGAGAAGTCAAAGGTGAAAAATGAGTGTTATATTGTTGGGAGAAAAAGGTGGGATTTTGTGTGCCAGAGTCTGAAAGATCTTTACACTTCCGACATTGACTATTACGGCTCTGTATTGGGAATCAAGAAAGGTTTTTAGACTTGGCTTCCTTTAGACAGGCACTTCCCCTTTGACACCCCAGAAACACAAGTTAAAGATGTCGGCACCGGATCGCCAGACAGTGTCACCAAGAATCCAGCTTAAGCGGGGGTTTGGCACCGAGCCGTCCGCAGCTGTCAATGCTCTGCGCAGCAAAACGTTAGCACCAGATGAGCTTTGGTAACATAACCTGGCTCAAGACGTTTTATGAGCCTGGGAACAGTCCCGTGTTTTCTTTGAAATGCCTGACCGGACCCCCTGGGTGTAAGCCCACGGTGTTGTTTCATGGTTTTCCCCTCTGACTTCATTTCTCTCCTCATCTACTTTTATCCGTCTTCTCTTTCTTTTCTGGCAAAATCCATCTCACTGTTTCCCTTCTAATAGCTTGATTTTAGTCCTGTGGTGTTTTTGGTTACTGCTACCAGATTAGGGTTATGGGCGATTTTGCCAAAAATCACGATTAATTGAACATTTTAACATGATTGCAATTAATGAATGATTATTTTATTTCTTTCTTTATGTACATTTTTTGCCCTCATAGTTCACGGTCAAGTTTTGTACAATAAATATGATCACATTAAAGTGAAATATTTTTGAAGTATGCATTACTTGATTTTAAAATAATTGATGGAAACACACAGATCTCCTTAATGATTATTATTGATCATCAACAACTAAAATTATAGCACAGAGTGCCTAAGTCTAACAATTTAATTTGTCAAAAAAAAGTAAAAATAAATAACTTGCACATTTGGGAACAGAAAAAAAAAACATTTTTCATATTTTATTCTTTACATAGTAGGTAGCAGTTCTTGTCTAAATAAAATAACTCTTATTTTTAATAATATTATATAATTTATTCTCATATGTATCCTGTGCATTTCTTTTGTAAACAAATATTTAAATGTACAACAGATTTAAAGTTAAACTCTGTTCCATTTATTTCCCGTTCCATTTTTGTCTTGGCATTTAAAAGTTGTGAATTTAGTATATCACAGTCATGACACTGCACCTCCAATTTGGGACTTTGTAACTCATTAGATTAGTTTTTCTAAATTCTGACTTTGTATCTTAATGGGAGTATGTCCGTGTATTGTAAGTCAACATATTCTACTGTGTTGGCAACTTTTTTTCCACAGAGGGAAGGTTGAACAATTCAAAATTCAAAAATGTACTCACAGAAACGAATATCACAGAAACAAATTTTTCTCTGAAGGCTTTAGAATGTACCTGCCATAATGAACATGGTTCTACTATGTCATAGTCTCTTGCCTGGTTAAATTCAGTTTCACAAAATAAAGTACTATCATGTGAAACTACAGGTGAGACTTTTGTAATTGGCACGTCGGCTTTGATGAGAACTACAGTAATGCTGTTCTTTTTATTCCCACTGTCGATTAGCTAATACTCTAACAATTCACTAGATCTGTGGATCTGGCGACAGGTGGTGAAACGTCTAATATCTGACATTTAGGTTTCTAAGGATCTCTGATTGGCACTTGATTAGGCCCTAATGCAGCCCATTATCTCCTCCAGTAGAATTAGCCCAATTGTAAATTGTGCAGTAAATCACAGGGTTTTGGTGAGAAGAAATGTCGAGGAGGGGTCGAGAAATCAGCAATAGAGTCAAAGTCATTGGTGAGTTGAAGCAGCTTGTGCTTGTTACTGGATCACTGATTTTACTTGGTTATAGCTGGTAAAAAAAAAAAAATTACTTGTGGCCCAACAGAATGACACTGGACCACAGAGTCCGTGCCAACTCCTCCGGCATCATAGTGTTCCTCTTTAGAGCAGCTCTTTCAGGGCAAATTACTGATGTTCTTTTTTTCCCATCATTCCGTCTCTAGAGCTTTTCCATCACCCTGCCCACCCTACCCCACCCCGGCTCCCCCAGGCCTGAACTCCAAATCTCACCGGGCAAAGAAAATAATTAGGGAGGGAAAATTGTGCCTGACACCGATTCAGAAAAGCAGGGTATTGTAATAAAAGCAGAGCAAGGATCTACGTGTCAGAAGGAAAAATGGAAAGGAAAGAAGTCGGGTGAAAAAGATTGTAAGAAAGCCCTTTGGGGGGGTTAGCAAAGCATTACTGTCCCGCCACAGTGCCTGTGGGAAAACGTGGGAACTCGTGTGTCCAACAGAAAAGAGGAAAGGACACGGAGGTCGCAAAGACCTTCAGAATACTAAGCATCACTTTTGTGGCTAAATATATAAGTACTGTATATATACACACACATACATGTTTATGTATGTGTTTTTAATAATTACACATACAAGTACACTTAAACATTTCTTCAAATCAACAATTTGCACAAACCTTTTTTGAATATTGGCATGTTTGGAGATTAAAATTGGATTGAGAACAATACATTTTTTGTTTAAAAACATAAATAAATAAAATTTTGTTGTCTTTTTTCACTGCATGACTGGAAATTTTACACTGGCAAGGTCTAGATGAATAACAGGTCCAGCATTGTGCCACTTGATGAGAAGTGAACCAAAAGACATTGGACAAGACTGTTGCTGGATTACTACACGCATTAAATGTGGTTTTAAAGCCCTGGCAGATGTGTGGAAAGCCAAGGGTGCCAGAGCCTGCAAATTCCTTTAATGACCAGGCCATCAGTGTTTATAATGAAGCATCAATTTAAGGCGACTCTGACTTTGCAAGCGATGTTGGTGCACGACACAGGCCAAGAGCGAAAAGGCAAAGCAACGCTTAATAACCGTAATGTGCCACCGAACCGATGCTAAGGTTTCAAAAGGTCCCTTCACCACTTGATCTTTCTCGTCACCAACAAGCCAAATAAGCGCACAAATCGGTCGCTTGGCGGATCCTGTCACATTAATTGTATTGCAAGAGAAGGACACAAATAGCAGGCTGCATCTCCATGGCACATCCGCTCAAAGGTGACAATAAACACCACACTTAGCTAATGACGATCAGACACTGCCCTTGTAAGTTCGCAAGCTTTGCAATCAGCAGGGAATTCCGCTTAAATCCTAGCTAGATTAGAAAATAAATTGACACCCTGGCTCGCATCTGGGTCACACTTCTGCTGCGGCTTGGCTGAGACCTGCTTTCCCTGTTATTAAATTATTTGTCATGAGCAGAAATCATCGGAGTCGCCAGGGAACATTTGGGAACAGTAAGTTCTGCATTCGGAGCCCTAGACAAATTCCCCTGGTTGGAATGGCAGGGCTATTGATTCCCAAAAAGAATTACATTGTTTAGTGCCAATACGCTGTTGTGAACTGGCTGACTGGACATGATTGCTCTCGGATTGAAGCCCGAGCCCCCGGACTCATTACCTGGACCGGTTAGAGAATACGCTCTCAGATCTGCTTTCTCATCTTGGAACTCTTGATTTTTTTCTCAAATTCATCACTAAATATACCAGTGTCGGTGGAGGGCCTGCAAGATTACGGTATTGAGCTGGCAGACGATTTCAGTTGCAGCCCCCTAAGTGATTTCAGATTGCCCATCTTTAGACATGTATAAAAGCTGCTTTCTGATTGTCCTCCGGGCGGAGAAAGTGGGACCACAGGATGCCGCTCGCACCAACGCTGGCATCACCTGATTCGGCCGTGAGCTTAGCCCGACTTGTCTCCCAACAAACTGAGCGAATTTTAAACCTGAGCTGCAATGATGCAAGGCCGCAGAAATCGGCTGAAGCCTCTCAACATATCTAACAGGATTTACTGGCACAGTGAGCTCAACTCCCAGATTACTTCTAAAACTCATTACTTGGATTGGACAACAATCACTTAAATATCCTTCGGGAGCTGAATGGAGTCGGTACCTAACTGTTTGCGCGTGGAAACCCTGTGCTGCGTTTTTAATGTCATTTGAGTCCCGCACAATACGAAGCCCCAAACCTCCTGTGATTTTCATACTCGTACAAACGTTTTACTGTGAATGATTCATGCCGGAGTCTGAGCATCCCCAATGTGAGTTTTAGTTTGCTTGTGGGTGATGGATAATCCCAAGCAGGCGGACAAAAGATGAGGGTTCAGGGACTAGAGCCCATTGAGGGGATGAGGAGGAGGAAGAGGAGGACACTGCAGCAGCTGGTGAAGGCTCCAGGGCGCTTGCACACATTTCTCACCCACCCTCGCTCCGTCCTCTCCTGGGAAGAGTTCACCTAGCACCTGCTGGAGGTGATCTGTTAAGGACTAAATATGCACCGCAGCCTTGGGACTGTTTGTCTCCCACCATCATTTTTTAAAACACCACTGATCTTTTACCGGCTAGTTGTTTGTTTCAGGGGGCTTCTGTTTTATGCATTTTGCACTCATGTGTATAGTGGTCTCTCACTTTTACAGTTTTGCTTGCATATTTACTTGAAAGTGAGGAAGTTGAAAGTTTTATTTCAATATTAATCCCATTCGGTGAGATTTTGTTCCGTCTTTTTTTGAGTAGTGAGTAGTTTGTTTGTATTGTTTCCCTGTTTACCTGATTTTGACTTACTTTCCTCTGGGTTCAACCAGGCTTTTAAGTCGGCCCGTTGGTTGGTCTTTCAACACACTACATGGAGTTATTACCCTTAAATTATGCTTGATATTTGCAGAAACATACTCTACTTCTCGCGGCCTCCCATACTGTATGTGCAGTCTGGTATGTCCTTGTTGATACTATTTGCTCATTGTAAAATAATAAAGTGAGTGAGTTTGTCAATATGCCACTAGAGACCATATCGAAATTAGGCTCAGCATTTAACCAATACAAATACCAATAATGTCAAAACCGTATTGATTTCAAAACTATGTTTAGCATTTTTAGTCCATGTATGGACTCATATTTTTTGTATGAGAATAATTTTTTTTACCGACATAATCTTCAAATAACCGCAATGTTTAAGAGCTACTCCTTCAACTCCTTCCGCCTGTCCGTTGCGTTCTGATGGCATTTGATGTGGTAATTGTCAAGCTGTCGGAGGAAACGATTCCCTCATTGCCAGCTCTGTCACTGTCTTCATCTTTTCAAATGGAGTGCGTTCTCAAAAGCCATCGAAATCTGTATCTGTCGACTTGCTGTCTCTCAGACCATTAGAGATGATTGATCGTGGAAGAGAAAGAAAGTTCCTTCCTGTTCACAGCTTTTTTAGCCAAAAATGTGTACAAATGCTTTTGTACAAACTGATTGTGTCCATATTGATGATATGAATTTCTCATTTGCGTCGGCTTGTCTGTGTTTGTTTGCACTTTGTCTCAACTTTGCCACCGTTTTCAAACCCGTTTCCACTTTGCCACTGTGGAAGGAACAAGCCAGCAATTCGCGTCAATTGTGAAATTTAGCGTAAGCTTGATGTTCTCTACATCAGCAGGCTGTCAGTCATATTTATTGCGTTTCATCTGCTTGTGTCATTAGCGCAATAAGACTGATCTTCTTTGTGACAAGCTGTTCATCTTTCCGCAAACCAGATCGATGACAGAAGCTTAAACACATTTAGGTCATGTATTGTAATTTGTTGGCCGGGGTGTAGAATCAGTCAATGTTGAGCAGCTTTTCTTTCCTGTTTAAATTTACACATTCTTGAGTGATTTTATATGGTACTAGTAAAGATGTAGAATGAGTTTAGTAGAATTTAGTAGAAACATTGTTTTGCAGAAACTGTTGTGATGCTAATATTGCTCTTGCTATTTGAAAGTTTCAAAAGTTTATTTAAGAAGTAATTAATGTTTAGTGTTTTAGCTTTAGAATCTATGGTTTCTAGAGTTTGACTTTTTACATAATATCCTTCTAAATGATCATTTAAAAACAAATATTAGGATTCAAATAGATTTGTGAAATGTACAACTCTGTCTTTTTTGCAATTGAACACTTTTTTTTAATGTGTTCATTATTTTTCTTATAATTATAACATGCTTTAAAGTTTTACTGTTTATTGTTTTTTAAATTATTTTTGAAAATTGTTTATGACATTGGTT
This sequence comes from Paedocypris micromegethes, assembly GCA_028031935.1. NCBI lineage: Eukaryota > Metazoa > Chordata > Actinopteri > Cypriniformes > Paedocypris > Paedocypris micromegethes. The sequence goes on from CM051500.1 coordinate 22,125,438, forward strand.
TATGAACAAATCTGAGAAAGTGTTTTTTGTAACGAGCGCAACAGAAATGGAATTGTACTACAAATTCGAAGTCAAAACCAAAGAATTTGCAAATGCAAAACAATGCATACCCAAGATGTAAATTAAAATGATAATTTTTGATTGTTCACTACAGTTTTCTTGAACTTGTAGTAAGAAAAATGTATTTTTAAACCTTTGGTTCAGGTTTCACATTGTTGTTTATTTCTCGCTTTCTCTTTTCCAGTGGACGGCTGCATACACAAAGCCGCGGGTCATCTCCTGGTCGAAGAGTGCAGTTCATTAAACGGCTGTGAGACAGGAAATGCAAAGATGACTTGTGGCTACGACCTCCCCGCAAAATGTAAGTCTCCTGGGCTTTCCGTTTTTTTTTCTTCCAGGAAACAGGAAGTTGCGAGACACAGATGCAGAGAGGATGACAGTGGCGTCCTAGACTCATCCATGATCTCTTAGCTTGCAGTTTTTTAAACCATAATCTTAAGCAGCAGATTTAATTAACATCCTAATGAGAGCGTATTTCTAGGCCCGCAGTTTGTGATTTTTCTCCCTTGCGGCGGAGCGCCCGTTGTTTGCAGCCATGCTCTTGGAGTGCACGCGTGTGATTAATGGAGTGGTATTATTAGTGCGCTGATTATTTTGATGACTTGCTGTGTTGTTCTTGGCTGGATGAAGGGGCCATCTGTATTTCAGCAAAGACATTAAAAGTACTATTAGTTTGTAATTTGATTGATATTTCATCTTTGATTTATTCGGTAAGCTTCTGGCATTCTCTGGCTCATGTGAGTGATGAGCGTCACGCTGGTCACGGCTTGAAGACGCATCTCGGTTTTGCTTGGAAATGGATTGTGATGATGTTCTTCAAATATTAAGAGGATGCTGTGGTTTTCTCTGGAGGAAGTATGATTGAGATATTGAATCGACTTGTGTTTGCTAGCTCACTAACTTTCTCAACCACATTTTTGAATGGGTTTGGTATCAAAATCCTCTCCAGGGTACAGTTATCCCAATTTCTAGTTTCTTTTCTGCTTGGACATGGAGCTTTGTGAGAAGTCTGACTTCTTTGCAGTTACTTTTTGTGTCTTGTCCCTCCTATGTCAATGGACGTCTGTCGGGCAACTGTCATGTCAGCAGTCTTTGCCATTATTGTGTAGTGTCATGTGTAGAACAAAATATAGATTTTGCAGTTGCTTTGCTTTAATCAGATTTGATGCGTCTGTCCAGGTGCGTCTGTCTATCTGTCTGTCAGTAGCTATATATCTTTTTGTCTGTCTGTGTATCTTTATCCATACTGCATGTGTCTGAGTTCTACAGTACCCCATACTTTATGCTGCAATACAACCATTGGAGATTATTCCAACATAAATGTAAATCATATTTGGTGCATTTAAGCATGTCTAGTTTGTTGATTGTATGTTGTTTATATGTAAGTAATTTAAACTTATATTTAATGTAGGTTATCTAGCACAATCTAAACATCATAAAAGCTTGTTTGAAATATGTAATTGCGGGATAGATTAAATATCTAGTATGTTGTTTGGTGTTCTCCTGTATGTGTATTGATTAAATGAGAAGTTCCTCAGCTTTCCCTCCTATCCTTGATTTAATATTATGACACTTCAGAGCTAAAACAATTGGATTGGGTGTAATAACATCCAACAACCTTAAAGCAATCTTTTAGACATTGATGCCTGAGCTAAAGCTTTTTATGGGCTTAGCAAATCCTCTATGGTGGGATGATGTGATTCATTAGTGGGAAAAGCAGAATCTTGGTGAGAGGAACATACTGTACTTCTTCTCTTCAGCCCTGAGGAGATTCATCTCTCCTAAAAACATCAAAAGTAAGCTGCTTTTGTCTCTTTGTGCATCATCATCCTGTAGCTTCATTATTTGTCTGCCAAAACTGATAAGAAACAACAACAACAACAACAACAACATTAACAGCAACAAAAACGCTGCTCTTTTTTGTTATCTTCTTATATTTTAAAATTTTTTTTTTCTGTTTTAAGAATATGCAGTGTGAGTAGCATTAAGCTACATTCATTTTTTTTTTACCCGTGTTGGCAACCCAAAAAGAGTGTGTGCGTGTGTGTGTGTCTTTTTTGTGTGCATCTCTACGTGTTTTTGAGTTCTGTTTATTTATCTTAAGATACGAAGACTAGAAGATAATTTTGAGATAAGAAAGTCCTTTATTCGTGCTTCAATGTAATCAAAAATATATAAAAATAAACCAGTTTAAAAATGTAAAAAAAAAAAAAAATACATTTAGTATTTTTAACTGCAACTTACATCTTAATATAATTACTTAAAACAATTAAGATAATCTATATCAATGTCTTTTTTTTTTTGAGACGCAATCAAGTCATTGTTGCCATGGTTATATAGCCAACTTGTGGCTCATCATATCGGATTAGTGTCGTTATAAATTTATGGGATTGTTCTGATTGGCTCTGACGAATCTCAGTTTTACTAACTTCTATCTTTCTGAGTCTCTGGCATCTGCTGCGAGCTGGTTTCCTCTACTGCACCGCGGAGACGAGCAGTGAGCAGGAGGCGAATGGCACAGATGGCCCTTTTACCTTTTATATCTCGGCATAGTCAAATATTTCCAGCCTGAGCTTTTTATGTCTCTGTAGTTTGGCAGTAAAATAAATGTAATATTTTTCTCCCCAATCTGCTCTTGGGAAGTATGTGACTGTGTTGTGATGTGATGCTTAGAGACTGATATGTTGCCACTACCCAAACAAAAAAAAAAAAAAATACCATTTAGTTTTCCTCTTAGATTATGTGGAAATTTATTTAGATAAATAACTCACTGATTTGAGCGGATCTATAAAGTGTTTTTTACTACTTTCGGTAAAAAAAAAAAATGCACATTTCTTCCCAAAGTCAAAGTACTTTAGATTGAATGAAGTTGAAAAACATATGGAGATCTTCACAAGTATTCAATAATGATTGTTGGTGCATTATGAGAATATTTGTTCCAGTTGATTCGGAATCAAAAATGTTTTCAACTTAATTCGACAGTAGAGAGGTTCAAATCCTGGTCTGGTGGGTTTCACAACTGAGTGTTCTTGAGAAAGACACTGACCCCTGACATCATGGCTTAAGGCTGCCCACTGCTCCAGGTATGTGTGATTCACGTATGACACACTGTATTGGCCATATTGACAACCTCCCTTTATCTTGTAGGCATATCTCTGGCTTCTGTGCTGTGAATGGTAATTTACCAAGTCATCAAGTTTTTTCATAGGAAAAAAAAACTACAATTCCCTGTTTTCCCAAGGTAAAAAACAAAATGCAAACTTACTAAATGTCTGTAAAACTGTTAAACTGTCTGTAAAAAGTAGCATAAGCCTTCAATCATCAAACAATATTTGAGTAACTAGTCATGTTTGTTCTCAAAAGCATCCTGTGAGACCAGAGGAGACACAGTCTGGTGCGAAAGGCAATTTGAAAGTATAATTTTATTTAAACAAACGTTTTATTCACTTTTATCTACAACTCTAGTATAGAACTGTGATTATGGTGTAGGTTGGTTGGCCTTAATTTCAGCATTCCAAGACATTTTGGACAATTAGACGCTGCTCATTTTGTTAGTGGCCCTTTTATAAAGTGATCTTAGACCATGTGTCTAGAAATGGAGACCTTAGAAATGGAGTATGAAAAATTGTGTGAGTGAGTGTGTGTGGATGTGCACGTTGACCACCAATCAAGGTGTGTATCCCACATTCACAGGCCCGGAGTTGCTCCAGCTCCCCGTGGTCCAGAAATGAAAAAGCAGTTCAGATAATACTACTCATGATTGTGGTCTAAAGTCAAAATTTTTTCAGATCGTAATTTTTGCAGATGCAACTCAAGTTTTTCTTTTGGAAGAAATCAAAACAGGCTGTGAGTTCAAAGTTTAGTCAAGGACACAACCTTTTTTTTCTCGGATATATCAGTTTACTTGAAGGAGTTCTTTATGAAGAACATGGTTTGCTGGTGTGCGTGGTTCTTTATTTGCCCTGTCAAAGGCGGTTTTGTGAGTGAGCTCAAGGTTAAATCAGTCATGTGATTGTTTACCAGCGACTGCAGGCTCCGATTTCTGCAGCTCTACGCTGTGCTGGCAGTTTAAGGAATTGAAAGATGTTCTCCGTCTCCCTCCTTCATTCACTCGTTTTTATTAATGCACTTTTACGTAAACACGACTGTGAAGTATTTAGCATCGGCTGTCACTGTGCAGCTCCTGCACATTAATTGTTAAAGCCGAAAAGGAAAAGTGAATGTCCCTGGGGAACGCTTAAGACAGATGAGTAAAGGGAAAGATGGAGGAGAATGGCGGATGAGAGGAGCTCTGGCTTTATCCGATCTCCTCTGAAATCACCCACTCCGTCTTGGCTTTGTTTTTCTCCTTGAGGCGGCCGCAGATTGACAGTTCAAAATCCCCTCAGTGACATTTATTGTTCTGTTTGTTTTTATTCGTACACAGGCGAGACCTCGCCGTGCACTTGAAATAATGTTCCATCATGAGATTGTGTTGAATCACTAAGAAGAAAAATGCTCAAACGAATCCGGGTCATGCTTGTTTGTTGTGTCTTCAGATTACGGTAATTGTGGTACAGTGTCGGTCATGACATTATATTACACACCCTGCTTGTTTTCACAATACACGCTTTTTCCTCTCTTCTTTCCACTCTGTCTAGCACAATTAATCAGGTCTTTGTGCTTAGAACCTCGACGGAGAAACACAAATGCTTTCTCGTGGACAAATATTATTCTGCTTGGTGGTATTTGTTCAAAGTGCAGCCCTGTTTTGTAATACTACGCTTTAAATGTGCGTTGGGCTTGTAACGACACCTGAGGGAATTTTTGGGGCGGCCATGTTGAATTGGGGATTTCAGTGGTGACAGACAAACCAAAAGACTTTGTGTTTTAAACTTTCTACTATTTGTACTGTAATTTTTGTGGTCTCCGTCTCCTGGACTTTGTGGTCAGGCCGTCTGAGACGTAGATGTTTAGCACATGTACAGAGTTATTGAATTTGCAGTAAACTGGGTTTTACAATCCTGTCATTGAAAAAAAAAAATGGAAAGAATAAACAACAATGCATGATGTTTAGTATGTTGCTCTGCATATTACTCGATTTATATAAGCAAAAAAAAATGTCTACAGCACATTTAATTAGCATACCATTACATAGAATTGAAGTCAACTTTGACCCTTTAAAAAATGTTGCACATTTTAGTAAAATTTTTGAATTTTAAATTTTCTACAAACTTCTACAGCTATGTTTACTGTCTAGTTTCAGCTTTTTTGTATATATAATACATTTGATAATAGTAATAATAATATTAATAATTATTATGCTTATTATTATAATAACAATACTAATATTAATCATAATAATCATAATCATAATCACATTAATAATAAATAATAATGATAATAAAAATTATAAGAATATAGGCATTACATAACACAACAACACCAACAATATAGACCAGTGGTTCCCAACCTTTTCTTGTTTGAGGCACCCTTGGAAAACCTTTCAAAAATACCCGGCACCCTTATAAGGAAATAGATATTTAAAAACATTATTACCGTATTTTTCGCCATATAAGACGCACCGGCATATAAAACGCACTCAATTTTAAAGGAGGAAAATCTAGAAAAAAAAGATTCTGAACTGAATACTGTAGTAAAATATTTTATATCAATTGTATAAAAGTTAACAGCAGTTTAAGAACAATTGTATGTCAGTAAAGTCAGTATAACAGTGAAAGTAGGGGTGGCCGGTATACCGGTATTGAGATGTGCCACGATATGGATTTTGCAATCATTATTAATTTAAATTATTAGAATACCGCATAAAGACGAAAAAAAAAACTATTTTTTAAAATATATTAAGAACATGTTTTAAATGGCCCATATATTTGGATGAATATATTTTGAAAATAATCTCACTCACTTAAAAAATATATTAGTACAATGTTTCACGGATACATTTCTTCACCGTATATCGAACACTGCATTTACTGTCCTTTATTGAAGACAGGGACACACAGAATGCTGTTGCACACCTTTACATTTTACTCGTTTTCTGTTTATGTCTCTGCAAGCATTATGTCTCTGTTTTCTAAATTGTGCACCGCACCCGATAGCTTTAAAGATTCGAATCAACAGATTATCCCCCTCGGGCGCGCCGCAGACTTTGTTTAGTGCGGCCGCCGGCTTCTATTTTTGAGAAACGTGAGTTTCCGTGTGCGCCGCATCTCAGCCTCTGTTTTCCACCTCTCTCACATTTTATATGCACGACTCCTTCAGTAAACTCAAACAGGGGCGCCGCGAATATATAATAGAAAATCGCTTAGCGGACGCGCTCGTGCCACCCCCCCCCACGTGACATGGAAAAAATGCCGCCCTGGGCGACTGCCCCGTTCGCCCATGCCTAGAACCGCCACTGACGGCACGAACATTGCTAATCAAATACAGTTTGTACTTCACGCGCAAATGCGTGAAGCTCCGTTTTCTGCGCTGTGCCTTTAAGAGAGCGACTGTTTTGGTTTTAAAGACGCACTTGAGAAAATCTGCTTGTTTTAGTTTGATCGAAGTTCGTTTTCGTTTGGAAATAGTGGTTTCATTCTTTCACAAGATTCTGCGTGAGAAAGAAAGCGAGACAACGTATGTAATACCGCGGTATTGCACACTTAGATGGCGGTGACCGCGCTCCGCGGATCTCTGTATTTGCCAGACGCACCAACTTTTCACCCTCAGTTTTGGGGAAGAAAAAGTGCGTCTTGTACGGCGAAAAATACGGTATTTATTTATTTGTTTCATTTCGAGAGTTTGCATGCAACAACACCACCTAGTCCTAGATGATATGAGAATACTGTTTACACATTCTGCCTTAATAAAAAAATAGCAATTTTTTCCCCGAATTTTTGGCGGCACCCTCAAAAAATCTCACGGCACCCCTTAGTGCCGCGGCACACCGGTTGAGAACCACTGATATAGACGTTACACCAACACAACTACAACTACTAATTACGACGACCGTGCATTTAGCAGTCTTATAGCAATTTTATATGTTTTTGTGCTAACATGCAGTTTAATAATCTGGTTGTACTTTAGGTCCTTCTCTTTGGATACATTTTTAAGGATTTGGTGACATTTTGACCAAATATACCAACATTTTAAACAGACCTTAAATGTACTAAACAATAGTGATTGTGAATTTGTTATTTTGAAGCGGACAATATCAGTCTTGGTTAGTTTACTCTACTGCTACTCTATTGGTTGCACTTTTAATAGCCAGTTTTCTGAAGGTCATCTCATCATCATCATGATCTTGATCATCAACTATGAGCATTCCACTTCACCCCAAGCCAGATGCCAGATCACTGTTATTTACAGTAAACACACCTGGAGCTGTAACGCTAATGATGAGCAGACGTCGCAATAAATGTGATGAATCTGACTGGGGTTGTTTTAGTGAAGAGAGATCTTTTAAAGGTCTTTTTTTTCCATCCGAGAACCGTCTGTTTGCCTTTCCTTGCCCTCAAATAGATATTAATTAGCCTAAAGTGCTCACAATTGAAAATGAGACAGTTCATTTCAATGAAATTCTCGGTTGACTTCACATCCTCACATCTCACTGTATACGGATAAGTTAGCCCGAGTCAATTATTTCTTTTGCTTACACGTATTTGTTACTTTAACTTACATTTTTCGTTGACACTTTTAGTACATCGGTGAATAATTTGAACTGTGACATTCCGCGTACTTTTGAAACCATAATGGTCAACTTATTAGTCTGTCAGCGCATTTTCTCTGAATTATGCTTTATGTTGAGGGCCAAATGGTTTTTCAGGGATGAAATGAAGTAGAAAAGGACTAACCAATGAAGGAAAAAAAGAACAAACACATTAAAGAAAAGGCGTTTATGGTGGATGTTCGAATTCAAATGCCAATTTTTCCATTGGTTGAAGTGGCCCACGGTGGCGTCTGTGATCTTTCTAAATCAAAATTTCTCACTTCATGCTTTAGTCAGTTTTGCCTGGGGATCTTTTTCTTCCACAGCTACTCGGAGTTTAGAATAATTTGATCGCTCTGCACAGAAAAGGTGCTCGCATAAATTCTCTATATAAAATTGAGGAGTCATTTTATAGTGTGGAAAAAAGTGAAGAGAACAATTACATAAAACTATGTAAAATAAAAATGTACATTACACATATTATAAAAAAAAAAAAGTATCTACTCTCACATCCAACTAATCGTGCACTTTATTCTTTTATGTTAGTCTTTGGCAGATGCTTTCATCAAAAAAGACTTCCATGGCCACTTGTGAAACAAAGTCAAACAAATGAGGCATTTCAGTGTGTTTTTACAAGCATTAGTGAAAGATATGGTTGCTCCAAGGACCTTTGAGGGTTCAATTGTTCCCTTAGTCCCAGAAGTGAATCATCATCTTTCAGCATACCAAGGAATTTTGGACAATTCTTTGTTCCTATTTTGTGGGAACAGTTTGACACTGACTCTCTTCCAAAATCTCTGACAAATTGTACAAAACAAGGTTTCCATTGTACAAAGTAAGGTGTGGATGTACTTCTCCTGCCTGGACAGTGTCCGGACCTCAGCCTGATAGAACACCTTTGAATTTTGAGAGGAGATTCACATTTTAGTGTATACTGAGAAATTAAGCATTTTTTATCGCTGTGATTCACGTAAAAGTTGCTTCAGTGCTCAGATGCTTCAAAAATCAGTGATGTTTTCTGTCCGTGTAATTTCCTTTTACGTGGAGGCGACAGAAAAGAGCACTGTGACCACTGGCTCTGGAAACGACGAGTGAGCACGTCGTAAATGTCACATCACTTAGCCCCAACGCTGATCCAGACTGTGTGAAATTAAAGGCCAGATGACCACAGTGTAGCCATTTGCCATACTTCCAATACCAAAACTCAACTGTGGTCAAACGGTTTATATGGGACGAAACTCAAAACACACATTAAGCCGGGGGCCGAACAGGATAAACATCTTTTAAACACACTAGACTAAACAGACTTTAAACAGGAATATGGATAAAAACAGCCATGGATGTTAGTCGAGAATAAAACTTACATTTTAAATAAGTTAAAATATTTTGTCTTTCATACAAATATGTACTGTCATATTTTTTATAAATATGTTTCATAAAAGTATACAAGATAGAAATATGAACAATCTGCTAAAAAAGGGCAATTAAAAACAACGTGAAAGTAAATGTTACAAAATATACTATTCATACAAAGTAAGGCTGCTGGATTATGGGATCTGTAGTTTGTGTGTCATCAGCACTTTGTTTCTCCAGGCCATGAATATCAGTAATAACAGCTCCATGTAAAAGGATCTTGCGGGCCGAGTATAAATGTATGACGGGCCGGATTTGGCCCCCAGGCCTTGAGTTTAGATAGATTAGATTAAATTTGATTAGATACGATTGTATTAATCCCACAGGGGAAAATGTTGGGTTTACTGCAGCATGAAGGACAAAATAATAGAAAGTAAAAACACAAGCAGTAGAAAAATAGAAAACGTGAAAGAAACAACGATAATTCAAGTGCAAGAAAACAAAAGCAACAATAAGCAAACTGTGATACTAGTAATACACCAACAGTAAAAATAAAAAACAAAAGAGTGAAAAAGAAAAAGACAACAATACATATTGTGTCATTTTGTGACAATTGTGTGTCATTGACTCAGGTTTTGACATTGCATTTATGCTATTCAGACTATGATATACTATTCTGTCTAATAATCTGTAAGCAAAATGGAGTCTTGAGTATCATGAGCCAATCACTCCGGGAACTACACAATTAAAGCCTACTACTGTGACAATGAACAGTATGTATAATGGTATCACGCACAGATAAGAAAAGTCGCAAACAAAATTTGCTTAGAGAAGACGGAAGTTTAAAATGAAATCTACTTAGGATAGCAGTTTGTACAATTTTTTTTTTTCACAAGATAAAACACTGTTTTTTCCATCAAGCCATGATATTAAAGAGCCAAAGCCGTCTGCCACACTAAAATACGACTCTTCCTGTTTCCTTGTTCCAATCAAAATCTGCGCCGATGCCTTATTGAAAATAATTACTAAGCAGTCAGCAGAACCACGAGACACTGGGTTAATTGGAGGCTGTAGTTTACTCTGAAAGCTCGCCTCCTCCTTCACTCACCTCTTCAGAATATTTGTGTTTCTTTTGTTGGCTGGACCTGTCAGTGGCGCTGATGCCTTTGGGGGGTTAGTATAATTTGGTAATTTTGCCTAAACGGTGATACAGTGATTATGTGGCATCAGCTGCGGGCCTGTCAGAGAGATGCTGGCTGCTCATCCATCACCGCAAGCATACAGGCAGGAAGAAAGAAATAATAATACACTCAGACGGGAGAGGTGGAGAGTGCAGGGCAGCGTTTGTGTGGGCTTTAAAGGGTACTGCGAGGGTCTAAAGGTTGCGGAGAAGCCTTTTTTAAGACACAAAGTGCAGCCAAAAAGGCAAATTCAGAGAAGGTCAGCTTTAAAAGAGTCCCATGCAGAGATGGCTGGACTAATGTGAGTGTGTCTGGTCCACCCCCATACTTACACAAGGCTCCATCGGCCCTTTTATCCATCCTCCATTGCTCTTTGTGCCATCACCACCTCAGTTTTGCTTCTTTTCATGTTGCCTTTGCTATTAAGCGATACTATATATACAGTAGCTCCCGTTTTCATGCGATACCGCGATTGCTCATTTAGTTTCAAAATCAATAAACAATATCTTGCAAATTTCGCCGTTTTAGCCGCACATTAAAATCGCTGAGAAATACAGCATGCAATTATAATGATCTAATCTAGTTATCTCTCATTATATTTTTTTGAATTAGAAAATACATGTTTATTTAGTACAAGCTGAAGACATTGGCTAAAAAAGATTTGTTGTGCGCAAGATGTCAAAGTGACATTTTGGTCCAAAACTTGAAAAAAAAATCTGTTATTATCGCGTAAAAACAAGATCACCAGGAGAACTTGTTGTGCCATTGTACAATAATACACTCAGGATATTTTGCCATATTGGATAGAATACAAGCGTGAGAAAAGCATTTTTACAAGAAGCAAAGCAGCAGGTGAGCAAACCGAAAAATGGAAAAAAAGTAACCACACAAATCTTAATCCAACAGTTTCAATTAGGAATTATGTTGTGGGCAAATCATAGACATTTTTTTGTAAACTATATTTAAATACATTTATATAATGAACAAATATTGTGCATCTTACGTATTGTATATGGAAGTGATACCTCCCCACACACAAACTTCTAGTACCACAAAATCTGTCATTTGGAAGATAAAAGCAACAAAACTATGGAAGAAAATGGAAGAAAAAGTGAAATCCAGCATTGTAGTTCCTGGACTTGCATTATACTTACAAGCTCTGTGGAACACCCAAAGGTGTCATAAAAAATCCACAACTAACTGGGTTTTAATGGGTTTTTATAGTTTTACTGTCTCGAATCATTCATTTTACTGAGAGTCATTCAGCAAATAAAATTAATCAGAAATCTTCCCGATAATGCAAATGGAAATTACAATTTAGTAGAGATGGAAGCCTAAAACCGTCCACTAGTGAATGGTGTTTACATGTAGAGAAATCCTCCATCACGCTCTCCACCGTGGAAACAAGCAGCCGTTGTGCGTACCACAAGCCCCATGTTTAATGACAACAGACACCGAAGAGCGAATGCAAACGCAGCCCCGAGTTTCACCGCAGCCAAAAGCATCGCAGTCAATAATTAGGTGACAGATGGGCAAATTGGAACCAGCCTTGGAATGAACATAACAGCGGCAGCACTGGGACCGTTACTGTTCCTTCACCACATTAGCATCTCACTTTTATGCCACATATCTACAGAAATAAAGACAAAACCATCACCTGAACACGGCGTTTCGAGAGCGTGGCGCATTTGTTTACCTCTCAGCGAAGATTTAGCAGCACAGCTAATTAAGACCAGCACGCGGGAAAGTCCTGTCGCGCTGTTTTGCGGCTAATTATGTCTGAGCACAGGCTGCTAAATAGTTTCTGCTCAGTCCTTGATGTTCTTTCCGCTAAATTGTAGTTGTTACCTGCGTTACTTCCACTCAGTATGATTTAAGGCCCGAGCTAAATGCTCAATAGCAGCATGTTCGAGTAGTTTCCGCTCACTCGTGAAATTCTCAGCTTGACGCAGCGGCACAGGCTCTTTTTATGTGATGGCTGAGTCTCGGAGCCGTGTCAGGGGTCGAATCCGAGCTGCGCCACGACGCCACACCGAGCAGCCGTTTGCTTTGACCTCCGCGGAATCCCAGAGTGCCATTTTCTGGGTTTTAATGTTGTGGATTTAGCTCGGCACTTGCTCCTTTAAATGCCATTAACCTGCTAATAAAAGTGCATACAGCTGTCCATAAAGTCTAATGGGTGAGCCACGGCGTACACTGAACCCATTGTGAATGCTTTCAGAAAGGAAAGCCTGACAGAACTCGGAAATGGGTCTTATTGGAGCACAATAGGTGTGGGCAGTATGAGTTGAAATTCATATCTTGATATTTTCTTGTGTCCAGACTGGTATTGCAGTCTTATGCCGGCGTTCTAAAATGTTTTCCTACACTGGATAATTTCCCTGCATCTCGCTTTACAATTATGTCATGTTCTGACCACCTCGAGAAGTAAAAACTGATAGTTTTATCTGTTATGATGCTATCTGTGTAGCATTAGCAGTGTCTCTGTGTGGTCATTAAAAGTGTTAAAAGTGGAAACAAATCTGTTGAATATAAACAAATGAAAATTTAATTCATGAATGTGTAACGATATCCACAATATTGCAAAATCCATATCGTGGAACTTCTTAATACCAGTATTCCAATACCACATTTACCGCCGAGTCAAAGGGAAAAGAAAGGAAAGTGCTTTTAGGATATGCGTACGATATCATATAATATCTAAAAAAAATCGTATTCGTTTCTGACGGCTAGACACGTTTGTCGACGTCAAGCAATTTTAATTTCCTCCAGTTTTCACCCGGTAGAAAACACTGGAAGGTCTCGCATGAAGGCTGCGATTTGCACAAAATGTGGGTTAATGTCATCGTATTGTATTTGTCTTTGTTGTACAGATACGGCTGTGAAATGCAAATGATGCAAATCGTGCCTCAGGAATGCAAATTATGTCCTGCTGACCCTAAAGTGGTTTACCTGCTGCAACATTACAAACAGCAGTGCATTAAAAGCTTTGAAAGCCTATTTATACATTTTCACCATTAACCACCAGCAAGTCCATCAACAAAAAAGCCCAACACGTTCTGTGCGTTTAAAATGTGAAAATTCTCGCTACATAAGCGTTTGTGTAAATCTCTTCGGTATAGTTCTGTAATATTTTACCTACTTTATGCCAATATCACTTCGTTTTTACAGGTATTTTGGGTTCACCTTTCTGAAAAGTGTCTTGTAATTCCTCATCCTGACACATGGTGGCGAGACTTCACATACGTTATATTATATATTATATATTATAGACTTCCTTGCCTTACAAATTGTCTGGGGAAGGTTTTTAAAGGTATAAACTTATCCCATTGGCATCCAAAGTTCAAAGGGATGTGCGTTGATATACATGCATTTATCTGCCTATTATGTTAATTGTATTTTTTTTTGCTACAGGTCTCATACAGTTCTACTCATGATCTGGAATTTTGTGTACACATTTTGTGAAAAGAGTGGTGTTAATCTACTGCCTGACACAAGATAGTTTGACTAGACTGAGAATTTCCTCAAACGTTCTCTGGTCAAGATTGTTGAAGTCACAGAACTGAATCATTTCAGTTCAATCAATCATTTTCTGGCTTTTGTCATTCATTACAATGTCATCCCGATGACTCACATCCTGAACAAATAAAAATAAAGTTTTTAGCATCCCGCCACTTTCTTTCAAATTGGCATCCACCATTCAAATATCTCGCATTGACTCACCCGCAATTTCCTGACAATTGTAGTTCATTATTTTGGCTACAGGTCTCATTTAGCTCGACATTTCGAGCATTTAAAAGACGACATTTGGGTGAACGACACCCTTAATCTCCAACACCTTCCAAGTCTTGCAATATAAGAAGTTTTAAGGAAGTATCACCATGGTCGTGGAAAACCCAATGCTTGTGAATTTAGCCTGGCATTGGTGAAAAACGACGGGGCTTGGCACTTTTATGGTGATCACCTTGAGCCGCTGTTTTGGGATGGAGACCAGTGTAGGTAATAGATCCTCTGGGACTCTGGGGTGGCTGAGTGGATTTATGAATCACAGCCAGAGCTGGGTTAGAAATCAATAGCCCTTCTCTTCAGCAGACTATATCATGAATAATGCCACATAGTTTACACAAAGCGACTGGTTTCTAGAAAAATAAGGACACGCATTCGGCCCAGCGTGAATCTCAGCAGAAGACACCAGGTGGAGTAATGTCCTGTCATGGGGTCCTTCTTTTCCTGTTGCCCTTTTACCCTCTGCGCACAAATCGATAAAAGAGGAAGTTCTCTCCTTTCACCTCTGCTCGCTTTAACCGTCGAGTGTAAAAGGTTGACACCAGAATAATTGGAATTTGGTTTCATTGAACTTCGCAAACGGCAACAAACCAACAATGAAATTTCATTGATTTCATCTGATTTGTTTATTCCAACTAATCCATTTATTCCAACTGATTCATTGATTCCAACCCATTCATCAATTCCAACCGATTCATTGGTTGTCCTGCGATATAGCATGTGTTTTGTTAAGTAACACCTAAATCATCCTGTTACAAATGTGCGAAGCGAAAAACAAAATGATTACCCAAGAAGTGTTGGAGTTCAGTCAGCAAATGGAGTCACCGCTGCGAGTGGCACGTTCTCAGCACAGGAAGAAGTTGAGGAAGAACGGATCTGATTCTCCCACCTGCCGTCTAATTATTGACCCAGCTAGTATTGTCTTTTCAATTGTCTCAATTATGATGGCACTGGTGTTCCTGGGCTCTGTGGTGTCCCAGCCTGCATAATTCATGCGAACACCCCGGACTCCACTCAGCACTGGGGAAAATGAGGAGAATGTCAATACGGGGGGTGGAGGGGAGGTAATTCCGCTCACAGTGAGCTCCGAGAGAAGAGCGTGAAGAAGACAGATGCGTGTTGTGCGCCTGTCAGATCCCCTGTTCTTTTCTGCTATACCGACAAAAGGGAACAAAAACTGATTTTGAAAACTAGCTTGTCAGGAATATATTAAGACATGCTAACCAGCCTCTCAAAGTGACGGACAAAATAGGCATCGGTTTCTATTCTCAGAATTGTTGTTTCTTGGAACTCCATCATATTGAAAACCTCATGCTGTTTGTTAAGTTTTTCTGGTGAGCTCTGCGTTCGAATACTAGAGGCGTAAAGCATGAAAGCTGTCAATTCTGGTTAGGTGGAGCACCAGTTAGTCGGACGAGATGTTCATTTGGTCCAACTTTTGGTCCAACAAAAAAACAAAAAAACTTGTGTACCACAATGGGAACGACACCCCACCACATTCGGTTTCATCACAACAACACAGCTCTTGCCGAAGCTGAATTATTATTATTACTTGGCGATTATTAAATTGAAAAAAAAAAAATGCTAGCTAGAATGTATCAACAGAATGTGCCGATGCACTAGTGATCCGCCAAGGCACTTTGATTCTTTTAACTGACTCAAATAAAAAAATAAAAAAAATCAATTAAAAAAAAACCTGGGTTGCGTCAGTGGACAATGTATAATACACAAAATTCCACAATAACATGATCTATAACCTGCATCTTCTCTGCCATCGTTGTTTTAACAGCACAGAAGTTACTTGATAGCGTTTACCTGACAAATTAACAAACGAACAATCTCTATCGCTAGTCACTAGGCAGCTCGGGTGTCACGTGATAAGTGAACGAATAAACAATCTGTAAGAACAAATCAACAACTGTAACAAATTGGAGACTCGCTACTTGCATTTGCAAATCATTTTGAAAAAGACTTTAATTTTGAACCAGTCGTTCATTTTCAATGAGTCGTTCATTTTTAACAAAACGTTCACGGATGAAAAATTAGGCACCGGGTCAGTTTTTCAAACATTGAAAAACTATTTTTAAGGAGTCACCATTTCTTCAGCCCATATCAGACTACAGAATGTGAACCATTGACTGCAATCAACTCCTTTGTCTGAAAGAGCCAAACGTGCAACCTTTAAATGTTTTTTAGGCAAGCATTGCAACAACACTGCACATGAGTAGTCTTTTGCATGAGTAGTTTTCACGCGCAATGCTAAGATGAAAAAAAATGACAGCGTTGAATTTGTCATTGCATTATAGTGTAAACTTATGCTTAGACAGGGTATTACCATTATACATATATCAATAAAACAAAGAGCATCTGTTTAAATTTGAGCTTTTAACTCCATCGACTCACCAATGGTCTCCCCATCCAACACATCCCCCTCCACGTTCTACTCATTCTGCAAGTGTCGCCATATTGTCACTCATCAGCTGCAAACCCTTGACGCTTGCTGAGTGTTGCGTTTCATGTCATTGCGGTTTATGTTTACAGTTACCTGATCTTGCTTCAAATTGTCACCCCAGACCCCCAAATCAATAGTGTTAAATTTACAATGAGCAACAGTCTCCCTAGCGTGAGACCCTCTTCATCCAGCAGGAGGGGCAGCGCCACCTGCAGGCAGCTTGAAGAACGACAGGAGCAGGTGTTCATTAGGAGATCTGAAGATGAAAGTCCAAACAGAGCTTTCTGCGTCTGGCTATAATGCTGTTGTAGTGCGGCTTCTTCGAGCGAAACAGAACGCTACATCTGTAAAATGCTTCATTAGCGAGCACCGGCGTCGACTCGTTGTTTACTGCCGAGCAGCCAGAGAAGGATATGGAATGATGGGGCCATGATCAAAGGAAAGAGGTGTTCCATGTGCGCCAAACCTCATTTTAGCAAGCGAGCGTGGACCCTAATGATGGTAAAAGGATGGACAGGGGATGGATATCTGAAATGCATCCTCCGACTTGCCCGTAGACGTTGGGTGAAGGTGTTGCATTTATTATGGATGTTGACTCATCTTTAGTTTGGCTTACTTTCACCGCTCTAATCTTCTAAAATGACGAACAAACCTTGTTTTTCCTCAAGTCATTGACGGAAACTTCTGGATCTGTCAGCGAGTTAGAAAGGCGAGGTGGGATATTTGGTTGCGAGCATCGTTTATCAAACTCTGAAATGTCACGGTGGGGGAAACTGTTTTACCGTTCAGAAGCAAGTCCTCTAACCTTGAGTCGGTTCCTGTTGCCTCCTAAGGCGCTTTTTTTTTTGTATTCAGATCTTTTTAACAAATATCCTTGTCAGGTCATAGATGGGAGAGGATAAATACAAATAGGTTTGTTTCATGCCTGCCTCTCTGGGTAATGGAAATCCGTCTCGCTGTTAATAGCCTGTGGAAGATGACCCAAGAGCATATTAGGTCTTTGAGGAGATTCTGTCATCCACATCTTTGAAATCCCGTGAGAAATTCGTTTGAAAGCAGAAGCACTTTGTTATCTTTACCATTCTTCAAGTGGTGATAAATGCTTTGCTTTTATGAAGAATCATGAGCTATCAAAGAATGAAAGCACTTGTTGTGGACACATTAGAATGTCTAGGAAACATCCTGATTTGACTCTGGTAAAATCCAACAAATCCATCCATCCAATTTTTTCCTGCCTCTTTGTCTTTTGGGTCTTGCCAATATACGGTAATCAACTCAACGCCTGTAGACAACCAATCACAGAGCAGGCCACACAGTCTCACATCTTCACACTCTCACTCACACATTTTTCCAGAACACATTTGGACTGTGGGAAGAAATTGGAGACCTGGAGGAAACACCTTAGAACTCCACACAAAAGATCCAGACCAGGACTCGACCTTGAGCAGGTTCTCTTCTACCCAATATGCCACCGTTACGCCAAAATTTAATTTCCGATCACAATCTAGCTGCTTTTTTGAGCTTGTAATGAGGTGATAAAGACTGGTGTTTGGAGGAAACCTGGTAAGTGCCGCCTTTAAATGTGTCACCACTGAGGTGGCTGGTGTTGGGCTCAACTTATCTTGCTCTCAGTTGCAGTGTGGTCCATATGTGTGTGTTTTTCTAATCATACAGATCAATACCACCCCCCTCCTCCTTCACCGCTTCCATCAAGTCTTCCCTTTTCTCACTCCATTAAGTGTTTGGGACTAATGCATGGGAGAGCAAGGGCAAGACCACCTAGACATTGATGGAGCGCTGTATGGTTGTGTGGTGTCAAACTGACCCCTCGGAAACAAAGAAAGTAGTGTGTCTTTCAAAGCTCCGGGCAATCCTTCATTACCCTCACCTGTTGTCCCAGATGGCATCATGGGAATTGGAGGGATCGTGTTGTGTGAATTGTTTTCCCTTTTCTTTTGACCAAATAGATGTTTGAAAATGGATTCTTGGCGAACCTGATATGATTTGGCCATCAGATCTGAGTCTCGGTCTGACCTTTAAATGGGCAAAGACTTTAATTTTCACATTATTTCATGTACAGATTTAAAACAAAACGACACAGATTGGCGCAAAACAATTAAACTAATTTGAACAAATAGGTAAAGCGTTGGCTGTTAAATAATTCCTGGACTCATAATTTTAATAAATTACTTATATGTAATTTATTATTTTTATTGTATATGTACTTATAAATATTTAATGCATTTTTGAAAACAAAATTGCATTCTAAATCAAAATTAAAAAAATATAGGTTATTTTTTGTGCTAGTTCTAATATGCTTTTTGTTAAATGTTTCACTAATGTATCTAGGTGTCCAATGAAAACCACAACAATGAAAACATCGCACTTTTTTAAATGGAAATGACACACGGTTACCTATGCTAAGTTAGATATACTAATGCCGTTCGATGCTCGTGCTATGCATTATGCATGCTCTTTTCTTTGATTTTTGCCATTTATTTGCATCATTTAGTGAATAATCAAGCAGTGACTTTTAAATGAGTCGTTCTGACGCTTTATTTTCCCTTCTTCGCCGTTTTAGATTTGACACTCTTGAATTAACACGGTTTGATCAGCGTATTTATTCATATTAAATATCACAAATGAGGTGCTGTTAGTTGCGTGTGTGTGTGTGTGTGTCTGTGCGCGTGTGATTGCACTAGACAAAACATTTGCTAAATGTTAAGATGTAACACACATTTTAATCAGAATAGCACTTAAAAATGCACTGCAAAAAACAAGTAAAATAAAATCAAAATTAAAGCAAAATGAGTGAAAAAAAAAATAAATCAAGTAAATTTATATGACAATGGGAAGAGAAAATTTTACTTGGTAAGACGACTTGAAACAAGACCTATTTTCTTGAAACAAATTAATCTTTCTCTTAATTCTAAGATATTTTTTAAATCTTGTTTGTTTTTTCTCTTACAAAATCAATTAATTTCAAGATTTATTGGCTTGTCAAGCATGTATTTTTGCTGTGTGTGTTATATGGCTAAGTTCTAATATTTACCCCCCATCAAAAAATGAACACACACAAACACACACACGCACACACACACACACACACACACACACACACACACACATACACTTTTGTAGGAGAAACTATTAAATGTTTTATTTTATATTTTTGTAGATTCCCCTCACCCAATATTAAATAAATTAAAAGCGCATTTAAGATTCCCATTGCATTTTTAAATCTGTGGAAAAGCAAACAAAACCAACAGGAAAAAAATCACTTTCAATCCAGGCCGTTTGACACATTTCTGTTTGAAGTGCATTCGCCATGCGAGTCATACACACATTATTACGTTTACAGACTCACATATACGTCCGTGTGTGGAAGATAGCATTAGCAGTTTCAGCGATGGCTTCCGCGGCTCATTAGGACATCGCTAGCACGGTAGCTCAGTTGAGCGCGGAATGCTATGCAGGTGTCATCACTCGCCGATCGCAAACTAACAGCGGCCTTTTCCATGCAAGTGTGAAAGAGATAATGAAGGCTTTCACACTTTACCTTGAAAACTGACCAAACGGCCCCCGTGCCAATTAGGGGCTTGTTTTTCACTGGAGTGGCCATTATCAAACCTGACCTTCCAATTATTTTTTTCCAATTTCCCTCGTGATTCGTCACCTTGTTGTGGCCCCTAGCCAAGCAGGGTCGGTTGAAGATGGTCCTAGAATGGGTAATAGGGCTTTACAACAGATCGACTGCAGTCCACCGGCCCAGAGACACCTTTACCACTGCCAAGATATGTCTTTTACTCGCTCCCCTTCACCCTCTCACCTCCGTCTCTCTCTTTCCTCATTTTAATGACTCATTTTCTCCCTCAGTATATCCCTCTTCCGGATACTTCTTTCGTCAATGACTCGGTTGTCCAATGTTCTGACCAGTCGACTCTCATTTATTCACTATCACTAGATTCTTTAAAGTGATTGGTGTGCAACGTCTGAGACCAATACACATTACCAACATGCACGTTTGTTCTTTTTGAGTAAATTGTGGTTGATTTTTATGTTGTAGGCGACTTTAAATCAAAAGCTGACATCTTTAAACAAATGCTTCTTCCATTTGTCCGCACCCAGTCACTTCGAGTATGGGATGGATGATGGTTTTTCCGTGGCCCAGTAAGTAGAGCGTGACACCATTCGATGTTAAAGGAAAAACATTCAGTCTGAAAAATGCAGAAATGCACATGTAAATGATAAGACAACATTATTGGTTAGCGCTTTCGATTAACTGCAAGAAGAACCCAATCGAGAGCCGAGTTTTAGGCCCGATTGGGGCTTTTCCATGTACATCGTCGTTTCCAACAGTCCAAAAAGATTTGCAGAAATAATTGACGGTCTAAGTTGTCCTTAAGTGTGTGTGTGTGTGTGTGTGTGTGTGTGTGTGTGTGACAACCAATTGGTTGGCCACCAATCCAGTGTGTACGTCCCACACTATACTATCTTCAGGCTCAGAGTTGCTGATATTGGCTCCGGAACTGCAAGCGGATTAGAAAATGGATGGATGGACATGTTCAGTTATTAAACAGAATTCTACCCTGTCAGAATCGATCTAATATGCTTGTTTGAACAATAGTGCGAGGTCGTTGCAGATGATGTCACCGCTTATAACTGCGAGGACGGAACTTGGAATCTTCAAAGACAGAAAAGTGCAGTGATTGCACGGCGGAAGCATTTTCATTCATTCGCAGCCATTTCCGTTCGCATTGATTGCAGGCATTCTCGTAATATTCTATAAAGTTAAAAGTGGAATAAACAAACTGCTCCTCACATACTGTACGATTGAAGCTACAGTAATTAGTGATTTAGCACATTGCACAGCTCAGTGAGCAAAACTAATCAAAGCTGTTCTTCAGTCACTCTGTAATGAAGCATGTCATCTTTACATCGCCACGAGAGAGACGAGCGGGAATTCATGCACATTTCATTACGTGAGTTTGGAATTAATAATGCATATGTTGTAATGCACATCTTTTGGCTTGCTTTTTGTCGTAGAAGGTTAACCTTCGCTAACACACGGGTTTCCTTTCTTTTGCGCGGCGTCCTTGCTGACTCCATCAATGGCGTTTCGTCTTTCAGAGGATGTTCTGATGTCAACAGCTCATTGATCATGTTTAGAACGCGTCTTTTAAGTAAGGAGCTTCTCCAGAGGCGCGTATCATCACCTTCATCAGGCCAGATTTCTGTCATCAGGCCATTCCGGTTCCCATCATCATCCTCTGTTGCACTGATGAAGTTGTCGATCTGTCCCGATTTGTGAGATGTAGTTGTGTCTTTTGTTTTGCTTTTTTTAAATTTTGGTTTTCTCAAACCACTTTTATTTTGGTTTGTGAGGTACTCAGTCAACGCAATCTACGTGCTATTAAAATAATAAAGCATAATATAAGATAAAACGTGTATTGTTCCTAACTCCTGGGACGTGGTTTTTATGAACAGTCCCAGAAAAAGCTAACAGTTGCAGGAAAAAATGTCTTTTTCCCATTCTTTGGCTAAATGTCTCAATTGGTCCTATTTTGCCAGTCATTTAAACCGTTAAACTAGGAAGCTTCTAGATTCATGAAATTACGATGCTGTTGCGTGTCTGTGTGTGTGTTTGTGTGTATGCAGTGACTAAAAAAGATTGGTTTGGCTTCACAGAATGTCAATCAAACTACACATTCATAGTGAGAAATAGATGAAAGGCTGATAAATGTTTTTTTTATTGTTTTTTTCACACATTTTTTTTATATCCATAGCCTTAGAATCGAATCAAATTTCCGGACCGTTGCGATTTATGGTGCAGCCCGCCATAGACTGACCGCTTATCACTATTCCTGTGGCTGAAACTGTCCATTGTTTTGTATGCTGTGGATTCCCTTGAATTCATAAATAATCATTTTCCATATAATTGAATTGTCAGATGCGCTGGGACCCTCGGAGGACCACTTCTGGAGGCTGTTGTCACTGGAGATGTTCTTTCTTTGGGCTAGAGGAGCTCACTAGTCCATGTAAGGGCATGGAAGACACTCTGAGATGGACGCTCCGTTTCTCTGGCCCTGCTTTCCATCCTGTGTTTGTTGTTCCCACATTTCTTATGCTTTTGTTGTTTACATCCAGTGATTTGTGTTACACGACTCACAATGACACCCGGATTCACAGAAGCAGCAGTTCACTTTCTCTTCGGATGATTGCTTTCCATTTTGAGTTTTCGATTTGCTTGAAGATTACCATAACCTTTCTTGTAATACACTAGCCTTTAAATATAAACTTTTAAATATTCATAGAAAATAAATATTCATGTCTTTCTTGCTTCAGTTTTAAATGGCCTGGTGTAAGAAATATTCGTCAATTGAAAATGGAGCCTACATGAAATGTTAGAAAGTGACATCATGCTTGAATCCAAATATGAAACAATAAAAACACAATACACGTAAAAACACTCTATTAAAGAGTCAACAAATGGTCAACCGGCTCGACAATGGCAGGAAAAGAAACCAACATTTCAATCTTCTTCCTTTATTCTAGTTTAATATGTTTTTACACTCTTCCGTCTACCTTGAATGGCCATGAGTTTTCATTGCTCAAAGAGCGTGTACAGTATTTTCTAATGTGTACAGTAGAAAGCAGTTGTTTAGCCATAACACGGGGAAAAAAATCTCACTTTCAACCTGAAACCAGCAGCACTTTTGTCAAACAGACACGTTTACAGGATGTTGGCTGATGAAAAGGCCTGGTGTGAATTCTCCACATTTATTAAATATTTATTAGCCTGCTGTGAATGTAAACAACTTCTTGGAAAATGTTTGTCCAGTAAGATCAGGTCTAATAGCTATTTTAATTTTTTTTATATACTCATGGTGTTCTCGTGATGCTTTTCACAAACCGTTTGCTTTTATTCTTAAAGTGGTGACTATTCTAAAATATTCAGATGAAGAAGAAAGCAAGGGTAGTCTCCTCTTCGTCTAAGACGTGCTGTTTTTCTTGGCCAGCGCAATTGAAATGCTGTTTACATATCATTCCCCGCAAAATGCCAAAAATCTTCCTCAAACCGCAAAACGGAGTCCCAAACCACATACCAGCGAAATGTGAGTGGGCTCCTCAGATGTGTGTGAATGTGTGTATGTGCACATGTCTGCAGACTCGGATCTGTGACCTCAAGGTGTGAAATTAATCCTCTCGCCCCGCGGGTTAACTTAAATTTCACGGCCCTCTGGCTTCGGCCACCCACGTGAATTGGTGACGTATGTTCTGGGTGAGTGTGTAAGGCTTCTAGAACGTGTGGATGCTGTGATGATTGCGTGTTGTGTGGGCAGCAACACGCCCTGAACGCACTTCCTGAGTGTGCGGATGAGTGATGGCGCTTCCTGGGCCTGGGAGAGTCAAGCATTTCTGAAGTGCTGATGTGTGTGGGTTTAAAGTGACTCTAGTGGTTCATCTCAGGGGTCCGGATCAAGAAGATACGTGTGTGTTGTGACTAGAGCAATGCTGGAGAAATTATTGCAGCTTTTAGGTGTGTGTGTGTGTGTGTTATGGCTGCCTCATTCATTTTGTGTTTTGTTTTTCGGTTGTCGCAAACATTGAATATGAAAAGCGTGAGACATTTGCATGGCTTGAAAAATAGGCTTATATTTATGCATTCAGCAATAATTTGGGATTATACGCCTCTGCTTTCATTTCTCTCACTGACACATGTTGTTCCTAGAGGCTAATTGAACAAATCAGACGTTTTTTAGGTGAGCGTGCGTCTCCATTTTACTTGCATTCATGCACTTCAAACTTATCAGCCAGATAAACCTGGGTCATCGCACAGATTTTTACACGAATTTAAGCAGCCTGAATGGAAAAAAAAAAAATAAATAAAAATTGAATCCTTTTTTGAAGGTCTGAACTGACAGTTATACTCATTGATCAAAAATAAGTTTAATAAGGATAATGAAAGGATAGAAAAGAAAAGAAGCATAAATTTACTTTCGTCTGACTAGAGGTCGGGAAGGATTACTTGCAAAATATAAGACCTAAAATTTTATTCAAAAATGTATTAGTGAAAAATAAAGTCAATGAGTTCTGTCAGGGTGAGTTTTGAGCATGATTGAAAATGTTATTTAAGTTTTTGCAGGATCTTTTTGATCAAGGTTGTTGCATAGATTTTTAACATTAATTTTAACTTTAACAATAATTCGTTTTTATATGTTTTATTGGCAATGTTTTATCAGACTCAAGAAGAATTGGTTTAATCTCTAGACTTAAATTAACATACTGTATGTTGCATTGCTTACTGTAATGTTTGAACCAAATACACAGGATAAAACGCCTTTTTGTTGTATGATGTTTGCTTTTCAGACTTTGACATTATTGAACATTGAAGACTTGGTCCCCACAATTGGTGCTTGCAGCTATCATTATCATCACTTTTATCAACTTAATTTATTTTTTATACATTTAAAGCCATTTTCATTCTCATCCAGTGGCAAACATTTTTTTTTTAATTTTACAGTATTTATGTATGTGAACAATTTCCTTCTTGGATTGGAATGGCACAATTTCAGAATCAGAAACTTTATTGGCCAAGTTGCAATTTACAACAAGGAATTGAATTTGGTCTGACTCCGTCTTTTCCCTCTTTAACATATATTAGCATAAACATATAAATATAAGAAAAAAACAAAAACACCTTTTTACTGTAAACAATAGGAAAAAAGCAGCCTGATTTCTCGTAACATTTGGGAATTGAAGAAATGTCACAAATCTTTAACTGTTAACTTTGCAATTTTCATTATGTGTGTGCATTTGATTTCCCCTTTTCTTCGTGAAGTTCTCTGCCTTCTCAATCACTTTGAAGCACCAAGCATATCGACCAATGTTTAGCTTCAATTCAACCAGCACCAGCCAATAACCATGGCGACACAGGCCTTTCATGGATAGTTGTGCGTGATCCTCAACAGACGCTAATTTCTGAGCACACCAGCTTTTGCTAAACGATGCTCTTGAACTGTTGCTCTGCCCGTGAGAGAAGGTCACGGAAGACATTCATAGGTTTCCGTTACAGTAGCATTGATCGACACTGCAAATCCTTTTAGTCTTGGAATTGGTTTAATTGGTTTCCAGACAACCTAACTGGAAATGCTCCGTCTCACCTTGCTACGCAGCTAATGGATTACTGGCCAGGGCCATATGGACTGGTGTGGTTTTTATTCTAAACTGATTATGTACATGTGGCACGAATTACAGCGATCCAGCATCATCCAGGACTGGAATTCCTCATGTTACGAGTTTGTAAAGGTGTTCAGAATTTGATTTATGGTTTTGACATGGCCTCTTGATACTCACGGGTTACATGAGCAAATGAAGATCTGCGCGCAAAGAGAAAACAGACGTGGAGTGGCTTGCTTGTGAGGTCTTCTCTCTAAATCACTGATTTGAGCAGTAAAAATGCTGTGTCTGGTCCTTTGTCTAGAGTAGACCAAAGGGGTTTTATATAGGTCAGGGGAACAGGTGCTGGAGTCGCTCAGTCTTTCACACTCTTTATATGTGTGTGACGGTCATTTCCACTTTATGGGGACGCTGGTTATTGGGGAATTAGGACTGTTTCTAAAGTTTAGAAACAAATCTGATTGACACACATGACAATTATTAATATAAAAAATGATTGGTGGGTTATTTTGGACAACACTTTGCTTATTTGGGACACATTTCCACTTTACTGGGACAGACATGTGATGAAAGAATTGGTCCTGGACTTTCACACTCATTGTGTGTGAGCATAGATAGTCATTTCCACTTTATGTGGACGCTGGTTAATGGTTGCTGAATTAGGACGGATTTAAGTTTAAAAAAACAATTGTGATTGACACAATAAAAAATATTATTATAAAAAAATGATTGGCAGATTGTTTTAGACAACAATTTGCTTATTTGGGACACAATTCCACTTAATTGGGACAAACAACACGAAATGGAAGAGGAAAAAAGGCACACGCACAAAAGCATAAACTGGAAGGATGGGGGCACAGATAAACGGAAATTTGCATGCATAGTATTTACTTTTTGTTGATCAAAATACGGTGGTAACTCACCTTATTAAATTATTTGTGCCGATAACAGTTTCGTAAAGCAAATAACATGGTATAATATCAAAATAACTTTAATAAACATGTTACATCTTGAATCTTGTGATAGATTTTACACTCTTGGATGTTTTACTAAAAATATCTTTTTTCATAGTAGTGGTAAGGAAAAAAAAACTCGCTTAACATTCTTTTCACTATAACTTTTGACCTATTGTATACGCAAGTAATTTTGTGATTTCTCGTAACGGGACATTGTCGTTAATGGAGATATTCATAAAGTGAGGCACTACTCTATGCACATATTTTAAAACACATTTTACAAACAGTCGACTCCACTCAGTTGGGCCGCCGTTTAAAGGGGGCAGCCGCTTTATTGGGATAAATTCTAAAGTCCAAATCATATAACGTAAATTTGTTCCGCTTTATTGAAACAAAATGGCCGTGTCCTAATTAACAGGAGTCGACTGTATATGTTATTTAGTTTTACACCCTTTTCACATCTCTGCAAAGGCTGCTCACCAGATTTGGCCAGCGGCATCCAGAAGTGTCCTAATGCAATATCAGCGGTACTGTCCCCAGCAATTGCGCATTGTTAGTAAAATTTGTCCTTGTTTCTATGCTAAAGTGGGCTGCCTTTGGATTTTGGGGGCTGTATCTGTCTGAGAGGGCATGGTCGGGGTCTCGCCATTACACAGCAGTTCCACGCTGGAAATGGAGAGGCAGAGAAGACAATACGCTCAAGGCGCTGCCTTCCGCCGCCTCTGACCTCGTGCTGAAATGGCTTTTCCACACGCACCCAAAAGCCATCGGACTGCGTTTTAACGAATAATAGAACGGCTGCCTTCTTCCCGAGAAGCCATTTCAGCTCAGTAATGCGGTGGCGTGGGGGCATGTGTTTGAAGGTGACTTCACAGCAACTCCTTTTCTCCTTCTCCCGCTGCAATCCTTTTCCATGCCACACAAATCAAATTGTGGTTAAACAGAGCTGGGCGCTTGCTGAGGTGGTCTGTTGTGTCACTACTTCTGAGGAAGCGTTTGGGTGGGAACTTGAAACGCTCTTTGCTTGCGTGTACTGTAATACCCCCAAAACAGTGGCTTTGAAGAGGCTTTTTCTTCAGCGAGGCTGGAAGGGAGCTGAGGAACTTTGAAGCCAGCGTGGAGAAGGTTGTTCTGACATGAAAACCGAGCGAGATGAGTTATCTGCTTCTCTGCGCTTGTTCCATCATTAATTATCCACTGGAGAGCGTCTGAGTCCTGTGTCAACACCAGTGGATTTGCTTATTTACAGGAGCTCTCGTGATAAAGTGCCAATGAAACCAAAGCCTTTATTATGAGCCTTTATTCCAAACATTTATCTAAAGTTGAATTATCATTTTCCATAATATCAAAACGTCATGTGAACTGGTGATTTTATAATTGACCTTTTCTGATGAGCTTGCGCTCTCTCTCTCTCTCTCTCTCTCTCTCTCTCTCTCTCTCTCTCTCTCTCTCTCTCTCTCTCTCTCTCTCTCTCTCTCGCTCGCTCACTCTCCTTCTTTTATTTCTCTCTCCTAACTCTCTCACAGCCCGCCTCTTTTTCTCTCTCTCTTCTCGCTCACACATTT
The DNA here is from genome assembly GCA_028031935.1 of Paedocypris micromegethes. NCBI lineage: Eukaryota > Metazoa > Chordata > Actinopteri > Cypriniformes > Paedocypris > Paedocypris micromegethes. Next base: position 22,153,661 of record CM051500.1, read on the forward strand.
ATCTCTCTCATTCGCTCTCTCTCTTCCTTTCTCTCACTCCCTTACTCTCTCTTTTCCCTCTTCTATTCTACTTTCACTCTTTATTTTTCTCTCTCTCTCTCTCTCTCTCTCTCTCTCTCTCTCTCTCTCTCTCTCCCTTTCTTTCCCTCTCCCTCTACACTTTTTCCCCCCTCCCCCCTTCCTAATACTTGATTTTCTCTCTTTATTTTGTACATTTCACTCTTTCCTTTTCTTTTGTTCTGTTTTTTTCTCTCTCACTCTTTCTGCTCTATTTTACTCCTTTTTCTCTCTTGATCGGTCTCTTTCCCACTTAGTCTTTCTCTACTTCTCCGTTAACCCCCCCTCCCGCTTTTTCTAATATCCCATTCCCTTCCTTCTCTCGCTCTCTCTTTATCTTTTCACTGCCTTTCTATCCCTTTCTTTTTCTCTCTCTTCTAATTATCTCCAACATCGGTTTTGTTTCCTGACTTTCAATTTTGTTCTCTTTCTGAACTCTTTTCTTTCACTTACTTACCTTCTCTCACTCTCCTCCCTAGATTCCTCCTCTCTCATTACTTCTTTTCTCACTCTTTCAGTGTTTTTCAACTGAATATCCAAACAGTGTCTGAGAGGTGAGTAAGGGAGAGAGAGAAAGTCTTACAGTCTCGGATTTTAATGGAGGGAAGCGGGAATAACCAATTAATCAGCGTAACTACAATAAACACATACAGTATCTCCATCACTGAATATCTCTCTCCTCACCGGGGACCACTGTACTGTGGAAGAAGTGTGCAAGCGGATTTTATTATTTCTTCATTTTTGTTGACTCCAGGGATAAGACACGTTAGATCATCATTTTCACCCAGTTCGGATGTGATTTTTACAGATGATGTTCAGCGGTCATGCTCAGTAATAAAATAGCAATGATAATGGCAGCGATGCAAATATCTTAGCAAACATTGATTCATGGGCTTATTTTGAGCATTATTAATGAGAGCGAACAACAGTCATGCTATAAATACAGCTGCAAGCAGCGATGGTGGGATTCAAGCTTTTTACGGTGTGTTGAAAAGCAGAGACTGAAAATATGCAGACACAAGTGAGAATAATTTGATTATTATGTATTATATCATGATGATGTTGAAGATGAGAATGATGATAATGATGATGACTAGTGCAAGCAATACATTTGTAAGTTGAAGCAATCATTTGTTTGTTGAACTGAAATAGAAAAAACTATTAATACTATTAGATTGTCTGAATATAATAAACCAAGCAATGCAAGCATTTCTAATAAGGCATAGTGGAAATAAACAAACAAACACCACTGAACACATGAAGGACAGGAACAAATGTTTGTCTGTTTATGAAACTTTAACCAGGTAGAGAAAAGGATTTTAGAACTTTGGACTCATACCCCTACAATCAAGCAAACAAAAAGGGAATTAAATTAAAATACAGGCATTATATATAAAAAAAAAAAAAAATACAAATGCATTATCAAAAAAAAAAAGTTTTTAAATTAGTACCAAGTGTGGACTTGACAACATTTCATAGTCAAAGCACTGTTAAAAAGCAACATATTTAACGATTGAATTGAAGTTAGAAGAATGGCTGAAGAGTCGGTGTCTTTGACTTTGTCTGAATTGATGAGCTTTTGATTGCCTGAACAGTTTTCATTAGTGTGTGTGTGTGTGTGTGTGCGTGTGTATGTGTGTGTGTCTCGTGACAGGGCTCATTATACACCTTTGGAGGACTGACGCTTCTCTCAGACTCAAGTGTTGGTGGAATCAAGCCTCTAAATGGCTGATCTGATTACCTTGTTCAGGCTTTCACTGGAAGATGAGCTGAAGAACCGAAAGAGAACCTTTGTCACTAACTATGGATGTAACCTTTTCACTCATTTGCATGGCATTTTTTTTCAGAGTTCTAGAGATTGACGGCGGAGGAAAAGGCACAGAACCGCCAGGTGCTTGGAGTCATTGATAAAAACGTTGCTGTGATTGTGTTGAGAAGATTCAGTCATTATCGGGAGACCGATGCGGTCAGCAACCTGAGCAAACTATTCAGTCCTATAATGAGTCCTGCGTCATTGCGTGTCAGTTTGGGCTTTTCTGGCGACTTTCACACTGATTCCTCAATCACACAGTCCTGAGATATTTACAGTAATTTTACAATTTACAGATTTACAGTAGCTTCTTGTTAGAGTACAGACTGACACAAACAGTAACCTGGTGAGTAGTGTTTCAAGTACATGGTAAAATCATGTTTCTGTTTGGTTACTATGCTTTTTTAAGCAGTATTTTACAGCAGCATTTGGTTTTATGAGATTTTTTTTTTCTAAAATGCACTGTTAAATCACAAGCAATGGTTAAATACATTTTAAATCAAAATTCCTTGTTCTCGGAAATATAGTATATATTTCCAATGCCATGGAAATATACATTATATATTATTATTATTATTTATATTTATATTATATATGTACGTATGTGTGTATGTATATATTACTATATAACTTTAATCACAAGTTTCCTTTTATTTTAATGCAATTTAATTCATTAATTTTACAAATTCATATTGCACATGTAGTAAGGTAAACAATAGCATCACATCACATACATTGTGTTGTGAAGTAATTGAAGTTACTGAAATGATACTAAAGCAACCATGGATGTGTACGAATGTTTTCTGTAACTCTTGATAAGTGACCAGGCCCAACGTATCACCAGTGGAAGGGGTTTATAAACCATATATGCTGAAGATTGTATGTTGAAATCAAATTAAACTGTAATTCATAAGAGCCCAGCAGACCATCCGCCGTCTTGGCAGGGCGTTTATTAAAACTCCTGCTGTGATTAATTATATTGCCACCACGAGTTTTGTGAAACTCCAATCTCACACAATTAAAGCTGTACGATTACCTCCGCGACGCTCGCTTACTTGCTTCTCCGACAGGCTGACAGGCCTTGTGACTATATGGTATTTTTTACACTTTGCTGTTGTACAAAGTAGTATTTATTCTTTTTTTTTTGTCTTTGGACAATTTTAGTTAGTGCTTTATTTTACAATTAGTTGCAATACTTCATGAAAATGAATAGTTCATTTGTAATTACTGTTGAGTTTATCTGTTGTATGTTTTCTTTTGCTCATAGATTTTCTTGTTTCACCTTTAAAACTTTGTGAAGAATGAAGATTTTCAATTTGCTCTTTTTTTGTTGAGATTTCACAAGTACATTGAAAGACAATGTTTAAGCATTTTATTTTTTACATTTTTTTAAAGCACGTTTTCTTTTGTTTTTGAAGAGTCACTGAACTTCGGGAGCAGTTTGGAGAATCATGTCAGTGATGAGGTTTTGCTATGTTTTTATTTTACACACACACACACACACACACACTTGTAGAAAAGATAGACACGTTTTTGAGGTAGTTTTTTGTCTTTGTCACTGACTCTCTCTCTTTCTGTCTGTCTATAATATGCATTTTGGCTCCAGGCTCTTTTTCTTTTTATTCTTCACCAGCCGCTGCCTTTTTGAACCGCAATTAAGACACCCTTTCCCTTTTTCTGTTCTTTCCTCCACAGCCCCCCACCTTAGCCTTTTTACCTACATGAAAGCGCAGCCGTCAAACATATATTTGTTTCATTAACTTTTCGTTGCTAATGAGCCGAACTGAATGGACACTTTGGAGAGTTTAACGATGCTGTAGCCTGGTTTGTGCTTTCAGTTACTTATTTTTAGTCCATTTTTTTCTACAGACAATTAGATAAATATTTTGCATTGTAGTATTATTACTAGTACTATTTCTGCTGTTAGTATTACCATGTTTATGCAGAAATGTTAATACACGTTTTATTATTAACAATTAATCTATAAATATGCAAACCTAATAACTATAGTTCTGACTAAATACTTCTTATTTTAGTTATTCCCTAACTTGTGAGTCTTTTACTTGAGTGATAGATAATATTTTTTTATTAAACATAGTTTAAAACTCCCAGTAGGGGGTGCTATGATTTATATATTTATAAATATGATTTATTCCATATATGGGCGCATTTCGTTTTTTACGCTGCCAGCGGTAGGTCACCAACAGTTTAGAGCGATAGTGAACACTAGTTCCCATGTTATGGTATTTCAATTCCAGTGTTATTTAGCCACTGCTTAGTGTCACGTCGTTTATGGCACAGTTTATGGCTATTGTTTCAATAAATATTTTATGTTTTAATAAAAGCATATATGCTTGTCTGCCTCTGGAACCGTTATTTAAAGAAAATAAATAGGACACAACGCAGAAGCATTTTTCCGTGATTGCTGCTCACTATTTTTGTGCCCGGTTGAAATTTGCGCATAAGAGCCCCTACAATTTTTTTTCTTCTAAATTTGGAAAAAACGTAGGTGCTATGTTTACATAAATACAGTATTACTACCGCTTGGATATGGACATTAGCGAAAAAAAAACTCTGATTTGCCTTCGGCTTTGTCAAAAGATGATGATTTATCTCTTTTTTTATCAGAACATCCTGACTATGTTATCCTTCTTGTGGATTTCTTATCTCCGATGCGTTTTTCTTAGTGTGACTGACTCTGTGATGGATCTAGTGAAAATTGCTGACCACCTCAGCCCCCTATCCCTCTCCTTGACAGCCATGATGGATTTGACACCCCAACCTTCTGCACCACGTCCGTCATTTCACCCGGCTTGAGACTGCAGACAAAAAAGGGGAACAAACATGGAGAGGTGCAGGGCAAAAAGTCAGCAAACATATTGTTCTGTTTCCCCGCGGTCGGACCTCTGAAGGGTCGCTCACAGTTCAGCACTGGTACAGATGCTGCGGATGGATTTTCTCCACTTTTCCTTTACGACTTTTTTTTTTTCCCTTGAAGCCACTGTTATGCATCAGATCTGGTCGTTGTGGCCTGTTGTCTTTCTACATAGGCTGTGCCAAATATCTTTTTGCATACAACTACGTCCAGGTTAACACATGGATTCAACTCATTCCTGTTAAAAAAAGCCGCAATCATATTTATGGTGATGGTTTAAATGTGAATCTGTTTCTGTGTGAGTGGCTTTGAAAGGCAAATCTGTTCCAAGAACTGTTTTCATTCCGCCAGTAATATCTGAAATAGTTGTGTGATTAAAGCTCCTTCTGGTTAGTGATATTTAGTAATAGCTAGTAATATTTTCAGTATTAATTGGGGGTGGTACGTTTTTTTTATTTCACCTTCTACATACAACAGGTTGCCTGATAACTTCCTGATTTCTGGCTGATAAGTGCAGGATTTGTAACTGACGTCAACTGAAAATGGCAACCTTTGGTCGCAAGATGTTCTGAGCTCATCAGGAGTGCGACTGGGGCTGATTTGTGTACTAGGTTCCACCACAAACTCAAACATGGATGTTATCGGTGCTGAGTAAAAAAAAAGCTGGAACATGCAGAATGTCTTTATTGTGAATTCAAAAAGCCTGTTATCTGCCACCGCTGTGCTGAAAGGCTTTTATTTATACAAGCCTGAAAAGCATCCTTTATGAAGCTCTCTTTTAGCTGTGAAAGTGAATGTGTAGCTCTGTGGATTCATCATACCAGCAACGCTGTTTTTAAAGATGGACACCAGAAGCTGTGGTTGTAATAAAGATGGAGCTTTCCATTGTCTGCTGGACGGTTCCAGGCACCACGTGTCGCGTTTGAAGGCGAGCTAATCCCGTGGAGACCGCGGGTTCTACTCTTACACTGGCGTTTTTGATGGGGACTTGAAATAGAATCCATTGCTAATCTCAACGCTCGTCTCTGTGAGGCTGAACAGAAGAGGAGGAAGGTGCTTGAAGGTTGGAGCAGGATTTCAGACGGCGCTTTAGATTAGATCATAGATTTGGCACCGGTTTCAACCAACGTGTTTTAGTCTAATTGTTACAAATTGTTACTGTCCAGTTCTTTTATACTGGCTTCTATAGTTTCACAGGCCACACACACACACACACACAAACTAAATTGACACATGAGTAAAAAAGTTACAAGTCACCATATCAAAATGACTTGAGTAAAAGTCGTAATTATCCAATTTTTTAAAGAACTTAATTGATTTACTATCACTGAAATAGGTGCAAAAAACACCAATAATTATGAAAAACAGGAAGCTCTTAATTTATGAGGTTTAATTTCCCATTATAGCAATGAAATTTCACACTTCAATATTTCAAAATGGCAGAACAAAATGGATAAAAAAAAGAACATTGTCAATTTCAAAGTCAAATGTGCTAAAAAAAGTACAAACAAAAAAGTAGTAAAGTAAAATTCAGAACTAACTTTGGTGTGATTCATCTCTCAGTGTCAAGTAATATTTTTTATTCAGCTTCAACAAAAGCTGGATCTCGAAGTTATTGGAACTTATTCTAGCTCTTTTTGCCTGGAAATGAGACTACCAGCACTGCTAATCGTGACTTAGATCAAAAGCATCCAGTACCTTGAGCACCCTGCAGATGGCGATATCATCTAGGTAGAAATAGACGTTGTAACAAGTAACAGAGAATGGAGAAGCTATTGTACCTTCACACCGTTGCTATCATCCCTAATCTCTCATTAGTATTTCCAAAGCCAAAATGCTTGCGTTCAAAATTGCACATTTATACAAGTGGACATCGCCATTTCCTTTCATTATCTCCCAAGTTCTCCCGGCTCCTGGAAGTTATAATTACTTGGATGTCTGCAAGAACGGCGAGGCAGATACGGAGGCTCAGGAGACTTCACGTGAATGCTCTTTCCTGTCGGTGACGCTATGAAGATGGACACCTCCACAGTCATGGAGAGAAAAGCAGCTGTGTCGGTTGTCATGCATGGCGTGCGCTTGCTTTTCTACTCACCAGAAGCTGTTAATATGTTGATTGATTTTGCTTCCAGCTTAAACGCGTCTCCTGGCTTAACAAACACCGGATGTTTGTAGCTTGACACTCAAAGCGAACGATATTTCAAGGTGCATTTTTGAGCTTTTTGCGCTTAACCAGATGTAGCTTGCTTTGCTGCAGATGTTGTCTCGGCTGCTTCCTTGTCCTACAAACTGATGTGACTTTATAAGGGAAAGTTGTCTTCACTCTCTTGTGGGTTTTTTCTCCTTTCTCTCTGTCTGCCTCTTATTAATTCATTTTTTATTCATTCCTCTATTTTTCTTTTTCTTTTCGACATTGTTCCACTCTTGTACAACTCTTTTTCAGATTATCAAAAAAAAAATCTACTTTTTTTGTTCTCTCTCCCACTAAGGTTCACTTTTTTTTTCTCCCTCTCTCTTTCTCTCTCTTTTTCAATCACTCTTTCCCTTTTTTCTTCCTCTCTCTCCCGTCTACCCTTTCCATTTTTCTTTTGCCTCTCTCTTTATTTAGCCTCTTTATTTATTCCTTCTCTCTTACTTTCTCTTTTTCCTCTTTTCCTCCAATCTCTCTTACCTTTTCTTTCAGTCCTTTTCCCTATCTTTCACTCTCTCTTTTTTTTTTCTCCATTCTTCTGTCTCCCTCCTCTTCATTTATTTCTTTACTCTTTGTTTTTTCACTCCCCCATCTTTCCCTTTTCACTCTATTCTGTCTGTCTGTCTGTCTCTCACAATCTTCATTCCTCGTTTTTCACTTTTCCTCATCTTCCCCTCTTTCCTGGCCAATCTTTTTATCTCACTCTACACCTTCATCCTTCTCTCTCTTTCTCTCTACCTACTTTTTTTCTTTCACTCCTTTTCCCTCATATTTTACTCTTCTCTCTCTATCTCTATATCTCTCTCTCTCTCTCATTTTATTCCACTCTATTTTCTCCCTCTTCCTCTTTCTCATATTCCTTTCTTTCCCATCCCATCTTTTTTTTCTCACTCTACACCTTTACCCACTCTTCTACCTTTCCTACTCTGTCTTCTTTTTCTCTCCTCTGTTCCACTGTTTATTACATCCTCTGTTAACATTATTTTATTCTTACGCAAAACAACAGCAGTGATCATAATTTCCACACGGTTTTGTTGCAGTTTCAGAGCCCAGAACAAAAAGACAGTTTGATAAATAGGCCACTAGTGTGCGTTGGTGAAAGGTTAAATGGATGTTGGGTGCAAATAGAGCAAAGCGGGTTTGTAATGAGCTGACATCTGATCCTCCTCTTCTCTTTTCTCTGTGACAACTGCCTCCCATCTGTCAGGAGCAAGAGCGGCTAATCTCAGCTTTTCTCCTACGCCCCGCGCCATCTGAAAACGGACCGTGTCAATTATTCATTTCGGACCGTCTTGTACAGTTCACCTCGACCCACTGACAGTCCACAGGGGGACGGAGACGAGCTATGGCACGTGTTGGCGAACATCTCCTGTAATAACGTGGAACTTTGAGTAGCGAGTGAGTGTGTGAAGCGTGATGAATACACCTGGCCTGCGGACCAGACCTTAAAGCACACTGCCACCTCCAGGCCCAGCAGCACCACACCTTCACCCTCGCTGGATTTCTAATGTTTGTGCTGTTGTTTTTCACTTCATGCTTTAGTTGATCCAGATTTGTTCAAAGCAGCAGCGTTCGTGCGCATTTGCATAAACGCTCATTAACGGACTTTAAAAATGCACATACTAATTTATTTTCGGTCTCCGCGCATCTTTATCTCCCTCTTACGAGACGCGTAATTGTAAAAGTTTCTTAAAGCACAAACTCTCTCCCCTGCAGCAATGTTGTGCGCAGATCTGCTTTCCGTAGCTCTCTTGCATAATTGCAAGCAGATTATTTAGATTTTTATAAATGTATTTTTTTTTTTAGAAAATCATATTTCTGTTTTGCATTTTGGTTTAGACTATTTTTGTATTTAAGATTGCGAACATGTGTAAAATACACATTTTATTGTGTATATCCAGTAAAAACAGTCTCTCTCTCTCTCTCTCTCTCTCTCTCTCTCTCTCTCTCTCTCTCTCGTTCCTCTTTTCTTTCTGTCATCTGCCTTTTTCTTCCCTTCTCTTCACTCCTCACTCCCCCCATCTCACTACTCTTATTAAGTTTTAAGAAGAAATCCTCCAACCTTTTTTATTTTTTTTCTTCAGTTTCTATGTTCTTTGTTTCCTTTATCATGAAATTATTAAATTATTATTTTACATCATTCTTTTTTGTGGCTTGATAGCAATACAGCTTTTCCTCCATTCCTTTCCTCCTCTCCCCCTCTCCATTAACCCACCCATCTTTCATTTTCCTTAAAAGTGCCCCAAGTCTTTTTCTTTCTTTATCCATCTTTCCATCACTTTCTGTTTCCTCTTCATTCTTTTTTCTTCTTTCACCCTTTCTCTCTCTCTTTTGCTATCTTATTCTCTTTCTTTCTCTTTCTCTTATTCTTTCTCCATTCCTGCCTCAATTTTTTTCCTCCCTTTCCCTTCACACTCTCTTCTCACTTCTCTCTCTCTCTCTCTCTCTCTCTCTCTCTCTCTCTCTCTCTCTCTCTCTCTCCCTCTTTGTGTAGTATTTTCTGCTTTGGGAAGATTAGGATGCTGTGTGGAGGTCGTTGGTGAATGGCAGTTTACTTTTCAATTACTCTGCCGCTGTTTTCATGTCGCCGGAAACAAAAGGCCCAATTTAAAATGATAATGAAGCAGTTGTCGTCTGGCAGGGACAAGGAAACGTTGTGTGCTTCATGCGGATCGTAAATCTTGGTCTGTTACCTGCCGAGAGGAGATGAATCTCCATCGTTTCCTCCTTTTTTGGTTTTCTTTTCCTCTCTGCTTCGCTCGACTCGTCTGGAACAAGAGAAATATCTGCGTGAAAGCGTCTTAATGTGGTAAACAAGTGTGCTGATTAATCGGTGTGTCAGCAATGCTCATTTAGGACCAAAGCACAAGGAAAAGAAAAGATTTATAGTAAATGACTCTTTAATTCCTTCATCAAGCATTTGCACAACATTCAGGAGATCGACATGAGAGAATGCGGTGTGTGTGTGTGTGTGTGTGTATCTATATACTGTATGAAAGTCTGTGTGTATTCTTGCGTTATATACATACATACACAGTTGATGAAAAGCGTATTACCCCTCCACAAATAGATAGAGCTTTTAAATAGAGTAAACTATAAATAAATTTACAACTTTTTCCAGACACCCTAGTTGGATACACATTGTACAACTTCATGATACAACTGTACATTTTAGTAATAATGATATATTTTTTAATAATGATAATAATAGTAATATTCTTTATTTGTATTGTTCTTATGATACTATGCAGTACACTCACATGCCTTTTACATATTTAACATACAAGACAATTTAGAAAACAACTTGCGATTTTCTAACTTTGTACCTTAAATTATTTTATTTTCTTCTTTATCAATAACTAATCATCAGTATTTGTGGGGATTCAGCTTTCCATAGAAAACACGTACACACACGTGTACACACACACACACACACTTCTGCAGGTGACGGGTAATGTGAATGACAACTATATCATCACAGGCAGACGGTCAAGCTTGACCTCTTTCTGGCCTTGCGCTGTCCACGTAACCGGTGGTCTTCTTTAGATTTGGGGGTGAAATAGCAGCTCTCTGAAGATGTTGTTTTTAGCTTGTAACTGTCATAAGTTCATCGAGTCTTGACAGGAAACCAAAAGTGTTTCTGTGCTGCAGAAGCTTAATGTTTACGGTTGTGAGCCTCTATTCATCTTCTTGCACACACACACACACACACACACACACACACACACACACACACACACACACCTACACACACACACACACACACTTGCATTTTTGACAAATTGGGGACACACCATTGACTTACATTCAAGACACTATGCCCTCCGTTCCAGCCAAAGGTCCCCACAAGTGCCCATATGTCCCCACTTTTGTGTAAACCTAACATGCAGGTCCCCAGTATGATATACATGCTGATACGTATACACACGCCCACACACACATGCACACACAAAGAAAACACAGTCCAGGAAGGAAAATCAACTAACATGGCAAGTGTAAGTGTGTGTGTGTGTGTGTGTGTGTGTGTGTGTGTGTGTGTGTGTGTGTGTGTGTTAAGCATGAGCATCACGTAGTTCTGGGTGATCTTTAGACTCATGGACAGGTGAATCCTCAGGCTATAGTAGGAGGGCAGTTATCATACACTTGTTGAATATTAATAAACCGCCACAGCTAGGAATTCATTTTGCTCTTGTTACAGCGGTCATACATCTTCAGCACGAGATTATATTTTTGTAATCTTTATATTATTCATTCTCGTGTGATTGCTGCGTTTGTCTTTAGGTTATAAGGAGCTGGTCATGAGCGAGGAGCTGCTTTTAGTTTTCTTTTATGTGGAGCCAAAAGACAAAGCCTCTGTATTTATGGCTTTTAATTGGGAGTGTGTGTGTGTGTGTGTGTGTGTGTGTGTGTGTGTGTGTGTGTGTGTGTACATACACATACCTTAGCTGATTTTCTCTCCACTATCTCTTCTTTTTTTGTGAGATGCAAACCACTCTATTCTTTTCTATATGTTTTTACTTTTTTCTCTGTCTCTCTCTCTCTCTCTCTCTCTCTCTCTCTCTCGCACTCTATTTCTCTCTGTCCCCCACTTTCTTTTTCTCTCCCTTCTGTCTCTCTGTTCTCTCTCACTCTTCTCTTTCCTTCTCATTCTCTCTCTTCTTCCCATATCCTTTTGCTGCCCCCACCCCACTTTCTTCTTCTTGCCCTCTCTATTGCCCCCTCTCTTCTTTCACACATTTTTTACACCATTTTCTTGACAACCGATCTTCCTACATTATTATTAAATGCATTTAATTGTTTTTTTCATCACGCCCAACTGTCAGTGTCACTAAACGCAACTAAAACCAAATTCGAATCAATTAGCCTCCTCTCCAATTTTCTCGACCCTTATTGTTCTCCAAAATGAGGCGGTGAGTGAAAAAAAAGCTCCTAAACATCACATCACAACTCCTTCAAAACCCAACAAAGAAAGTCTGTGGTGGTTTAGGTTGCTCGCCACAGGCTGCTCACACAAGTGGGTGTTTGTGGAGCTCTGAGCGCCCACTCCCTTCATGTCCAGGTGTGTGTGGGTGAAGAAGGACTTCTTTACTCCGCAGAAGAGCGTGTCAAGAGGTCTCCAACATCTGACCGCAGCATTAGCAGGATACGTTGAACGCTTTGCACCGAATGAGATTCAAGGCAAAGCAGCAACTGCTTCAAATGAAGTACCATTCAGAATCCCTCCATCTAATTTAGCTAGAAAGACCCACAGATGCCCAATCTTGCTTTTGATTCCGGCTCTTTCTCCTCGAAATGGGTAATTTCTGCTCAGATGGAGCTTGTTTTATTCCCGTGTCGTTCCACGTAGCCTCTAGTTCTGGAATGATATTGAGCCATATCCTCATCCATCTTGATTAATCCAGATAATAAGGATTCCGTATCGGGCATCTTTCGGCCAACCACGCGCATCCGGACTTGAATTGCCATGGGGTCACATGATACTCAAATATGCCATTTGTATATGCCCCAATTCCATAAATCAATTTCAGGTTGGTAAGCAAAGGTGGCATGGAATCGGGCTGTTGTTACTGCGGTTTGAAGTCCAAATGGCATTTTTTTCACTAAGTACCTCATAGAGCTGATTTAGGAGCAAGGTGATGGTAATTTTCTATGGCAGTTCAATTACATTCTCTCAGCCCTTTTCCCCCACTCTTCCTTCTTTTCCTTTCGTTTTTACTTTTGGATCCAGGCTTCTGTGAGAATTTGTGATGGTGAAGTGCCAAGAAAAAGGCCGAGCAGCAGTGCCCGAGGGAGCTCTTTCATTTGTTCACATCTCACACGGCATAGACCAGGCCTGCACTCAAAGACATGCAATATGGAGATGAGAACAAAACTAGATGTTGCTTTATGAGCAGGTAAAAGTGCAGAGAAGAGACAGGAGGAAATGAATAAAACAGGAAGACAGGTGCATGGATTCGCTACTGAAAACGTGCCAAGTCACGCATTTTCTCCAACTGAAAAATAATAATTCAAGAAGTATTTAAAAAAAATATGTACATTTTTGGATATAATTCAGATATTTCAGGTTCAGTTAAATAATTCAGTTATCCTTTGCCTTTTCCATTTTTGTGTCATAGGGAGTATAGTGAAGTAAAGTATAGTTTGTCAATTTGTCAATATAATGGTGTGGTGGTCGACCAATCACAGAGCCAGACACACACTCTGCATGCTTACGGACTGTGAGTGGAAACTGGAGACCCAGAGGAAACCCACACAGACACGAAGAGACCGCCACACAAGACTCAAGAAGGTCTAGAACTTGAGTTTCAAACTTTTTTGAAAAAAAAAAAAAAAAAAAAAAAACTTCTCACAACGCCACCGTGTTGCCATAACCGCAGTCGTATCTTAACACGCACACACCAACGCACTAACTACAGAACAAACATTTCAGTAAAACCTTCCCTTCATTGATAGATTTCCCATATGGTCTAATCTTGTGAACCCACGGTATTTGTGACTTCTCTAGTATTTTCCGCGCCGCCGTCCTCAGACTTCAGCAGCAAAGGAAGAAACACATCCCCAGTCATCTGATTACAGCTCTTTGAATCCGACTCTAGAGCAAGAGTGGCAAATTAATTACACTGTCAATCATGATAAACTGGTTCTTAAAGTTTCTCAGCAACACGCTCTGATACTGAGCGTTGCCGTGAGTATAAAGGACAGAACAAAACAAAAAAAAGATATTACTTTTCTGGAAGTGTAAGTGACAAAGTCGGATAATTTGAGAAACTGCAGTAACATAGAGTGAAAAGTGTGAGGGGGGGGGGGACTAATCTGTGTTTGGGATTAGTATGTCTGGCTTTTATTTTGTAGTCTTGCAGTTTCACTCTAGTCTTAATGATGTGTGGGTGTTTATTGTAACGTTTAATTACTATTCTTTAAAATAAAACTTGTGCGTGTTAACTAGTTTTGTCCTGAAGGTCACAGTTAAAGTAGCTAGAGTTGAACTTCTCAGTCGCGTGAATTATGTTGATCAGATTAATGAACTGGCCCTGGGGGCTTTTGTCTGACTTTTTGTGAACACTTTTAGAAGTTTGAATAAATGGAATAATTATTCCCGAGCGTCTAATTATTGCAGTCATCAGCTCGCAGATCAATGGTTGGAGTGTTGGATTGATCTCACTTCACCAATAACACAGTTGTCAAAAGTGTTTTTCTTTGTATTGGATTGCAGACACTTGTGCTTTTACACGCGTGCTTAGCATGTGCGCTAACTATTGTCTTTATTAAAACGGCTATTCTATGGACATTTTTTTTGCATTTTTAATTATTTTTTTATTTTTTACATGTGGTGCATTTTGTGCTATACTCACACACACTTCTTTCCAACATGCTAAATACTGTATGTTCATGTCTCTCTGTTTTCTTCCATTCTTCATGCTTGCTCTTTTAAGCGGTTACTCTGGTTTTTCTATAATTATGCGATGGATGCATTCAAAGCAAAATCAATAAAGTGGCACTTTTTTTTTCATTTTATTATTTTTCATGGCTCTTTCACACATTTTTAAAACGATTGACATCGCAGATAATTAGCATTTTACTGATTCAGTTGGTTAGATGTGTAAAATAAAATATAAAAAAAGTTATGTGAAATCTGTGTTTTTTTTTCCAAAGAATCATTCGAAGCCTAACCTGGTCAGATGATCAAATGACATCACAGAGACCCCGAGCAGACTGCTTCGAGATCAGCTCATTTGTTTTAATAAGGCCGAGATATTGGAACTGATGACAGCCCAGCATGGCTGAGGAGAAAGAGAGGAATCGGCGAAGAAAGCAAGCGAGATGCACATTTGTTGTCATTAAGTGCTTGTCAAGGGTCACTTGAGTTGTGTTTCTCGAAACATGAATCGATCACCACGGCCGTGCGAATCACCGGAAAGTGGATCTTGCGTCTAATGGATAATGCTGTAATATTCTTTTCTCATTTCTCCAAGATGGCTGTTGGCGGTAATTTGACATTATGGTTAATATCCGTCATTAGCTGTTGGTTTATTTACTGTCACAATTCATTGCTGGTTGTCAGATTTGATGCGCAGTTTTGGGCACAAATGCCGATTTAAATCTCTTTGGGTTATTGGAGTATGTGTCTGTCTTTAAACACCATAAAGACTCTGAGGTTGGAGGAAGAGGCTTGCAGACAGACAGGACACTTTGTCAGCCTGTTAAAAATAAAGGGGTGATGGAAGACTAAGGTGTTAAACTCACTAGACTTAAAAGCCAGAAGTACACAGCATGAGGTGTAATCTTGTGGAATTCATAAAATAAATCATCTGCCGCCTTTGTTAACCAGATTAAGTCTCACTACTCACTATGTGATGCAAAGCAGAGAACTACTGTACTATATTTCCTGCTGGTCATCACCACAATTAGAAGTACAAGATTTGCATGAGACTAATAGATAGTTGTTGAGATATCTACTTAGTGTGGAAGATCTGAGCTGATTGGGGTCAATTCCAAGTGTCTAGTCAACCACACTTGTTCTCATGGGTCAGAAAGTCTTGTTTTTCTTTCCGGAGAATTATCTGGTGTAAATTTGTACCTGTAGCTGCTGAAAGCCAATCGTTGCGTTCACTTTTGCTACTTGTTTAAATGAGAATTTCTATTTTTGTTGTGTTGGTTTGTGATTGAACTGAAATCATCTTCCACAGCCAGAAGCATAGTTTCTAGATCCAAGATGTTAATGCATCACAAACGTGTTTTTTTGTTTTTTTTTGTTTTTTAAACTACTAATTCTTTTAAGCTTTAGTCACTATCGATGTGGTCAATTGTTTGTTATAATGGTTTGAATTTTTTTGTGAAACGGATACCGTTTCATAATTGTGTTTTGTATGGTACTATATCCTTTGTCAAGTAAAGTGAGTGTGATATGTGGTGAGATGTGGTGAACCATACTTGAAATTGGTGCTCTGCTTTTAGCCCATCCAGGTGAGCACGCACAAACCCCAAGCAGTGGGCAGTTTAAGTCTGCCAGTCTTTGTGTACACTGTGATATGCCAGTTTCCTTAAAAATTAAATCAATCCATCCAGCAGTGGAAAAAAAGGAGAAGGGGTTGATAAAATCTACTGAAAATTACAAAATCAATTAATTTTTGACTTAAGTTTGATGCCTGAACTTACTTTGTGTAACAGTACCCTGTGCTTCTGTCGGTTTCCTTGAGCTTTTCCTCCTAAAGTCCAATATCATACAGAATAATTATGATTTGTAATATTGCCCATATATTGAGAGTGTGAATCTGTGTGTTTGGTTTCGTGATTAGTTGGCGACCCATTCAGCTCTCCCACCTTCAGCCCCAGAGTTACTAGGACTGGCTCCTGCTCCCCAATATCTAGAAATGGAAAAACAGCTCCGCTCATAGATGTAAGGAAAACAGTCATTTGTAGAAGTCATACAGTAACCTGTGGAAAGTGAGTTTCATCGTGTGCGAACATTTCGGACCAGAAAGTACAAGTACAGTTTGTTCTTAAATTCCACCAGCACACTCTTCCACTACCATTCCGCTGCAGACATACATAAACAATTGTTACATTACAGTCGGTTTCCCTCGCACCCCGGGTCGTGTGCAAAACTTGTGCATTGAGCCGTGATTAATGGTTGTTCCAGTTGTGGCAGGGCAGCGTTCCAGACCATCCTGATTACGACTCCCTCCTTCAGCCTCTGGTTTCGCTGTTGCCGGAGAGTCTGCCGAGGCTTGTGAGAATTTACAGCGGGCCGGTTCTGGCAGAGTGGCACTGGGACTGGGTTAGGGTTGTCCTGGGCTCGGTTATGGCACTTCTGCTGCCGCGGAACCCGTGCACGAGCTGTTGGCATTATTACAGACAGGCCAGTGGCGGCCCATGGGAGCGCTAAAACTTATTATCCCATTCCTCTTTTCTTGACGTCCTGCACAGCATGCTGGGAAAGCAAAGCTTCCCTTTTCAACCCATACAGCTATATCTCTTTACAAATGCACTTTTTCCTCCCTCACAATGTCCTTTTCCACTCTCACAGTACGATTTCGGTTCCTCGACTTGTTTGCCAGGTTTGCTGTATGGATTTCTCCGCGGGGAGTGGGATGAAAGAGCGATCATTGACTAGCCAGTCTCTGCGAAAACCATATACACACAAGCTGCGTTTTTTTTCTTCTTTTCTTTGAGAGTAGTGATTGTGTGATTTAGTGAAGCGTGGTGTTTCCCGTCTTCCCATCAACATGCCGGTCTACAAATTTAAAAGCAATTCTATAGCTGCGATTTGTGAAATCACACGAATCAGTCACCTTCTCGTTATGTCTGGTATAGAAAGTCTCATCAAGTTTGGCGAGATTGACTTATCCCGGCGTCTACGCAAGCTTCCGACTGTCTTTTGTTTAACCACGAACTGTAATTTCAGCCACTCTCTGTTTGTCCTTGCTCCTTGTTGGTCTGTGTTGTTTGGTTTGAAGAACATCATGTGAGTAAGTGGCTTTTATGGGAAGAGCACACATGATAGTGGATTGGTAGCCAGTCTTGATTCTGTTTATTCTGCCACGTTTGATGAAGCCGTTTGATCCTCCGTTTCAAAGTCGTCCTGTGTCCTTGTGAGAGTCTCTGTGCTTCTCACTGATAATGATGGAAGTGTCTCTCCCGCTTTGTGGGCTCTTTGAGTTTAACTTGAGGCTTGATTTTTTTTTTTTTTTTCGATTTCTTTAGCTTTTTTAGTCCGTCTTTTGTTTAATTTTTTTTTTATTTTTTTATCCAGACATCAGGATGAACATCTTGATGTTTTCTTATATTTATTTTGCAGTGGCTGGGAGTTTAGAATAATTTGGAGAACTGTGTTTAGCCATACGTCACACAACCACACCAGAGATGAGCAAGTATTTTTTTAAGATTATTTAAAATATTTGGAGAAATGTGTACAACCAAATGATGGTGTGCAAAAACACAAAAAAACAGTTTTCTCTTAATTAGTAAATATTTATTAATATCATATGTTGTATGTCAAACACTAAATCATGTAAAAAAATAAATGTTTCATTTTTACACTTATCCCACTCATACTTTTATGAGCTAATCAACTATCAAAGCACACTTTAAAAAGAATATAATTTCAGAGCACATATTTCAAATATATTTTTTTGTTTTATGTTGTTTCTCACTCCTGAAAAGATGCTCCATCTTTCTGTCGTCTTCAGTCTCTTCCAGCATCATGGCTACAGAGCGCATTGGAGAGAGTAGCTGTCTTGCATTATTTAGATAGGCAATCGCTCAGAAATTCCACTGTGTTTAGCCGTTCCAGAACGCAGCGATGCTAAAAATACCAGCTTCTGTATTCCACATCCCTGTAATGAAATCTCCAGGTGTAGTTCTTCATCTCTCTCCGCTCCTCTCCTGTCCGACCCTCTTTCTTGGTGGCGCTGTTTATGTGAAGATGAATGGATGCTTTGCTAGTGAATAAATCTGCATTTGTTTGATGGAGGAAGCGTCTCTGTTTTGCGCAGGTGTCCTCTACCTGCATCTGCGCTCTGTCTGGCCACCAGCCTGAGACGGTTAGTGGCGAGAGGACGTCACGGAGGACAGGAAGTGAAGTGCATTTACATTTCCTTACATTCATTTCACTTTGATTGGTTTCACATCTGCTGCTCTTCAGGATATCGATGTGGATTGAGCAGTATTATGGGCTGCCAGCACAGATGTGATTATCAGATCCCATAATGCAATAGTCTAGCTTTCATCAAGGACTCGATTTGTTGTTCTCTGCGTTGTATGCGATTGTAATATTCTTGAATTTGTCTTTAGATTTGTCCAAATCAAGAATAATAAGTATGAGTCATTTTTCTTTGTGGCATTGTAAACTCCCGACTGCTTCCGTTCATGTAGACGTTGTAGCACAGTTTCTATTTTTCTGCTACTTTCTAAGGGATTTTTTTTTAATATTATATAGTCATGTATGTGTTCAATCCAGATGTACTAGTACAATATTTGTTTATTTTGCTGGAAATGCTGTAAAAAAGACTAACAGGATGTTGGGATGTTTTGGACCACTGGCACATTTCTGTATTTTTCAATTTTTGCAGCCATTTTAGCCTCAACTAACTCAATGGTTGGTTGTCTTCTCTCTTAAAACTAAAATAAATAATAGGCCAAAAAAACTTTGAAAAAACTTTCAGTGTTTAAGAAAAAAAGGCAACATGAATGTACAGAAAAAATAAAGAAAAAAAAATAATGCGCTGACTTAGTACTGACCTATCTCAATCTATTCTTAACACAACACACACACACACACACACACACACACACACACACACACTCAGTTTTTAAAAGACCAAGTCAAGCAGTTGTCGTAAAAGGATCAGGGGAACATAAGGGTCCGTGGGAAGACCATCACATGGGAGTTCTACTAACAGATCAAAAAGAAAAGACATTTTGAGATAAAATATGAATATGAAATAAATATGAAGTGACGCTCATGAGACTCAGCAGACCACCATTATCGTTTAACATCCTGCTTGCTCATCTTACCATTCTAAATGCTCTCATACACTTTGACTTAAGCGGTCATTTTTTAAGTCATGACATAATAAGGATCTGAATGATATATTAACGGATTATTAATGAGGTGTACACGCTGTGTGTCTGTAATACATGTGGACAAATGTGTTCATGTAAGGGCTAAAGGAAGGTCAGCCTCTCAGACTCACGCCCGTGGCCAAACGCCCTTTTCGCTTAGATTAATAGCATCAATCAGTGAGCCAGACCATTACTAATGCCACTTATTGGCCTGGATTTCCACTCCCGGTTTTTTTTTTGCTGCCAGGCAGATGGTCACTTAGCAGTTGCATTAAAACTACCACTGCGATCATATTTCATAATAAAAGTTGAGTTATTTTAATAATTAAACAGTGTGACCGTGTGTTAAATCTGAAGTGGGGATGCTGGCCACCATAGTGTTACCCGCAATGGTGGGGATTCGACTATTTGCTGCATGTTGTCGTCCTTGGCTCAAGAGACCCAAGCCAGAAGTTGTAAAATAGCCAATGACTTGTAAAAAAACGCGCAATATCTCAAGAAAACGGCAATGGGCCGCTGCATGACATGAATCCTGCTCTCAGATATACAAACTGACCCACTATCACAGCGGCTGGTGTGCGGAGATGAAAGTGCGGCTAATTTGCTAACATTGTCATTAGAAAGCATGGGGGAAAAATAGCCCTCGGCTGATTGTTTGATCCTCAGAGAGGTCGAGATTGATTGTTTCCAGCAGAAAAGAGAAGCAAATGATTTGTCCGTCCTCGTTGACAACACAAGCCTGTAGTTCACTGCTCGCATCAGTCGTCTGTCAAAGCGGCTGTACACAACTATCAATGGCCCTCTAGGAGATGTGAGACTAGAATAATCTGGAAAAATGCTTTAAAAAATGGAAAAATAATATTTAATTACCTATTAATTAATTATTAACATTGATCCAAATGAAAGAACTCAAAATTTACCAGAAAACAGCCACGCAACATTACTAAAGTGGATCTGCCAACGCAAGTGGGTCCAAATCCCTAGAGATGTGTGCCAACCGAATGGCCAATCATAAGAAGGATCATAAGAAGGCCTAATCACAAAATTACAAATTTGTGACAAATGCAACATTAAAGGCAACACTCGTTTACAGCTTTGTTACATTTTCTGGATCTGTAATAAAACTGTCATGGAATTTGCAGACGGTCTGTACTGTAGGTAAGTAAACTTATGTTACTCATAAAATAAGGAGTAATTCCTTGCTATATTTAGTAACTGCGTGTATTTATGTCAGTTGCGGTTTCTCTAAATAATTGTTATGGGATCTCAAGTGCTGTGTAATTTGACACTTAAGTGGCAGGAAGAAGTAATGACAGGAAGCTGTCCACCATCACTGTCACTCGCTTATTGACTCTTTGTCATGATTATTGATCAATGTGTACAAAAAAAAAACAGTTTGAGACAAAATCTGCCAAATTCGTTCTTGTGAGTGAGTCAATTAAAATGACATGTTCGGTTTTTTTTTACATTTTTGGTCTGGATTCACTTTTTTGACGCCTTTGGTTGGACCAAGACTGAAGGTTTTGACAAAAATTCAAATCGAGGTTGAACATATATGTCGTTTCATGCATATTTTACCTTCCCGTATGCAATATTTACCATCGAGCAGATTGTGCGCACGCCATCTGAAGCTTAAACTTGCAGTGACTGTGTTGACTGGAGATCACAGAGCGTCTGTATGAAGACTGACTTGATTTACACAAGGCGGCAGTAATGAAAAAAACAAGCGCCACGAGAAAACGCAATTACATGAGCCAGATGTGTGTTTCATGCCATTAAATGATTATGCAGGATGAGCTTCTGTTTAATGGCACGTCCATATTTATTCCATTACATTTTTTTTTAAAGCTTCTTGTGGCATTTTGCGAATCTTTTTATGAAAACAATCAAAGAAGGCCATGAGAAGTTCACTTTCCATTCATGCTTTTTCATCTATTAGGCTATTTTTATTGGTAAAGTGTGTCGATTCTAACAGAGGGAGTTAGAATTACTCATTTCTCTTTAGTTGTTGTCAAATGTTGTTCTATAAAATATTTCTAATGGTTTTTTTATTCTGATATGTGTACACGGTCATGTTGTTTGCAAAACAAACCACTAGTAGAAGTTTGGTTAATTTTGAGTAGAATACCGAGCAGAATAATAGTGGGGTTTTAATTTCTAGTAAAAAAAAAATAAACTTGGGTTTCTAGTCAAAGTGTTAATTTGTAAAAAAAAAGTTTGGTTATTTTTTTGTAAAGCAGTCGGGATAATTTCTAGTGGAAGAGTTGTTAATTTCTAATAGAATACTTTGGTTAATTTGTGCTAAAAGACTTGGGTTAATTTCTTGTTTAAGTGCTGGATTAATTTGTAGTAAAACATGTAATTGTTAATTTATTGTTGTTAGAGTTGTGCTAATTATTAGTAAAAGACATGGGGTAATTTGTCTTTTACTTTATCTACACTTTCTCCCTTTTCTCACTGTAAAATCTCTCTCTCACTCAATCTATCTCTCCCTTCATCTCCCTTCTCATGATCTCTCTCCCTCTTCACCCGCTTTCATTAGCTCTCTTCTCTCTCTCTCTCTCTCTCTCTCTCTCTCTCTCTCTCTCTCTCGCTCTCTATCTCTCCCCCCCCCCCCCTCTCTCTCTCACATTCTCTCTCTCTCCCCCTCTCTCGCTCACCCTCCTTCTCTGTGATATCTGGTTCTGCCACATGTTTGTATTTTGCTTTCTCTTCTTAGGAAAAAAAAAATGATTCCTTTGAAAAGTGGCAATCCCTTTTTATGGCCACATTCCTCTTTGAGCAGCGCGACGGCGCTTTTGTGCGTCGATAAGAGTTCGTGACTGAATTGTTCTTTGATCTGCCCCTAGCGAGCAGGAACTGTAGAAGGTTTAGGAGCGAGATGCTAATATCACCGCTTGAGCGTGCTGATATCACCTCCCAGGCCTGTTTTACAGTACAAAGACAGTCTCAGGCTCGCTGCTGCCTGCTGGAGAATTCTGTTGACAAGGATTTACTGACTTTTTTTTTTTTTTCTTGGAGTGGATGTTTAAATGCAGGAGGCAGATCACATGCAAAGTGTATGCAAAGTAATGCTAGTAAATTTGAAAGTTTGGATGCCAGGCACAGGAACTTGAGCTGCGCACTTTTATCAAGCAGACTTTAACGCAGATGGAAAACAATTACGTACTCTTTATCCCTTCACTTTCTACATCAATTCAACCGTCCCATTATCTATCTATCTATTCATTCATCATCTATCCAACCAATTGTTAATCTATTTATCCACATTTACAATCATCCGTCCTTCCTTCCATACATCCATCCAATCTTTTTTTTTCTATTCATTCATCATCTACCCATCTATTTGGTAATTTATCCAAATTTCCAGTCATTTTTCCATCCATCTATCAAATTTTCTATATGTGTGTCCGTTTGTCATTATATCCATCCATCCATCCATCCATCCATCCATCCATCCATCAATGCTAATCAATATAGTAAAGAACCCCTTTAAGTAAAAGTGTACCTTACTATACTGTGTGGCTTTAAATAATACATGTGGTTGGATAATGATAGTATATTATTAATATACTTATGATATGATATGATATGATATGATATGATATGATATGATATGATATGATATGATATGATTCAATAGAATATAATAAATTATTAATATATAATAATAATAATAATAATAATAATAATAATAATAATAATAATAATAATAATAATTTTGCTCTTCTACACTTTGAATGATTCATTCTGTATTTCTCATTTCAGACCTTGTATTTTAAGCTCTTTTCCTCTGACCTTTTCACACTCCAGAAGCAAAGGGCATGTCATATTTGCTCCAGTATGGATCGGCTCTTGAGAAAGTTCTTTTATAATTCAGGAAGCATCACTGAAACTCCCCGCGTGTCAGACTTAGAATCCTGCCTATTTGCAACCAATCTGAACTGTTGAGCATCGTGGAATATAACTCACGTGTCGAGTAAAACTACACGTTTAGATCACGCCGACTCGAGAAGTGTTACACAATTGGAGCAACTTATGATTTCACCAACCTTCTGAAAGGCCGTTCTGAGCTTTTGTTATCTTTTAATATAGTACTGTTCCTCAGGTTATATAACAGAAAGTACTGTGATCCCTTCTTTCCTCTTTATTTTCCTTTTTTCAGATTTCTTTCTGAACCCTTGCCAAGTCAAACCAATCGATAGTGTGGTGACTGAAGTTCAAGGTGGTTTGGTTTCAGAACCTCTAAACTTATCACCCCGAGATCTTTTCTTGTCTGCTTTCAAAGTGCAGCGGTTTTGAGCATCAGAGATAAATGCGCGCTTTCCATTTTTCTTTGTGTATGTTTTTCTTCACTCTGGATACCAGTGTTGAGGAGCTTTAAGGGGCTTTATAGCCCCCCCCCCTCCCCTCCCAATTGATTGGTGTCTTTGATTGTAGGTGCATTTTATTTGGGTTGTGTGTTCTCCGACAGCAGTTCTGGATCCGCATGAAGTTGCACTTTGTCTCTGATTAGCTTCCTCATTTCCATTGTTGTGTTGGGGATGTTGCTGGGTGGTTAATGAAATTCCTGCAGGCTTGCAGTGAGCTGAAATCTCACGCTGCTGATGGTTTGTGCCCAGTGTGAGAGGCAGATGGAGCGATCTGGGTGTGACATCTCAATCAAAGATGACAGGAGAGAAGAACAGTGTGCTCTCTTTACTCTCACTTTCCAAAGACACACTCACTCACTCACACTTGGATTATTGGTTTACGTTTGTGAATCTATTTAAACGCATTCAGTAAAGACGTTATTCACATTTGAATTCTACCACAGTATATTCTTAGTATAACTAGTACTAGGAAATGGTAACCTTATGGACAATTACCCTAGAGACCCTTTTAATTACATCATTTGCCAGGTCAAACTTTTTTTTTTTCATATGGCCAAGTGCCAATCTACATTCATTAAACGTCAATATTTCCCAGAGAGTTACACCACTCTGTTGATGCTATTTTTTTTTCAGGAGAAGGAAAGAGAGAGGAAGAAAGAAAGAACGACAGAACGAAAGAGAGAAAAAAAGTGTGAGAAAGAGAGACTTCATTAATCTATTTTTAAAAATGAAAGATTTACATAGTGGCTGTATTTACAAAAAGTTAACATCTGTGAAAAGGTGTAAAATAGTGCATGTGTGTGTGTTTAAAAGTAGGTTTCAAAAAAAAAAAATCAAACAAACAGAAAAGTGTAAATGTGGCGGCAAAATGAAAGACAATTGTTGGTGTAGAGTGTCACGGGTGTGGATGAAGGGCCGAATCTCTGTAAGCGGAGGGATTTACCGCAGCTTCAAGAGAGGATTTGCTGCAAATTAGCAGCGTTGTTTCCTCCTCCACGACCACAAGTGGCTGATGTCAGGCCGTGTTCTTCTGCTTTCTCCCAGGGGTCTCTCCATCACGAGTCTCCGGCCTATCAATCACTCGGCAGGGGATGGCGCTGGCTTTCCTGCGCTCGGCCACATGGAAAAGATCGCTCTGGAGCCATTACACCAGCATAATTGATCTCCCAGTATGGGTTTCATTAACCAGTAGAAGAATCGAGATCTGTGGACTTTCAGTGCTCTCTGCTTTTGTCAGAAGTTGGAATGTTATTTATATCCTCATCCCGATCCCGATCCCTTCTCACACACTGCGGGTTGAAACATCAGAGCGGCGTTTTCGCAGCAAGCAGATGATTTAATATACCGAGGCATTGACTGCAGATCATTATTCCGCTGTTAGGTCTTCACAGTGTAATGTATTGGGAAGCAGGGAGGACATCTATAGATCCCCAGCGTCCTCCACGGACACATCTACATTACTGCCCATCCCTCCAGACTCGGGAGGTGGTCTCGGTGGTTGTAAAATTAAAATAACAATATGTCTCTCAAGAGGTCAGCATTGACTTACAAGATGGAGCCGAACCAGTTGATGAAGAACTTCCAAGGGGTTATTGATCTTTGATCCCTGTTGATCAGTTGTTTCTGGCCCAGTGGGACATTGGAAGGGCGGACTGGGGAATTCATCCCTTCTCTGGGCATTTCCAGAGCCAGGATGTGGTTTCCTGTGGTCCGCTCTTCCTATTGTTGTCGGGAAGATGTAGTGACCAGCAAGACTCCATTCACCGGCAAATCATCTCGTCATCTGATCAGACAAACATATGTCACAATGTGGCTCAGGTCTGGATTCTGTGTCGGGTCTTTGTTTGGCTTGGACTTTCAGCATCTGCTTGCGTTTGGTGCTGATGCGGGTGATTCTGTGCTGAACTTTGGCCTTTGTTTCCGTCAGCGCTATACTAATGTTTGTGGTAACAGATGCTCTGGAGATTTCTGCGAGTTGTCGACTCTTGTTATTGGAAAGATGGAGTCAATGTATTCAGCAACGATGCCAAGATAAAGCAAGTTCTGTTCAGTGTGTCCTGGCATTTTTACATCTGCTTGCACGAGGTGACTAAAGCAGAATCCATCTAACCGCCCATGTGTGCCAACATGACTTTTAACTCTCTTTTTTTTATTATGCTAAGAAAAACTCTCTCCCTCTCTCTCTCTCTCTCTCTCTCTCTCACTCACTCACTCAGAATTTCACTCACAAAATAATATTTATATTTAAAAGTGTGTTCACATATCTGCGTGGAAGGAAAGGAAGATAGACAGGTACGTAGGTAGGTAATGAAAAGAAAAGAACACATTGTTTGTCTTTCCTATCCTCTTTGATTAAAGGATAAGAGAGAAAAGAAAGAAAGTATGGGATGAGGGAAAGAAGAAGAAAAGACTGTAGGAAATAAAAGAAAAAAGTAAGAAAAAAGAAAATACAGAGAGAGAGAGATACATTTATTCTAGAGATTTATAAGATTTAGCAGTATAACAATAAACAATATTAATGACGATAATGACAATTAATGAAAATAATGACAATATTAATAAAATATAATGTAAAAATACAAAATAAACATACTGTATTACTTGCACAGTGGCTGTATTTATATCAGGCATTTTTATGACTTCTGTGAAAGGAGCATTGTAAAAAATAAGTTTCATTATATATAAATGTAAAAATATACACATGTATATTTATATATTTTTACTTATATTATTATTATTAAGTATATACGTATATATTTTTATATAGAATATAACATATTGAATATAGAAGAGCATCGTGTAACTGCATGTCTGCTTGTGTAGCTGTAGAAATGAGTGTTTTCTATCAGCAGAAGTGCCACAGGATGTTATGGTTGGTTTGAGAGTTTTCTGAAGTGAAATCTTGCAGTACTTTTAAGATGTTTTCTGTACATCTGGGACTGTTGTAATCATTTCAGGGAGTAGTTAGAATTGTGCTGTCTTAGTGTTTCTGCTCAACATTTGGTTTTAAATTTCACCCTCCAGTCTCTTACTCACAGGAAATTCCAGAATGTATTAAACGGGATCCAAATTGGGTTTATTAGTAAGCGAAAGCCAGACACCTTGAGGTGTGTAATGGATCCGATTGAACCCCCCCCCTCTCTCTCTTTTATTCACACTTCTCTTTCTTGCCCGCAATCTCTTTCTTTCTCTTTCTCTCTCTCTCTCTCTCT
>CM051500.1:22180862-22201429 GCA_028031935.1 Paedocypris micromegethes
CTCCCACCTCCCCTCTCTCTTTTGCCACCCCCCCTTCTTCTATTTCTCACTCTTTTTTCTCTCTTTTCTCCACACCTCTCTCGTCTCTCCCTCTTACTCTCTCTCCCACTATCTATTTCTCTCTTTCTTACCCTCTCTCTTTTTCCCTCTCTTTTGCCCCCCCCCTCTCTTCTTTCTCTTGCTCGCTATCTCTTTTCTCTCTCACTCTCTTTTTTTCACACCTCTCTTCTCTCTTTCTCTCTCTCTCACTCTGTCTCTCCCGCAATCTCTTTTTTCTCTCTTTCTTTCCCTCTTTCTTTCTTTTTCTCTTTTCTCCCAGCCTCTCTCTTTAGCCACCTTCCTTCTCCCCACCACTCTTTTGCCCCGCCTCTCTTCTCTATTTTGCTATCTTTTTTCTCGCTTTCTCTCTCCCTCTCTCTCTACCGCTATCTCTCTCTTTCTTTCCCTCTTTCTCTCTTTCCCTTTTCTCTCTCTTTTCCCTCTCTTTTTCCTCTTTCTCTTTACCCTCTCTCTTTCTTCCTCTCTCTCTTTCCTCTCTCTCTCTCTCTCTCTCTCTCTCTCTCTCTCTCTCTCTCTCTCTCTCTCTCTCTCTCTCTCTACATCTATCCTTTAGTCTCTCTCAGTTTCATTCTAACAGTGTCTCAAGCTCTCTCTTGTTTTTTTTACACATTTGTTTTTGTTTATCTGTCTTTTCCAGTCTTATGTCTCCACCTCCCCCACCTCTTTTTTATTAATCTTTATTTTATTTTCTGTTTCTCTCACTTTGCCCACCTTGCTTCATTTCTCACTACGGATTCTGTAGTTTCCTTTGTCTTTCCTTGTCCTTTACAAGCGTTTACATACATTGTTGTTACATTGTAGCACAGTTCGATCATCTACAGTAATTTTCAAGTGTGTACCAATTGTATCCAGTTGTGTCTTGATCTTTTGAGGAATGATTTGAAGCGCCTGTATTGACC
Organism: Paedocypris micromegethes; assembly: GCA_028031935.1. Lineage (NCBI taxonomy): Eukaryota > Metazoa > Chordata > Actinopteri > Cypriniformes > Paedocypris > Paedocypris micromegethes. The sequence goes on from CM051500.1 coordinate 22,181,822, forward strand.
AGCTCGATAGCTTTGGATTGTATTTATTTGTGAGAATTCTTGCTTTATCTCCCTTCTGTTTCAACATGAATAAGTAAAGGCCCATTAGCAGAGTGCACGCATTACTCTCCTCCATTACTCCAACCTCTGATCGATTAGTGCTCGGCTGCCTTCACTCTCTACCATATTGTTTGTTGGATCCATCATCTGCCATCACCAGCAGGAGTCATTCGCTTTTCTTTATTCATCCTAATGTTTTTTTTTTCTACATTTTGAATGTGAAACTTGAATTCCACGAGTCACTTACACACACAGAGTGATTGAGAAACCAACCATGTCTTATTTCAATTTTAACTCATTTTATATCTATTTCCAACTCATTCAGACGAGTAAATCTTCATTATGCTTATTCGCGGGGAAAAGTGATCTGATCTCCATGGCCGAGCTGCTTAACAGGTAGATTATTATCAATCGAGCGATGTTTTACACCAGAAAACCTTTCCAAATCAGCAATACCTGAGTTTTGTCTGGAATGAAAAAGGTTAATCAGGGTCGTTTGCAATTACCGGTGATGAATGTCCCACCTCGGAGTTCATTGCACGGTCACTACTCCAGGTTATTGTCTGGATCGCTCCTGATATTAGAATACATTTAACTAATGCAATCTTCCATACTGATGGAGATTCTCTATTCAGAGATGGATTAAGATCAATTTCTTGGCCGTAAGAGCCACGGAGTCCAACAGGGGAAGTGGAGCATAAAACCAGCCAAATGTTAATGACTCATTTGTAGGGAAATGGATTTTGCCATTGTGCGTCTACTTTAGAAAACATGACCTTTCGTCTATAATACGTGGCTTTTGGCTTGTTGGCAGCCTGTTCTTATGGTATTAAATGGTACAGCATTTTCATCTCTTCTCGGGCTTACGAGAACTAGAAGTGATACAAATGAGGCTTATTTTCCATTGTGAGCTTATTAAGGGTAAATACGCACTCCAGCGCCCCGCGGGTCATCCACTTCATTGGACCGTGGGGGCTTGTCTTGTTAAGAGCTGGTTTCTTTCTCTCGTTTTTACGCGACGAGCATGTGTTTCCGGCACGGCGAGTAAAGGGCCCACCCAACTAAGAAGAGTCCGTAATTGCGTTTCTACTGTGGGACGGAAGGGGATGCGAATGCTGTCGGACCTGCCGAGACGGGGTTTAGGAGGATTCCTGCTGGGCAGTTTTGGGAAGCTTTGCTCTTCACATCTGCACCAAACAGGCTGCGTCTCCTAAATCCCAGATACAAGGCGAGCGTGGCTACCATGCCGCAGAGAGCATTTTAAGCAGGACTTACCCGCTGCCTCTTAATCTGATATCGGTTTTGCGAAACCTTGTTTCTAAGCAACAGTGATCTTTACGTCCCCGCTGTGCTCATATTCTTTGTTTTGGTAATTGCTTTCCATACAGAACAATGTAGTATTTGCTTCTCAAGTTATGCTAGTTTATTATCTGGAAAGGAAATAACGGTTTGTGTGCTGCGTCCGCGCTTCCGGTTGACTTTTTTTGCAAAATTTACACTGGCGATGTTTAAGTAGATCTCAAGTGTAACGTGCTTTATCACAATGTCTTTATCGCATTTTTTTTTTACTTAAAAAGAAAGAAGCCTAACTGTTCTGGAACACATTTCTAAGCTTAGGGGGTTAGAAAATGAGGATGAAAGAAATAAATAAAAAAATAAAAAAAAATAAACCAAGAAAGAAAGAATAAAAAACAAAAAAAATAAAGAAAAACTAAAGAAGGAAAGAAAGAAAGAAGGAAAGAAGGAAAGAAGGAAAGAAGGAAAGAAAGAAAGAAAGAAAGAAAGAAAGAAAGAAAGAAAGAAAGTAATGAAAAGAAAAGAACACGGTTGGACTTACCTGTCCACTGAGAGAGATGGATAGAGAGAGAGAGAGAGAGAGAGAGATTTAATCTAAATGGAGATTTACAAGATCTAGCAGTCAGATCTAACACAAGAATAACAGTAAAATGAAATATAATATAAAATAATAAAAAACAATAAAAAAACTAAATGAACATGTTACCTTACTAAGTGGTTGTATTTTGCTTTATATCTTATATCTGTGAAAAGAGTATGATAAAATATATAAGCAAGTTATATTAAATATAAACGTGAAAATAAGTATCTGTATTATTGTGTGTGTATACTATATTAATTCCACATCTGCAGAAAAAGGTATTTTGGTGTTTTTCTTATGTCATCATTGGCATCTGCTATTAAAGTCTGTGTAGTTTTTGAAGAGCCAGACGCCAAGGAGAGAAATGAAGAGCATGCAGCAGGTCAGATTCTTCACACTCATATTAATTACAAATGCCTGTAGAGATGCAGACTCAATACTGTTGCCATCTTCTGGTCAATCGTCCCGCTAATGTGGATTTAATGAATGGATGGTAGCTTATCATCTATTCTTGCTGTGAGATTTCTCTTATAACCCACTCACTGGGCAGCCAATCTGATCTTTTCTCATGGGTTTAACGTGTGTGTAGTTAACCTCCAGTTTATTTCTTGTAATTCCAAAAAAGGGTTTTTCAATGATTGGAACGCTGAATTGATTAAGAAGCCAGAAACTGAGAAGGCTAAATGCTTTCACATCTTAAGCATTTCACTCTTTTACACCAATGTGACTAACATTACATTAATGTTTATATGTACAATCCATCGACTTCATACTTTTTCTGGGAATTGAGACGATGATCCAGGAGGAGGACTTATCTCATAAAGTCATCAAAAAGCCGCTTTCGCCATGTTCTCCAAAATCAACTTTCTCTCTGAAAAGTCAGACGATGCCCAAGATATACAATGTTGCATTACACAATGTGGGTTCTCAAAGTGTTAACTTACATTGCGCAAATTAAGTCAAAATATGTTTAGAATTTTTTTTTCTCAGTATTTTTTTTTTTATAATTTTATTTTTATTAAACATTATCGCAATGATTTGGCAGATTTAACAGATTTATTTGTTTTTTGTCTATCATCGACTTGATTACTGTAGGGTGACCACGTATCTTCTTATACCTGGACATATCCTCTTTTTATTTCCTGTCCAGGGCATCTGGGCGAGTTTTATAAATTCACCATAATGTTCGAGTTTCACTCTTCTTCAAAAGATCATTACACGTGTACGTAGGGTCGCCTCCCGTACTTAAAATAGTTCGAAAACCGAGTACATGGCAGTTCGAAAACACAATTTGCCCTGTATTTTTTATCAATTTCTTTAAAGCAACAGCTCATGCGAATGTCACATGCATTTTAAGAAGACGTCTGCTTTTCTTCTTTTGATTGGGTAATACTCAATTTTATCGTTAGTTTGATTGGTCTTTGTAACGGTCTGTAGGGAGGGCGGGTCTTTAAGGAGAGATAGAGCTTATATTAATTAATAAACGACATAAGACTCTTTTGTTTATTTTGTTACAAGTTTATATAGATGTATTTGTTTATTACAGAAGTTAGTTATATTGTTAGTTGACAATAGTTAGTTAGTTAGTTAGTTAGTTAGTTAGTTAGTTAGTTAGTTAGTTAATTAGTTAGTTGAAGCATATATTAAAGCATGTTCATAAACCTACAAGATGCCTTTCTAAGTTTGTGTCAGGTGTAACATGAATCACACCTGACACTACTTCATAGTCAAGGACTCTTAAATCAATACTGATAGTCAACACATCCGACTCGCAGGACCAAGAATGTGATGTATGCTGGTTACTTGTAGAGTGATCACTGTACACTTCATCTGTTGGAGAATCACAATAGCAGTCGATCCGATAGAATTGACCATCTTTAATAGACTAGTGGACAGTCCTGTCTGCTGGGCAGTTTTTTTGTATTCAAAATATAAATATGTATTACAGCCATGTACACAAGCAAGTTTACATTCAGTTTTTTCTGTCATAGAGTCCTTAAAATGATCTGATTGGTGTACGTTTAGATGAGTTCCAAAAAGTAAAAATACTTGTCTTATCCTCCTTTCTGAACGTTGGATAATTATTAGTGAAGTAGAGTCTTTAGCTGCTTGATATGTTGACCTTTGTTTTTTTTCCATATCATTTCTAGCGTAATGGATCGTGGCAGAAAATGCGTTTCTTTACGCGTACGCCTGCTGTTCGCTAAGCAATGATGCGCTTTAGCATAAAGGCTATAAAGTCTGTTGGTTTAGTTAAAGAGGAAACAATAATTTCAGCCTGTGCTGTTTATCCGTTAGTTAGCAGCGATTTGTGCTGACTGAAGTGCCAAAGAGAAATTACAAGAATGAAGTCTCTCTAAATTGTCACCGTTCATTAGATCTCATTTAGAGAATCGCATATTTGGTGAGAGAAACTTGTTTCCCTTGTTAAACGGATCCGCTCGTGGACGTCAAGAATGGAACTAGTTGGTTAATATTTGGTGTTTGTTTCTTTATGGAGACGCAGCAGATTGCTAACATGAGCGCCCTTATTCTCGGTTTGCCCGAGAACAATTCTTCCGATCAATGGCGACGATTCTGCATTCTCTTCGACAGCATGACAGCTTCTTACTGTCAGGATTAGGCAAGTGTTTGGCTCATAGCTGACAATACCACCACTTTTTAAGGCTTTAATCTTCTAGTGGATGACAGGCAGAATGTTCCGCAGCCTCTTTTCCCCTCCTCACAAAGCTCTTTCAAATCTTGATCTGCTGAAAAATTGATTCTGCGCACAGATGATGTACAGTTGGGAATATTTGCTGAGTCACTTGGTTCTGTTAATTGTCCATTGCCTGTTTTGTCCTTGTAATGCAGGTTTTGGTTAGTAGGGGGAGATGGAGAGCACTAGTGTTGGGTTGTTGTACAAATCAACATTTCTTGGACTCACGAGAAATGGTGGAATTGTTTTATAATTTTTTTTTTATCATCAAAGATCTTTGGAGGATCTCATTCCTCCCCTCTTTCCATCAATATTTACCTATCGTACCGTTTCAGCGCCCTTAGTTTGTCTTCACCGTGTCCACCTTCGTTTCTCATGGTCTGCTTTTCAGATTAACTTTGCTCATTTATATCGGAAGCACTTCTCTTGGAAAAGCTAATATGGCTGCCATTGTCCCAGCATTGTAACATCGATAAGAGGCTAATTAGCGTTTGCACTCCATTCCAGCAGAGGTCATGAATTCTACACAGTGGCAGGTGACATGAAGAAGCTACCTGGGCGCGGTCAATATTCTTCTCTTCAGAACGAATGCTCTTTTAGCGCGAGCGGGGCATTGTTCTTAATACTTCTACCTGAAGAGATGGCGGTTTGGCTTCCTATGTCGATATAAAGACCCCGGTTCTGTTCTTGGAGCTGGTTCTGTGTCCAATGAATGAGTGACCTTTCAAATGGGCGTTCTGGGGATAAGGCTGAGCAATGGGTCTGGCAGAATTCAGCTAAAGTTTTAGCTCTTGCGACCTTGAGTGTCGGTAAACGTTGCTCTTTGTTTATCAGGGTTGTGTATTTTTACATTTTGGGCCTTGACGAATGGCGAATGCCGTCTGAAACTGTTTGGCACACAAAACAAAAATGTTTTGTCTCATGTTTAATGAGATTTAGGTAATGTCTCAAATGTCCCGTGGTTTCCTGCTAACGAATGTCTCCGTAGACATGCACACGTTTTAAATGGCTGCATTTGTAATCATTTGGTAGCAAGACTGCAGAATCAGCACTTTGAAGATCTGCTCTTTAGTCATGAAGAGTTTAACGTCGTAAATGTGGACGTTTGGGACTAGATTTTTTTTTCACTGAAAAGCATTTTAAAAAGTTGGTTAGGAAACTCTCTATCTCTCTATCTCTTTCTTTCTCTCACTCTCTTTATTTATCTCTTTCTGTATCTCCCTCATTCTCTCTCCCTATATTTTCCCCATTCTCTCTGTATCTCTTTGTATTTCTCATTATCTCTCTTTCTGTTTCTTTCTCTCTCTCTCTCTCTCTCTCTCTCTCTCTCTCTCTCTCTCTCTCTCTCTCTCACACAGTTTAATGAACCCCCAGTTATTCAAGCTGGATTTAATTTTCCAGTTTAAGCTATTTGTGAGGTAGTAACTTCTATTTTTCTTTTTTGACTCATGGTTTCTTGAAAAGCAACCTTGACTCTTTGCAGCTATCAATCTGCTGGAGTTCATTCCCCCCTCACCACACACACACACACACGCACACACACACACACGCACACACACACACACACACTTTTATTTCGTTGTCCATCTCCCTGTTCTTACATACTTAACATAGTGCAGATTGGCCTCATGCATTTCTTCTGCTACTCTATCCCTGTCTGCTTTCTACTGCTTGTTTCCTTTTCATTACTCCATCTCTCATCCCTTTATTTTAATGAGATTTGTATCTACAGAGAGAGCGCAGGCTTTTCAGATCCCTCGCCAAACACGCATACAGTGCGCCGCTGACAGCCCGACAAGAAACCAGGCTTGGCCCCTCCCCCTCCGAGACCCCGCGCTCTTGTTTTTTGCTTTAACGCTATTTGTTTTGTTTTCCGCGTCAAATCTTTGCAAACTCCTTTCGTACAAAACAGTCAGGGAAGTCACAAAGGATCGCCCGGATCAAAGTGAACTGACATGAGAATGGCACACACTCCCATGTTTTAATACCTTCCTCGTGCTATTCGATATGTTTTTTGGAAAGACGACTCATGACGGAATGTTTAACCTGCCCGCCTCGGATTTTCACTGACAGAATATGTCAAACACAGAGAGATATGTGTCAGGGAGATCGGGAGAAACCTAAAAAGCCTCAATTCTCGATGGGATAATTCCTCTGTTTGGCTTGGTTTCTTTTATTCATTCAGTGTGTGTTCGCACATTCAGGTATTTGTCTCCCCTGGCAATTATTTTGGAATTTGAATGGTTAGCGTATTTAATTGTCAAGTCGTTTCTTGTAGCTGCGAGCCAATTAGACGCAATCACTTGCTAACAGATGGATGCTGGGCTTTTTTGGTCATTAATTGCGATTTTGCTGTTTATTGAATATTGTTAAGGTATAAAACAAAGATTAAAGGCAGCAAACAGCCACCCACAAAGCGCACACTTTTTGTGCAGAGACGCTTTGAAGTCAAAATCAAACCAGTGACTGTTGCTTCAAGCCTGATATCGGTTTGATTCTACTCCCTTGTTATACCTGAGCTTTTGTTCTTTTTTTCTTTCTCTTTTTGAAGGGGTTCTTTTTATTTTGCCTGCTTTTTTTGGGATGCTGGAGAAGCTGCATTAGGTTGCATGAAGAGCTGACCTGCAGCAAACAAGCCATGTTTCAGGAGGGTTAGGGTCAGCATGGTGGCATGCCGGGTAGCGCTTTTGTTGCACAACAAGATGGACATGTTTGAAACTCAAGTTCGAGGGTCCGTCTGGGTCTTTTTGGGCGGAGTTTGCATGCTGGCATGGGTTTCCTCCCACCGCTCTGTGATTGGTTGGCCACCAATCTCGCCTTCAGGCCCAAAGTAGTTTGGAAAGGCTGTTCAAAAAATGGATGTATAAAAGAAAACATCACAATAGTTTCTTTAGGCTTATTTATTTTCTCTTTACCTTACTATCCAATTGAGTACAAGGCATTTATTGTTTTCTTTGTGTTGTATAAGTGTGCGTACGTTTCATGTGCGTTTCTTCGCTCTAGATTTATTCAAGCTCCTAAATAATTCAAACGTCCTAGGCTTGAACTCACAGTATCAAGTGTGAATGTGCATTAGCCGTGTTGGTAAAATGTGTGTATGCTGGTAAAATATTCAGCGCTTCCATCTCACAGCCAATCAGAAGGGAGAGTTTAGAGTGGAGCTTAATAAAATGGTGTTTGAACCAAGAATCACCTTTTACACTATCTTTACCTTTTATCTATCTTTATTAAAATAAAGTAGATTTGGAAAGATACGCTATCCGTAGTAATCCGCAGTTTTGGTGTTTATTTAAATGTTTTAGTCAGTCATGATTATGAAGAACACCAATAGAAATCCATTTGAATTAGAACTCTAATAAAGAAATGCCTGAGGGGCTAAAAAAAAAGAAAAAAAGTTGAACCTACGAATCTTTGAAATATATAGCAGTCAATTTTGTTTAAAATGATCAAATTGATAAAATGTGTCTACAAAAGGACAGGAAAGAAAACAAGTTTGTGAATTGATTAAATGTATAAAAATAGCATTAGTAAGCTATAGTTTAGTGCATATAATGGTTATATATACAGAAACAATTATGCAGTTTTGTGAAATGAAGCTGTTGCTGTATTTTACTCGTGGATTATAGGTGAAACGCAAACAGTTGATCTTGCGAGGGAAAGAAATGGGATTGACTTGCTAATGTCGCTAATTAAAAAGGGGGATGAATCGTCAGCGCAGTGGCGGTGTGTGGTGCTACACAGACTGTGTGTGTCGTCTTCTCTGTTAATTACCCAGCAGTCTCCATTCCTCTAATGACTGTGAGTGGTGGAAATCCATGTGTCGCTGCTGCAGCTGGTCATTACCGCCAAAAACTGGAATAATGGAAATTAATGTAGATTATAAATCCACCTGTTGCCTTTAGTGACACAATACCGCTCTTGTCGAATGCTAGATTTCACACATTGCAGATGTTTATTCACTATAATGTGCATTTGGTTATTATTAATACTATAATGTATTTTTTTTGTTGGATCCTGCTCTCCCTTCCCGTGTAAAAAAAAGACAATATTTAATTATAGGCAAATTAATGTAATGCTAAATATACCATAATCAAGATGTGTTAAGTAGTTAAGTAAATTGACTATGTTAGTTTTTTTTTTTGGCTACTTTGTTCTTGTACTATTAAATATGTATGACTAGACATATTTTTCTAGCGCAGTTAATTTATTGGCGTAAGTGATTTTGCCATCTACAGGATGCTGAATGTACTGGATGCTATTTATGGGCTAAACACGTGAACGTGATTTAGCGGTTGCACTTTTTTCACTTCTGAGTTTGACTAAGACTGTCTTTTTGTTCTTTTCATTTATTTTGTTCTTCTCATTGTTATTTTGTAAATTAATTTATACATTAGAAAGTAAATATCATTGTTTTGCACAATTGTGATATTATCATGAACGCATCCGTATGTGTGTATATATATATTAACACACATACGTATTCTGCCGGCAGGTTAGGTCAGTTTTAGATATTTTTTTTTCCCACTCTGGATTGAGTGACACGGGCTGTTTAATGACATTCATTAGCGGTTGGATTAAGTTCAGTAATGATGCACACGAACATCTGCACTCGCACGTCTCTCACCCGCTGACAGATAGACACCATCAATCACCTGCTGCCCGTCCGGATATGTGCTGCCCATTCTCTGTGACCATGTTCTGACACACATCCCCCTGAGCCCGATTCTCTGATGTCATTTCCTGTCACATGGCAATGGAAGACTGAGCTGGAATATTGTCTATTCTCCATTATACCATTTGCTGTTTGGCCATGAGTGGGTTCTAGAAAAGTCTATGCCAGCGATGGGTTTTTACTGTCAGACATTTATGGCTCAAATGCGATGAATTTCCGATTTTTCTTCAGCAGGACATTTCCATCATGTGAATTGAACTTGTGTCTAAGTGGTTTGGATCCCAATCCTGCCTGTTAGAGTTCTTTAGGGCAAGACAAGGCTGCCCACTGCTCCGGGTTTGGTGGATGGTTAAACACAAAGCACAATTTTGATACAGTATTTAGTGGCCATATTTACAAACTCACTCACTTTTTTTGGTCACATGAACACAATAAGTCAGTCTTCTGAGCCAGAAAGGTCAAACCTGAATTGCACAGAATTGCCAAGTGTGATGATTTGATTGGAGAGCAACCGTTGGCCAACTCTTCAATAAAATCCATCAAGTATTTCGCTCGTAATCATCGTACGAGGAAGTGTATTTTAGCCCGAGTCGTCAGGTGCCTGTGCTCATCTGAATTAAACCCCTGGCTCCACCACAGAGAACTATCATTACCCTTCAAAGAAATCATGTGGGTTGTTTAAGTTAATTGCACCTTTTTTTTTTTCATTTGGATGAATTTTCGAAACACAAAAATCCCAGCTCTGCCGCCAGACCAGCGGAACAGCAGGAAACGGTTTGAAATTAAGAGCAAAACTGCATATTATTTCTCCATCTGCGTCCTGTTAAACGCTTATCTGGCTGGCGCTTCACGGGCAGCGCTGGCTAGACCCGGCGCTCAGTCAGATGGCTCTCAATTTCGGGATTGCGTTTTGCTGCTTGTGGCATCTGTTGTCAATTGTCATGGATGTAGAAAAATGTGGCCGGAATGTTGATGGTGTGGAAACTCATCCGCCGGGGCTTTTCGCTCATCTCTCTGGCTAATGTTCCTCCGCATCCCTCGGTCCATCCTCGGCAGCGCCGTGACTATGGCAACTCGCTGGGCTGTCAGTGGCTCAGTATTGTGTGATTAAGCTTCCACGCCAGTTCTGTTGATGGTCTGGAGCAGTTTGAACTAGTATCCGTGAGGCGAGCCAGTCAGAAATGTCACAACACTAATACGGCTCGATAAATCAGCCAACGTTTAAGACGTGCTTTAGCGCAGCTGTGGCAGGTTAGAAATATTCCGAGGAGTGCGGTTTACATGGCTTTTAAAATATTGTTGTGGTTGTTCAGTTTGTTTTTTTCTCTCTTTTTTTATATATTTTTTTCATGTTCGTTTTCAGGAGAAAGGCTCCAGGGTTTTTAGTTTAGTATTGGGAATTATCTGAATGTGAAATAAAGGCAATAGTAAAATTTGGTTTTTAAGTTTCCTCCCTGAGGGCAAAAGCATGTGTTCAGAAAATTAGTTTTTTGAAAAGTTTGAAAATGTGCCCATAGGTGTGAGAGAGAGTGTGTGTCTGTGTGTCTTGCTCTGTGATTGGTTGCCCACTTATCAATTCTAGATAGAACTCTGTGACCAAGAAACAAAGTGATTGAACATTAATGGAATAATCATCTACTTTGCATAGATGTCGTTTTTACCACCAAAAAAACACGAATTGAAGTTTTATCTCAGAGTGTAGTCTTTTATCTTGAAATCGTACGTGTACGATGTTTTTTAATCTCAGAATGTATGTTCTTACTTCTGAAGAATTGCAACAGGTCTTTACAAGTAGAAATAGCTATTGTGGATTATTTTGCTGAGTGAAACAGATTTGAACAGAGATGAACAGTTATATATATATATATATATATATATATATATATATATATATATATATATATATATATATATATATATATATATATATATATTCTTTGCTGCTGCTGAACAAATTGAGAAAAATATCATGTCATCAGTAACATAGCCGCAAACTTGTCATTGTTCGTCTCAATTTTTCTAACTGCGTTTACGTCTCATTATCTTCCTCATTGTCCATGTCTGGGCCGGAGCGATCAATACTTCTGGGTTAAGCATCATCTGAGAGTGATTCATGGTTGTATTTCTTCCATCTGTGGTCGATCTGATCTGATTTGATCAGATTCGATTGCCGTGAGCAATGAAACCCCCGTCCCCCCGCTGTGATTTAGGGTCTGTGCTGGTAAAACATAACTGTGTTTTCACAATCGCTTGTCGTCTGCGATGGATTAGAGGAACACAGTGGCATTTTCTGTGCCAACACAATTTAGCTTGTGGTGATGGTTGATTATTTCCTTTATTTATTTATTTTGCCACTTAGTAGCTGGCACAGCTCAGCCTGACTCTTATTTTGTCAGCCAGTCACTAATCATGCCAGCCATTTATTCATTATCGTTTTTCTTTTTCGAAAAAACGTGCCGCGCAGTCTCTTTCGCCAACTTACATTTTCTGTACGAAGATTATCTTGGCTGTGCAAATTTGCGCGCGTTCCCTTCAAGCAATTTCGCCTCGCTGGCATTGGCTAATTAAATTAGCCCGTTCCGCCCCTGTCGCATTGTTCACGATTGTTGTGTGTGCAGATGACTGAAAACAATCGCTTGTCTCGTGACCGCCGCTTTAATTTCATTGTTTGTGTTCATTTGACTTTGACTGCTCGATGCGCCGGAGAGCCCGGGGGTCCGCGCTTGACAGTGAATAATTAGACATCTTTGTGTTTCAGGGCAGAGCATCTAATGAATATCTGCGCGGTTCACAAGGTGCCTCAGAATGAGACACAATATCGCCAACGATTGTCACATCGTGGCTTTGTTGAAGCTAAGAACCATTGATATAGAGGAATCGGCCCCCCATTTAGATTCACTAATGAAGCCGAGTACGATTGCTGCTTTGGGCATCGATGACTTTACTGAGCAAACGCTGTGGATGTGCTAGTGATGGTGCCGTGACCCATAAAAATCCCTTTCCAGATGTTTTCTGAACTGTTTATTTCCTTTTCTGGGTCACAGGGAGCATTCTCGTCAACTCTGGTTTGATGCAGGTCACACACCCTGGATTGGTGGCCGACCAATTACAGTGCAGGACACACATTTGCACTCTTACTCAAAATACCAAGTCTCCAAGTGTTTTTCCTTCAAATGACTGTGACCGGCCTTGAACTCGAGTCTTGATTGAGTTCTTCTTGCAGTGAGGCAATTGCTACTACGCCACCGTGCCATGCGGGGCACCAGAAGGAAAGCTTAAAAAGTTTTTGTTTTCTATTTTACATAATAGTTCTCTTAAAAATAAGTAAGAAAGCAAAAAAACAAATCATTTAAATTTTTTTAAATAATAAAGTAATTTCGACATAGCTCCAAAGATACAAGGTGCTTAAGAAACACAATAATTTACTACGGAAATATCAAGAAACACACCAGACTTCCCTTCTCATAGAATTTGAGTATACATTTTATTGTTCTTAAAGTAAAAGTCAAAGAAGCTTTATTGTCATTTCAACTACATATAGCAGAGCGATACACAGTGAAACGAGACGTTTCTTCAGGACCCTGGTGCTACACAGAACAGAACACAGTCCACACAGAACAGAGATCTGTACAACAAGGGGAGTGGCACGCTAAATAAATAGGGGGTACACAAGTGCAACGACAAAACAGGACACGAAGACAGGACAGACTGACGAGACAAGGTGCACCCGACTAGTGCACAGGGAGAGAAGTCAGGGTGTCCAAGCTTCCCTCATCTTGAGTGGACGGATGTTCCTCAGGGTACCACTGCAAGAGAAGCCAGAAAAGAATGGGTGAGACAGATAACCAATCTATGCAGATATGTGTTCTTACTAGATATTCTCCTTACTAGACTTCCGGAACTAATTTTTTTTTATTTGAAAAAGAAAATAAACGATTTTTGTAGCTGCTCTTCTAATGGTAACTGCAATGGAAACACCATGTAACGACTAATTTCTGCCGCCTGGTGATCCAATTATGTATTATTAGTGTATACTTGTATTCGTTAAGTTTTATTTAGGTCCCTGTACACTGACAGTAAACAAACTGTATCACCATTGATACAAAAAAGTAATAATGGGTTCATTCCAATTGATAACATTGTTAATGGATATTTCTTCTCACAAAAGTTTAGACCTTCTTTTGGTCTTACCAATATCCCAAGAACTGCTTTTGAGAACACGGCGTGTAATGGCACCGACACACACCTCTTTCGCTTCATCGTACGCCCTTCTGTAGTAGTTTTTCCTCTGTGGTCGTCTTCATAGCAGGGTTAGGAGCTGCGGTGGATGCAGAAAGGCTGATGTAAAGAGTGCCGTTGGCAGGGTTTCGCTGTCTTGTTTGCTAAGGCTGACTTCAGATCTGCTTGTGATGCCAAAGCCAAAACCAACAGATGGGGCGAGCTAAGAAAGTGCCGCTTTACTGTTTTTTTTTTTTCTGCGGGCAACACTGGGCCAGAGCACACTGACTGTTTAGCAGCCAGTTGCCTGGGAAATAAAGCCAACATCTTCAGTGGACTGTCACGACCTGTTGGTTTACTGAGAACTCGGCCCGTAGTTGTGGAAGTGTGATTGCCAGAAATTGCCCGCATTTAATGAGGAAGTTAACCGTGTACAAGATACACTATAGGACATTGTTTCATCTTACGCGATTTGCAATATTCTTCTTATGTGTTCAACATTTGTCTTTATGGCCACTGAGGACTGTATTGAAATTGTGCTAATCTTGAACCCAGAAGTGGGATGCTAGTGTATTTTATTATTACATTTGATAAAATAATTGTTATTATATTGTTATTATACACATTATACGTAATAAGCATATTTTGTGTGTTATGGTTGGTCTTGCCATTGGCATGTTTGGTTATGGTGTTGGTTTTGTTAGTGAAGGTCGATGATGTAATAACACTTGAGCGTGATGGTTTCAGGTTAGTGCGGTAAGATAAGGTCGTGCTGCAGCTTCTTGCTTTGGTGATTTCGTTCATATAAGTGTTTTTTCTTATCGCATCTGCAGTGCATTATAAACTCGACGCCCCCAATGAGCAAAATCCATTAGTGCTTTAATAAGGAAATGTGATTGCCGTATTCTTCATCCCGAAAGCACTGGACCCGTGTGCTTGGATCAGGATCCGCTCTGCATCAACTGGCTGAAGTGGAATAAGTGGCCAGGAATAAAACAGAAGAAAGAGAGGGAAACGTTTAATGATCTTAAATCACTCCGTGCCTTTGAGAGGTTTGAAGGAGAAACAAGGAATCTGTCATCTGCTCTCGACTTGTGAGTATTAGAGGCAGGAGGAGTGAAAGTGGTGTGATGATGCCAGTGAAGCTGCTAAATCAGTCGTGCCATGTTTATCTGCTGCTCAGATAGGTGTTCGACTGCTTTGGCCTTGCACTTCTCCGCAGGGTGTAAATCTCCAGTGAAGAACTGCTGTAGAATATCGACAGCCTGGTTTTGTGTATGTGTGTGTGTGTTTAAGTGTGTGTATGTATGTGTATTGTTTAGCTTTATGTTTTTCTGCCATTTCTTGTTTCCCCTCATTCGGACTCAGAAATGTTTATTTTTTTAAATAACTTGTGTCTTTGTTGTGTCATCATGCTAAGATAATCAAGCATGAGACTCGCCTGGGACAAGGAGCTTCGTACTAATTATGGATGTTTTGTGCAAAGTTTAGAGACATGGAGATGCATTTTCCTGGTGGGACGGTGCTTTGTATAGTAGTTTTCAGTGTTTTTTTCTCTTCTTTTTGTTGGCAGTGGCTTTTATTCCGTGTTAATTGTGATTGTTTGATTCTGAAAAAGTAAAACTTATAATATTCTTATCATTTAAATAATTAAAAAACAGGTTAAATGGAATTGGAAAATTACCCATGTGTAAGTGAGAGCGTGGATGTGTCTGTTACTCAGAAATGGAGTACGTGGATGGATAAGATACATATTTTTACAATCTCTTTTAATTTTATTATAAATAATGATTATGGTTTGTGTAATTGCCATAGTGATGATAATAATTACTAACTACTACTACTACTAAAATAAAATAATAATAATAATAATGTAATTTATTATTATTACTGTTATTATTATTAGTTTGTTGTTAATTAATCACCATTCGTGTCAGTGTAAAAAAACATTTTAGATTTTTAAAGAAATTAGGAAAAATGCAAACACATGGTAATAAACAAGATTAATAATGTTTGTAAAGCTAATAATAGCAGTGGTGTCTAATATTTTAATACTGATGTTCCTTATTTTATTAATTTTGTTAAAATCTATTTTCTCTAATTGTGGATTTCATCAGAATTTATCTCAGTAAGGCATATTAATGGCTTTTAGAAAAGAGGAATTAAAACGCCTCCCTTTGGTTTGTTGAATGGTATTTGGTCTGAATAATTACCACGGTTGCCTTTTAATTGCATTTAGAGGGTGGCTCATTCGCAGAACATTCTGCATTTTTTTCCCCGTCTCTTTTGACTTGAAATAAGCGTTCCTGATAACATGACTCCCAATTCATTCTGATTATAGTTTTGCTTTATGCGTGTGTAATAGGTTTTCATTTCTCTTTCATTTTGTCTTAGATGCCGAGCTTGTTAAAGAAGCTGGAAAATAGACTTATTCTTCATTTTATTAATCAGACAGGAGCAAATAGCTGGCGAGCTCCTCAATGCGTCTGCGCTCCTGTTGAGAATCCCTTTATAAATGTAAATTTGTCCTTGTGAAAGCAGCCGCTTACTGTGAGCTTTATTCGTTCTCTTCTGCTCATGAGCCTTCAGCTGATTGAGACATAGTTATTTATTTATTTCTTTAATTTATTTCATTTGAGTTTGCCTTTTTATCACACTTGTAGAGGGCGTTCGCTTTGTGCATCCGTTGCGTGGCTGTTTTTGAAAGCAGGGCTCACTGCATCGTGGATTACAACAGCCAATGCATCTTTCCACAATCCATATTCATGAGGCGTGGCACACCGTCTTGTTTTCTTGGGTGTGTGTCTGTGTGTGATTTCAATGTTTTTGTGGAATTCTGAGTTATTTATGTGAGAATCCATTCTGAGAGAAACAACCTTTTGATTTATCCATCCATTTTCCATCGCTTTTCCATTTTTGGGACACAGTAAGATGGAGCCAATCAGACCAACTCTAGATCCCAATGTGGGACATATTCTGGATTGGTGGCAAATCAATTACAAAGACACCTATGATGTTTTTGGGCTGTACGGGGAAACTATAGACCCAGAGGAAAGCCACACAAGTCATGAATGCATCCTCCTTTTCTGTGGGGCTACCCACTATGCCACGAATGCCAGCCCACTCAACAATGTATATCGTTTTTGAGTCTCTTTGCCTTTGTCTCTTTCCTTAGCCTTTTTTCGTCAGCAACGAAAACATATTAAAACTTCAATAAATTGCTCCCTGCCCAGAGTTTAGACAAGAGGCCAAACTACTCTAACAGAGATGATTACAGTCCTTCACCTAGTTGTCATATATTTCGGAAGTAGTAAAAGTAGCGGTTGTAAATCAGCGCATACGTCTCCTGAAGTGCTTTTTAAACTCAAGGTCAGACGTATTTATTCACTAATCTGCTTTAGTTACAACGCTCCTGCAGATCGGAAAGTACACACATGCATAACTGTCCATAAAGCTGTCACGATCTGCAGTTTATCTGCTTGCTCTTGCCTGGCTCCTGGTTTTGTCGAGCAGGCCTGTAGTTAGTGGCGAATGGGTGAGGCTGTGTTTTTCTTGCGGTTTTCTAAGCTCTTTGACAGATTTAATGAGAAGCTTTTCACGATAAACCCTGGCTGTATTGATGCAGTCCTCCCCAAACCCTCCAATGACTCGGAAAAACCTCCCAAAGTTTCTTTAAAGTAGTCCTCACTGTGACTCACTGGCTCTGTGGAGAGCTGGGATGCTAACAAGCAACCTTGCCTCCCTCTCTCTCTCCGTTATGTCTTGCTGTTGCATCACTCCAAACATGTTTAGAGTGCAGTTGTCTCCTGCAGAGCCAGAGCTTGTCATGGTCCCTGTCCTCCGGCTTGCACTAAAGGGGATTTGCTTTCAGACTTGACCTCGGCGTTCTCAACTTTAAGTGTTGACCTTGGTTGTTCTCAACTTTTAGACTTGACGTTGACGGTCTCAACTTTTAGACTTGATCTTGATGTTCTTAACTTTAAGGTTTGACCTTGAAGGCTTCAACTTTCAGAATTGTCTTTTCAGGCCTTGTCTGTAGACCTGACCTTCCAGGCCTACATTTTCAACCTTGACCTCGAGGGCTTCAACTTTCATCCTTGACTTTAAAGACCCTTTCAGACTTGAATCTGAAGGACTCAACCTTCATGCTTTATATGGGAAGCTTCCGCTTTCATACTTCTGCTTGTTGGTCCTAACCTTCAGATTTGACCTTGAAGGCCTCCATTTTCAACCTTGACTTTGAGGGCCTCAACTTCCACTCTTGAACTTAAAGATCGTAACTTTCAGACTTGACTCCACTGTCAGGCTTCTTATGGTAAGCCTCATCGTTCACACTTCAACTAGATGGTCTTAACTTTCATATTTTACATTGAAGGCTTCAGTTTTTAGGCTTGACCTTAAAGATCTCAACTTTCAGACTCAATCTTGAAAGCCAAAAACTTTCAGACTTTATCATTAGGCCACAATTTTCAGATTTGACCTTGTATCAAACAATGTGAGGAGTTTAGAGCAAATAACAATGCAGTTTATGGGAACCAGTTTGACCTTTTTTCTCATTAAAACTGGTCACAATTGTAGAGCGTCTTGCTGTTAGGTTTTATGTGACGTTTATTACGATCAAGCACCCTAACAGCCAAATAGGTCTGATTTTAAAGCCAAGTTCCCCATGACAGAGCTGTGGCACAGCGTTCCCTCAGAGAGTCCATCTGTCTTAATGGCTGGAGCTCAGTCTCGGCCCGTCACTGTGAAACTGCTGGCTTTTGCTTTCAGCCTTTCTGTGCGATTGAACGTAAACTGCAGAAATAATTGGAAAGTGAGAATTTGGCATGGAGGGCAGCATCATAAAGCCAGTGTGGGTTATAGGACACACACATATGCACAAAACACAGCATTTATAAGTTTCTTTTCATTACATTTTCTTTCTCTCTTTTGCTCACTCACTCACTCTCCTCCTCTCTCTCTCTCTCTCTCTCTCTCTCTCTCTCTCTCTCTTTCTCTCTCTCTCTCTCTCTCTCTCTATTTCTGTATCCATATCTCGTTTTATGTACAGTGTATCTCTCCTATTCAGTTTTGCTCTTGCTCACTCTTTTTTTTTCTCTCTCACACACTCTTTTTTTGCATCTCTCTATTTTTCTTACACACTCTCTCTCTTTTAATTAAAAACACAAACACTTTGAATTCATGAAATATCGGAAACTGTATTTCTGACTTTTATGGCAAACTTTCATTTATCAATGAATGTGGCCGCGGCATCTGGCAGTGAAAGTGTAAAATACGCTGACGTGCTTTGCTGTGATGAATTACGACCCGGTGCGAATAAAAGATTCTGATCACAAATGTGCAAGGAAACAGTCCAAACTTCTGCAACTTCTCTATTCTCATCCAAGGCTTATTCTGGGGATAAATTGCAGGAATAATTCCCAAAAATGCAGGGAAAGTCTCCAGACGGCTTTGCATTTGTTGTCGTTTTTTGCAGAAGAATTGATTCTGATTCCATTTTGATACACATTTTGATTCCTTTTTTGATTTCATTTTGTGATTTTATTTTGTGATATTTATTATTTTAGTGATATTTATTATTTTATTATGCCTATCAAAACCAAATCTGGTTGGCCATTTCTAGGCCGCTCAGGTCAGTCCACATGTCTGGAGATGATGGGTTTTGAAGCTGACATTTGGGTTTCCATGACATGTTAGAGGGTATCTGGCCCCAGGGGCTCACAGGCCTCTTGACGTCCACACAGGCTTGGCCAGACACTGACTCTTAGGGCTGGTGTGGAGGGGAAACGTGGAGAACTAAGGTGAAATGACAGCCTCCTTCTGCTGTTGGTAAACTCAGCACTGAGCTGGTGATCTCTGCTCAGCATCTTCCTTTCTCTTCGGCTCTGTTTTGTCAGATGCCTGAAGTGACTGTCCACAATCTCTGTCAGTGTTCCACAAACTGCTTTGTTCTCTCTTTTTTATTCATTAATCATTATAGGGCTTATAATGATCAGAAAAACATTACTGTTGGCAGCTTATTAGTGTTCGTTTTAGATCTGATCTGATATTATATGTGTGTGTGTGTGTGTGTGCGTGTGTGTGTGTGTGTGTGTGTGTGTGTGT
>CM051500.1:22201452-22223612 GCA_028031935.1 Paedocypris micromegethes
GAGAGAGAGAGAGATAATATTAGTTTATTTATCATTATCTTTATTGCTGTTTTGTTATACTATTATTATTTCTATTTTTATTATCACTACTATAAAGCTACTTATTGTAGTAGTAGTTGTTATTGTTATTACTGTGGATGCATAGTCGGATCAGATGAAGGTCAGATGTTGCTTCAAGGTCTTTGCATCATTCTCGAATCATCCCTGAAAGACTGTCTGTCTCGTCTGCTTCTTTGTGTTTTTTTGTATCGCTTGTTGGCTTTTAAGGTCGAAGGACATTTTGAGTTTTCTTTGTAATTGTCCTTTTTTCGTTTACACACTGGCAGATTCACATCTTTGTAAATCATTGCGCTTGTTTAGCTATTTGTGTTGGCAAGTACAGGAGTAAAGTAAAATGATTGGTTTGCCCAGTAATCTCAGAGTTCCTGTGATTGGCTCCAGCTCCTCGTGACCGTGAAATGGAAAAACAGTTCAAAAACATGTAGATAGTTTGGTGGACTTTACAATTTCAAATTGATCTTCATTTAAATAACACTCCATATGTGTAGGATGTGAGGTGTGTAAAAGCAACACAGGAAATAGCCGCAGAGAAGAGCCTGAAAACACAAACGCTTCAGGTTTTTACTCACCGATGATGCATTTTCCTTCACTCCGTGTCCGACATTCACTCCAATGTGAGCTTTTCTATGGAAATGTCTGAAGAGAAGTATACGTGAGCGGAGGTGTATTGCTTTTAGAGTGCAGTTTCTGTAAACACGCGGCGACTAGCCGTCCCGGCCCGGCTGAGGTAAAACCGGCTTTCTGAAGCGCCAGCTCTCTTCCTCTGTTTGGAGAAGGCATTATACTTATCCCCAACATTCAATGTCTGAAAAGCCCACCAATGTTTCGGCTAGATTATGGGGAAGCACCAAATGAGCTTTTTTTTTCACTACACATGTGGTTTTGAACAGGAGTTAAGCGCTATGTATAAACCTTTTAAGGATGCACTACAGATGTCAATGCGGGCAGAAAACATCAATCCTTGCAAATGTACTTTCTGTTTACTTTGTAGTTTATTCTTTCAGTTTCGGATCAAATAGTCGTTTTACTTTAAGAGTGCAGCATATCATCGCACTTAATCTACAGATTGTTAAACTGTAAAATAACTGCAGAGCTCAAGGTGAGAGTGAGGTCACCTTGGCACGTTCCTATAAAGCTAGTTGACTAGCTAGTGGTTAGCATGACGCATTTAGAACAGAAAATATTGTGTTTTTTTTCCTCATGCAGTCGAGAACGTGTCGTGAGAAACTTAATCTAGGGGACGTTTTCACGAGTAAATTGCTCAAAAATGACAGAATGTGCTATAAATGAACACACTGGAAGCGCGGCCTATCAACCAATAGGACGTAGATGATGGTGGGGAGAGAAAAAAAAATGGGACATGTTCTGGCAAGATGGCTAGTTGGGTTGTGGGTGACAATGATGAATGCCTTCACCTAAATATAACGGATTTCCGTGTTGTCCACTTATTTACATATTGTTTGGATAGTTGCCTGTTTGCCATACTGTCCCTCTTCATTTATTTTAGAACAATGTGCTGTTTTAGTTGACTTTTTCTCTCTCTAGACATGGCAGTTTTGTCAGAAATTAATGTATGAATCTGTCCGTCTTGCTCATTCATTCATTCACCTTGTTTGCACCCACTGTCAACCATCATATTTACACTTGGTTATTCTAACTTTCATTTTTGTTACAGCGATTCGTTATTCGATTACGAATTACCTTAATACACTCATTCATTTATTTCTTACCACTTTCATTCATTCAGCTATTCATCCAACCCTCATTTCTCTCATTAATTGGTTTTACCACTCTCATTTATTTCTGCCTCTTATCTTAATGCTCTCCTTACACTCATTCATTCAAAAATATCTTACCTCATTTGGTGCTTCTATCCATAGTATCAGCTACCACTGTACAAACAAATCATGTATTAATTTGTATCAATTCAGCCATTTGTTCTAACTCTCTTTCTTCGTTTCTTGCCACTCTTTATTCATTCAGTCACTCATTCAATCACCAACCATCCAATACACACAGCCATTAATTAATGAATTCTTTCTTTCTTTTTTTCTTTTATTTATTCTTACACGCATTCATTCTTTCATTCATTCTGTCATCCTCAATCTAGTTCATCAGTCATTTCTTTGTGACTTTCATTTTTTATTCAGCCATTCATTTTGCCCATGTATTGCCCATTATGCTTGGGAATTGTCATGTGTGAGAGTAGCAAAGGTACCAGGAAAAGCAATGTCCCATTTAACATTAAACAAGATAAACATTCATATTCTATTGCTTTCCTGAATTAATTACCAGGTTTTAAAAAGGGTTTATTTTCTGCAGCTCTCACTGTTTCTTTGACAAACTACATCGATCACTTTATTAGTGGATATTATTTCTGAATGTTTAGATGTTGAATTTAAGTCTGAGTCTTTTATTTGATGCAGCTTTTTAATCATTATTTGTGTATTTTAATACTCTTTGGTTTGCTTTCAGCTTTTCTTGATTTTTCTTGCTACAGAATTCCAATAACAAAAGCTTAAAAGTAATTGCATATCTCAAACTTGGTTTGGCTAGAAATAACAAAATAAATAAAATACACAGCTCCATGTTTTATTATACATGTATTTTGTTGGTTGGTTTGGTTGGTTGGTTGGTTGGTTGGTTGAAAAGGAATTGATGAATTGGTGGGTGGCTGGATTTTTGGATGGGTGGATAATGGATGGATGGATTAGAATTAGCAAATTCTTGGACATTTATTAGTCTATAGCTCTCCTGACTTTAGTCTTTTATTTTTCTGCCAGTCCATGGAACAGGGGAAGTTCCATCTCCAGTGTTGATGACAGATCGAAGGAGAGAAAGAATAGGAGGACGAGAGGTTGAGCTGCAGTGTGAAGATGAGTGTCCCATATATAGAGATGAATCCTTTCCACACGGCCCTTTCTGTTAGCACGTCCACAACCGGACCCATAAATTACCCCTCCAGGCATTTTATGGGTCCTGGTGAAACCTTCTTGGCTCCCTCCTCTGTTCACATCTAGAGCAGAAGAGATAAATCATCTCTCTTGCTCTCTCCATCTCCCCAAAGATGCTTACTCTCACCACTCTTTCCACCGCTACTTACTCGCCGCTGCATTTCACGTCCGGAGAAGGGTAAACATTGGAAACACCGCAAGCTTTAGTTGGTCAGCTGCATCTGTTGGAAGAGCAGGACTGGCCTGTTATGATGCTCTTGGGAGGTCCGAGCTGGATTAAGCAGGTGTGGGGAAGGCTTGAAGGATGGTGAAGCCCACTGCTCCATCCCTGAAGAGGAGCCTTCAGAGACTCTGAGGTCAGCAGGGTTGGATGACAAGGCATCTTTAGAATGTGTCTTTCAAAATATAGAGAGTGTGTGTAGGTGCCGCAGTTTGTGCTCATACGGATGTGTGCTGTTGTCATCAACTGGATGATTATCATGAGGGTCTCAAAAAGCGCCATATAAATTAATAAAAAGTGGAGCCTTGTGGAGGTCTTGTAGCTACAACTTTTAGAGCTTGTTTTAGGTTCATGACTTTAGATCACTTTTTTATTTTTGTTAATATTACATGTATGTGTTTATCAGGCACTTTTATTCAAAATGACTGTTTAGATTCAGTGATGCCCAACATACGACCCATGGCCTGCTCTTTTATTTCTATATTCACACCCTGTGATTTTAGTAAATCTGGAGGCTGGTGACTGTACACTATTGAATAACTTTCAAAATTCTAATTTGTCCAAGCAGTGTCCAAATTTGCAAAAGCAAGAACTGAAAATAACCCTGCGTCATTTCCTGTCATTAAAACAGAAAAGAAAACAACAAACATTGCAAAAAAAATAAAAATGCTTTGCATAGTGAGTCCACCAATTCCTTTTTTCAATTCCTCAGACTATTAGACTACTGTTATTTCCAATTTTCTGTTCATGATGTGACCTGTGTGTTTTACAAAAATCATGCTAAATCAACTAAGGTTGGACACCACTGCATTAGTTGAACCCTCAACTTTGGTGTTTGAGCTTTATAGAAAATGTAGCTGGTTTACCTGGCTAATCTTTTCAAAATAAGTCCTTTTAGCCAAAGAAATATAGTTTTTCCCAATGTAGCAACAGGTGGCATGCCCTGACTTTTAAGCTTTAAAAAAACAACTAACTCATTTTTTTATGCTTGTTCTGAATCGTCAGTCTAAATACCTGGAGACGTCTTTGAAGGAAGTGGATTTGGAAATGCACACTAATTAATCACACTGCAATTTTCAATGCAATTTCATGCTCTAAATACTCTCCACCCCCAACGCTTCCTTTGTGTGCCTTAACAATGAACTCCGTTGGCATTCCGAGATATGATTCCTGCGATATATTTTGTTTTAGCCTATTTTGTGCTTCAATTGTGAAGTATAATCTGTGGTCTACTCAGATAATTGTTCTACATGTTCCATCCTGCTCCGTGCTCCGGGGCTTAGGGGATTGTCTTTGGCCTATTGTTACAGACCTTAATGGGGATTTTTTTGCTTGCTAGAATTTTTTGAATTGTGGAGAAGTGAATAGCAAGGTTAGAGATTAATGAGAGATGGAAGGTATTTCTCGTAAGTGCTGCTGATATTCTTGAGCTTTAGAAAGAACTGTAAGAGAAGCAACTCTTAAGGGAAAAAAACAAGCATAAAAACATTCGCTTGCTGAGTTTTCTAAGACCGCATATGAAAATTCCCTCTAAATAACTGTAATCTGTGGTTTCCAGCAGCTTACTGTAAAAACATAATTCCTGACAGTTTATTTTTGTTTAATTTTCAGCATAAACATGTGTTTTTATGTACTGAGACTGCAAAGTCTTCCCATGTTGCATTGTAAAGCAAAAATTAAAACAGCAACTTGTCGCTTTATCGTAATAAACTGGATTTATAACTGGTTAATGCAAATTTACAGTGAATAATTATTGTGTAATTTTTTTCAATGTAACAGCCACAATGTGACAACAATGTATCATTTTAAACTGATAAGGATTTGATTGTATATTTTACAGTAAATCACACTTTTACCTTCTTTACAATAAAGTTTTTTTTTTTTTTTTAAAGTTTACTCATACAATGACTAATCTAAAAAACAGTAATGAACATCGAGCATTTTCATTTTTTTACCAGCGGTTTTAAGTCAGTTCGATGCTCATAATTCTGTAGCCTTCCTCCTGATGGACACTGTTCAGCCTCGTGTCAGAGTCTGATTATTGGATGTCGGAGATGAAACCAGATACAGTGTCTTTGTGATGGAGGCCATATTTTCAGAGTTGATAGCACTGTAATCCCGTAATGGAATCATTATCAGGTAGAAACTATCCGTAGAAAGTGTTTTAAAAGGTTTCAAAAGGTGAAATGAAGGACCAGCTGTGCCCTGATTTGAAACCCCAGGCCCTGCCAGGCAACACGAAGCAATATACGTCGTGCGATTAAACCGGCTAAACCACTGAAGGCATGGGTTCCTTTAAAATAAAAAATAAAAAAGTCACGAATGGGAGAATCAAGCCAGACTTCTTTTTCATGCAGAAACCATCGAGTAATTTTAAGCAGAGCGCCGCTCATCTAGCCGATGTGCTCCGCTTGCTGCTTATCACCATGGATGGTTAAGCGGCGAGAAAAAAGGGAAGGAACAGTTGTTAGTTTATAATATGTGGTGTGCATCAGCTGAGCAATGTGTATTAAAATGGGGGCTGACATTCGCTTCACTACATGTCCAGAACGCTGGTAGGAAGCATCAGTCTCCTGTAATGCCAGCGGAACGTGTAGCATTAGCTTCCATGTTGCTTATCATTACAGGCACATCCCCACCCGTGTTATATTTATCTAAACGGTTGCGCAATTCTTCATTACCCGGCCTGGAATTCGCAGAAGGATTGGATTTGTTGTCTAGAGCCTTTCCAAAGCACAAATTTTACCTCGGCAAAGGTATCGTGAGACGGCCGAGCCCAACCTGCCACTCTTTACGATATCAGCGCTCGCATTACAGGCTCATTAACAAGAAAAATGGTGCTCAATAAAACCAGTCACACTGCAAAATAAACTTCAATTAAACAAGCATATTTTCCCCATTAGAGAGGTTTGTTGCCTTCAGGGGCTGGAGGAGATAGCTTGCTCTCTTTCCATCTGCTGTGGCTAACACTTTACAGGCCAGCGGATTGGGCCCTTGTCTCCTACAAACACATTAGCTGGCATCTGTTCCGGGCCTTAGCCTGGCTACAGAGACCCACACTTTTTTGGTTAATGGGAAGGCAGGTAGACCGATGGGAGCGGTTGTTTTTTTTTTTATTCTACTGGGGTAGACCACCCACCAACCGAGTTGAGTGAATTTAGCCCTGCCTTGATCATTCTGTGCAATTGTATTCGGTGGCATTGTAGGTACCAAATCTGCTCTGGTGTAAAACGGCTCAGGTGGGCGACTAATGATGATGTCACACCCTGTTACTGCTC
This sequence comes from Paedocypris micromegethes, assembly GCA_028031935.1. NCBI lineage: Eukaryota > Metazoa > Chordata > Actinopteri > Cypriniformes > Paedocypris > Paedocypris micromegethes. Next base: position 22,207,965 of record CM051500.1, read on the forward strand.
TCGGACCAAGTACGTATCATCAAGTAAATGTATAACTGTAAAGAAATCCTTTATTTATGCTGGGCATTCTAGTTTAGTTTGCCCAAATGTCGGTTTTACTCTTCGATGACTAGTCATATTGATAACTGTAATCAAAAGCAGTGTCATACAGTTCTAAACATTAGGGTGTTTAAGTTAAGTATAGATTTAACGTCAACACAAAGACATTAAAAGAATAAAAAGGGGTAATAAGTACTGTGAAAGTTACAGGTTAGACATTCCACCCAGACAGTTTCAATCAAAGTAAGAAACAAAAATTCCAGGATTGTGTACATTTTTCTTTTTTATACATCATAATGGGAAAATTATTAGCATGTTGAGATCAGCTTGACTCATTCTCAGACAGACTAGTGCAGATTTGCCACTGTCGGTGTATTTCTGGGCGAACATGACTTTAGTCTGCCAAGTCTGTTGCTGCAGCCAAAGCTGGAAATGACGTGAATCAGTTTAGCACTGTGAAAGCGTGAATATATTTACCTCAGAAATCTGTTCTTTGTCGAAGCTGTTCTTTTAGCAAGTCTTGGACAATCGATTAAAACGCTACTATTGCTACTGTAAGTTTCATCAAGTTGTTTAAAACTATTTTTAAGAAATGTTTAATCTTTTGTTTTATCTTAAATTTTGTAATTTTTTGTCAATTTTGCACTTGTTTTGAAAAAAATCAACTTCGAAAAAGTCGGATGAATTTAAGAAAAAAGTCAATCTTTTAGGAAAACAGATTCTTGTACGCCTCCATCTAAAATTTAACGTTACAATAATACAATATAAACTGTGATGTCACTGTCCAAACTCTGCTGTATACCCTGATATCATGATATAATAATTTTGGATATCTACGGTGCTGATTTTCTCCAATGTCACCCCTTGAAGTTTTCTACTTTTGAGAGAATAGACATTTTGCATTGGGCCTATAAGAATTTGGCATTTGTAGGTGAAGTCTTCTCTCTTTTTTCATGCAGCAAGCAGCTCAGTTTAACAAAAGCGCTGGCGGCTAGCAGTGACTCAAAACTTGTCATGTAAGAAATGACTTGGCGTGTGTGTGTGTGTGTGTGTGTGTAACAATAGTGTGTGTAACAATAGTGTGTGTACTATCCGGGGGTGAATTGAGGGATTATTGTTGCCACACACCGGATACACACGTCTGCTCTCGGCTGTCACTTAACCTCTCTGCCTCTAGTGTAAGACACGGACCTTTAGTTCTAGTGTCAGTGAAAACCATCTGTATTGATTTTGAAAGATTGCTATTGTATTTATCTCCCTCACTCATCTGACAGCTTTACTGTAAATAGAGGGATTTTATGTCATTTTTTTCTATTAAGCCCTCACGGCAAACATTCTTTGATAGGAAACATTCTGCTTTGTACTGATAAACAGATGCAAGCATGGCTGTTTATTTCTAATGAGTTTGTGACGCGTTCTGTGTCCATTTTTCTAATCACACAAATTCACAAATTCTAATTTGCAAACGCATTTAAATTTTTTACAACTCCCTCTTTCTTTCCTTTGAGGATTTCACAAATCTCATAGTTTATTAAATAGAATGTGTTTGGCATCAATGGGTTCAGGACATAACTCATAACTAGCTGTTACTAGTAGGTAAAGTCATTTTTGTGGTGTGTAAACTTTTTTGTTTTGTTTTATTTTACTATGAAATGCTTTACTTTTGTTTTAATTTGTCAGTCATTTCTCTTTATGGAAAAATTTAAATAAGTGTAATGTATTATTGGACTTCAGAAGACTTTTGGGAACATAATACCACTCCTATAAATGAATTTGATGATTGCCGTCATGATTGCTCTAGTCTAGCCGATCTTTTGTTTTTTTTTTTTGGTTTATTTTACTGTATCTTTGTGCATTTTTTATTGTAGTGCATTTTATTTTTGCTTTTGCTACTCATGCTAAATGCTGGATGATTGTTCAATTTAACTGCTTGTCGTATTATGTTTGCATGTGTACGTGAAAATTATATTTTGAGGTTTTGTTTATACTTTTATCATTTACATTATTTAATGTGACAGCATGAGAACTATTTGCTATTCTTCCTGATTTACCATAACATGCTTTACAGTTTTTTCCCAACTTTTTCACTTAAAAACACACGTAATGCCTCTCAAAATGACATACCAAAAATAATTATGAACTTAAATTTTTTATTTCATTAAACAGTCATAAACCGATTAAGTAAATGTAAATTTACAAATGTAAATTGTAAATCTACTTTGTTTTTTCTTGAACTGTACACTTTACGTTTAAGCAAAAATATCAACATTCTTTGGCGAATGGAACTTTGGATGGAGACGGTGGTGTGTATGCAGAACATGCCGGGTGACCCTCGTCCCTCCAGAGAGTCTGTTTGCGTTTGCCATTAATTGGAGAGAATGTGGATGAGCAGGACGTGGTGGAACCGGAGCAGCCGCGTAAATTACGGGGCTGTGGAAGTGTCAGGAGTCGCATTAGGCCACATCAAGCTTCCGTCTCCCCTATGAAAAATTAAATATGAAAATATGCAAATAAGCTGCGCTCCCAGACTTCTTAGGGCAGGGCAGTAACAGACTTGTTATGATTCCGAGCAGCACTATTGTTATGTATATTCATATCGCCTCGCTTTAAGACTCACGGACACAATGAGGTAGAAAGACCTTCTGCACTTTGACTCGAGTGCGATTATGATTCATTTTGGACGAGGCTTCCTCCACCGACGGGATTTCATTCATTCTGTTGGCGTGATTGACACCCGGCTACGCTTCTATTGAGAACGCCGGGTTTTCAGGTGCCGCTTTTCAAAGACTCCTTGGAACTTTCCCCTCAAGAGTGTCACAACTTCTGGTGACAAATTACCTCTTGCTTCTCTGGTGCTGTTTGCATGGCGGACTCTTGCATGCTAAATGATGTCTGTGGAGCAGATGAGAAGCAGAACACCTCCTTCTCTCTCCAAAAGATGACGAATTAAGGACACTGGCGGTGTGGTGTAAACTTGGGACCGGTGTTCCTATTATTTCTAGGTGTCAATGTTCGATTGAACTTTATTTAAAGTGTCTTGTTACTACATTGCGTTCCTTTTCTGATAATTGAGCCTACAAACTAGACTTTGGTGAATCCAGCTCTACTGGGTGACATTGGTGTAAAGTACTTGAGTTAATTGACTTTGTTACTTGAGGTTTTTTTTTTTCTTGAGGCTATTTTGTATCTGTAATGAATATATGCAACGTTTACTCTTGACTACATTTTTGATTGAGTATATTACTCCACTACATTGGAATGGACCCTTACTGTTACTCGTTACATTGGGATAACGAGACAAGTTGGCATCTTTTTATAACGTGGTTAATTTTCTGGGCGGGCGAGGTGATATCGCCAACTGCTGGATGATCAAGGTACTGAATGCTATTTATGAGCTGAATCACGTGAACGTGAATTAACAATTGCCCTTTTTTGCACATTTGAGTTTGACTGAGACCGACTGCTTGTTCTTTTTATCCATTGTGTTCTGCCATATTGAAACAATGAGACGTTACATTTAATTTTATATTAGGATATACAATCTCATACATAAAGAGTTTCTTGTTTTTCCACATATCTTGGTCAGTTTTTTCTTTTGTCCAGATTCAATACGAGTAAAGTACTCAAGTTCTTTGAAAATTTGATTCTTTGCAACTTTACCTCAGGTTGTCTTGTAATGGAGTAATTTTTACAGTAAGGAGTACTTTTACTCAAGTGGGGTTTTCAAATCTGCTGGTTGAGCCACTTTTTGGCCGGTGGGATTTGAATTTGTATGGTGATCCACAATGCTAACGTCTAACTATGGAAGGATTATTGAGAAAGACTTACTCGTAGGTGAAGCTAATCTTAAGTGTCTGGTGCCTGTGGTTTTAAGAAAGCGTATGCATCGACGGCTTCTTTTCTCTCTATGTCCTTGACTCAGGCCACGGACTCGCTCACGTCTGCACTCTTCATTCTATTAGCACTGCATTATCTCTCTGTAGCAGATGACTTGTTAATGAACGACACAGTCAAAGTGTCCTCTGTGAGTTGCGCTCAAAACCGCATCCGAGTTGCATGCCCTTCTGAACGGCCTTTTGAAAGTACTGGAAGACGGTTTTTGTTGTAACTCTTACAAATCGCTCGCATTAATCGAAGCTGTCTGGTACTTCAGGTGAAATTATGCTTGAATTAAGATAAAAACATTAGTTGGTTTGGTCTTGAATCATCCAGTGTGTGTCATTCTTCTCATCTCACTTTCTTACTACATGCCATTTCTTCTGGGAATGATATATGTCGCTTCCCCTCCGGACGCCCTTGTGATTTTTCACACTCGATGTCTTCCTGCACGGTCGGTTGTGGTGCACAACATGTTGCTGGAATGAATCACGGTGGTTCTTCGTAATCCCTTGTCTCCTCGTATGTGCGGCTCCATCAAAACCCAGACTATTGGAGTCTGATCCAGCCTGCTCTCCATTTACACGCTCAAGCTATTCAGCGGTTCCCTAGCAACAGCTGCAAGCACTGTTCCCGTTTCCACTGTATCCTACTGTTGCCTAGCTACGCAAGCTAAGACACAACCAGGCGTTTGATTGCGAGACTTTTGATGGTAGCTTCTAGACACTAGATTGATAAAAGACACTTTTTTTTGTTTGAGTCCGATCAAGCAGTGCGGTTAACAATTGCATCACAGGACACACAGAAACACCCTGGACACCCGTATCTTCCCTGGCAAGTCTTTGTGGTCCAGCACTCGGCCATAAATGATGTGTTTGACTTCACGGGGTTGAAGCTTTGGCCAAGGGCAGGAGAAGCTGGCCTGGAAAGATGAGCTCTAATTAGCACTCATTCAAACAGTCTGTCCTCACTGCGATAACAGGAAGCCGGGCTGCTGATGCCGTCCTTCTATCCTCGCCACCTGTCGACGACCTCATTTCCTGCACCACCGGTTGGAAAACAGTTCCCGCCTGCTGTGTCCATCTCAGCAAAGTACTATATTAATAGCGAGATGATCGCTGTTGCCTTTAGTGTTCACCGGGGGAGAGGGGACTTGTTTTATGGAGTGCTGTTTTAGTAATTGGTGGACATTAACCCATCTGAGGCTGACATAGGCCGAGAGGAGCCGTAATTGAGTGGTTGCGCTTCAACCAAACTCAAATGATGATCTTTTGAGTAGCCCAGCACGATATGAGTGTCGCCTTTTGCCGTTTTGTAGGTGAAAAGCCATGTTTCTTTTCCTGAACGTAGGCTGAGCTTAGCAAGAAGAGAATGATTTGGAGGTTGTCATGACCAGGTGCAAACATGTTTATGCACTTGACACTTTAAATCCCCTAAATTATTTCCCATTTTTCCCATTTTAATCAACAATAAGCTCAACAAAACAAGGCTAATTTTGGGTTGTGCTTATTCCCCAATGGTTGGTGGCAGAGGTGGGACAAAGTCACTGTTAGGCAAGTAACAAGTAAGTCTCAAGTCACTGCCCTCGAGTCCCGAGTCAAGTCCCAAGTCAGGGACAAGCAAGTCTCGAGTCAAGTCCAAGTCAATAGCTAACAAGTCTCAAGTCGAGTCCAAGTCCTACGGTTTGATTTTCGAGTCTTTTCGAGTCTTTTTAACAGAAAAATAAAAAGTATACATTAATTATACTTTATTTAGGTTGAATCACCTGTATTTATTAAACAAACCATTTTTAAATGAAAAAACATTGCTCAGACACATAAAGCTACAAATTATATTTTCTGAAAAAGTGCTGCTGTTATGTGGTGGGAAGTTCGATTCTTTTAACTGAATCTATCTTTAACTCTCGAAATTTAAAGTGAACAATTTGTTTTGAGTAATTTGTCCATTTTATACAGCATGCGGCACTGTTGCCGAGAAGCTTTGGGAGGAGGGTTAAGGTTATTTTAGTAGATCTTAATTACATTGATTGTACACAAACTCTTTAACTTTTTAAGCATCTGTCATGTTTAATACAGTATGTCTTTTTAAAGAATGAGAGAGAGAGAGAGAGAGAGAGATACAGAGAGCAACTTTGTTTCTGCTCTTCGTTTGTAAACGTTGTCACGCTTGTCAAAAAATGTTGCGCGCGTCTTTCAGATCTCTTTCTTAGTAGAGACACTCTTAAAGACACAGACATTGGAGCTGCTAGCGCCTGTTACAACGCTTTCTGTACTCGATTAGCAATCTCTGTGTCGTCTTTAAAAGTGATAATGAAACAATTGTGTTAAATGTATTAAAGTGTGTATATGCATGTATAAAAAATGTAACTCATGAATGCGTAATCCACTGTATTGCAAAATCTATATCATAGCACAACTTGTTCCCGATTTTCACATTCATACCGTCATACCGTTTTACCGCCATATGAAGTTATTAACGTTATAAGCTGCTGTACTAAGTTCTAGTTTTGATCAATGATGGTATTGCTTTGTTGTCATTGCTAGTTACTTTATTCTTTTACTTGTTAATCTCCTCATGCTAATGGTTTTGCACCAAATCGAGCTGATTCCAAAAGAGGTCACCAGCACATCCACAATCCCCACAAAGCAGAGTCTTTGGAAACCATTCTAAGGCTGCGCTCTGCGTCTTCTCCTGGAGAAGCTGGCACCAGAGCTTGTTTGGGCGTCTGAGACAGAACCCTTGCTGCAGAGCCCTACATAATGAAGCGGCCTGTCACAGTCGTTCTGCTGGATGCGCAGAAAATCTCCATCCAAGTCGCAACATGGGAGAGGGCCGCCAACCTCAAATTACTGTCCTCGCCAAGAGCCAACGGAGGGAGAAGTTCTCTCTCTCTCTCTCTCTCTCTCTCTCTCTCTCTCTCTCTCTCTCTCTCTCTCTCTCTCGTTCTCTCTCTCTCTCTTCTCTCGCTCTCCTCTCTCTCTCTCTATCTCTATCTCACACACATCTCTGTCAGACTCTCTCTCCATCTCTCTTTTCTTTCTCTCTCTCTCCCTCTCTCTTTCTCTCTCTCTCTCTTACTATCTCTTGCTCTCTCTCTCACTTCATTATCTCTCTCGCTTCTCTTTTTCTCTATTTCTCTCTCACCTCTCTCTCTCTCTTTCTCTCTCTTTCTCTCACTTTCTCACACACATCTCTGTCAGTCTCTCTCTCACTTTCTCACACACATCTCTGTCAGTCTCTCTCTATTTATCTCCCCTCTCTCTCTCTCTCTCTCTCTCTCTCTCTCTCTCTCTCGTCTCTCTCGCTCACACACATCTCTGTCAGACTCTCTCTCACTTCTCTTTCTCTCTCTCGCTTCTATTTCTCTCTCTCTTCTCTCTCTCTCTCCTCTCTCTCTCTCTCTCTCACTCCACTCTCTCTCCCTCTCCTCTCTTTCTCTTTTTCTTCTCTTTCTCCTCTCTCACGTTTCTCACCACATCTCTGTCCAGTCCTCTCTCTATTTATCCCTCATCTCTCCTCCTCCTCTCTCCTCTCTCTCTCTCTCTCTCTCTTCTCTCTCTCTCACACACATTTCTGTCAGACTCTCTCTCATTCTTCTCTTCTCGCGCTTCTATTTCTCTCGTCTCCTCTCTCTCTCTTGCTCCATCTGTCAGCTCTCTATTTCTCTCTCTTCTCTCTGTCTCCTCGTTTCTCTCTTCTTCTCTCTCTCTCTCTCCTCTCTCTCTCTCTCTCTCTCTCCTCTCTCTCTCTCTCTCTCTCTCTACCCCCCCCCCCTTTTCTCGTCTCTCACTCTCCGTTAACCCACTCCATTGCGAAGTGGTGACTAGCTTTCTGCTCCACTGAGATAGAGTTAACGGATTCAGGGCATGGAACAGAATAGATTCTAAGTGGAAATGGTGGCAGGTTTTAGGGATTTTTTTTTCCTCAGGTAATTATACAGCCTGTATGGAGATGGAAGTGAGGTGGACTCCATCATATTCTGTGCGGGGAAAGTAACATGTTCTGAATAGTAAATACGAAAACTGTTCGATAGCTTGATCCACATGGGAATGACCATTAATTCTTATTCCAGAATCTTGGTAATATTCTTAGCCTGGCATAAGCAGTTAACAGCTTCATATTGACGTCGCCCTGGTAACACATGACTCATCTGAGATCCTTGAAAGATTAGACATCATTATCTAGATGCTCATGTGAAAATTAGAGAAGCAACATTTGCTCAGGTAAACAAGTTCAGACAGAGGAAGGAAAAAACAAGCGGCAAAGGAGCCATTTAAAGTTGGGCTTGTTTGCTTTAGAAATGCGATCGGCCATTAGTCTGTACTTTCCAAGAGATGCTTCCTTCGTATACTTATGATCTGTCGTAAATTTAATAAAATGACATAATGGTGGATGTTCTGGTCTCTAGCCTTGGCCCTGGTGACTAAGTGCACAGTTTTCTGCAGGACGTTTAACAAATAAGCGATTGCCTACTAGGTTTTTAACGTCTCAGGTGTCACAGCAAGTCTTGGATCTAAGAGACGAAAATTACATTTCTCGAGTTTCAGTATAATAGCTGCTTTAAGAAGAGTTTTTTTGGGCACTTTAGTGAAGTTCTATCTTCTGACTTGCAGAATTCGATGAATTATTTGCAATTATTACTGTTTCAGTGGCACTTCATAGTTCATCACAGTCAAAATAACCATACTATTTGCTACATTTGAACAGTATATGATATACAGTATATATAATAAATATCTAAGCAATCTATTATTCATAATATATATGCAAGAAAGAAAGAAGGGCGCTCAAGTTGTGCTCAAGTGTCTAATTTTATTGTTTGTCTCATTTTAAAGTTAAGTTAAAGCTTACTGTAAAAGTAAATATAGTAACGTGCATTATTCATCGGCTATTCAAACATTTGTATAGTAATATTAGCTCATTGGGCTGTAATGGCTAACACGAATGCAGTATTTTTTAAACACAACGCTCAGTCAATGCTAGCGAGCAGACTCAAGGACAAGAGAAAAGCTTTGAGTGGACACTCATTAATCTTCGGCCCAGCCTGAACCCTTCTCAAATTAATCTGAAGAGAAGGCAGAGTCGTTTAACGTATGGTGGTGTAATTAATGAAGGCAGACCAGGCCATGCAATGATATCATGACACTGGTCACATTCAGAGTCACTGCTTTGTTCCATTATCACGCGAGTCAGATATGTTTACTCCTCCTAGTTATTGACACAAAGGCATAAATCCTCCAGATCGCACTAACCTGCTGAATGATATAATACACCTTTTCTGCTCGTGTTGGAATATATATTATGGAACAATGTCAACCTCTGTTGAAATCAATATTCAAGAATTATTGTACAATTGCTTGGGATCAAAAGTCATCTACTGTGTTGCTTTGTGTAGTAAATATGTAAACACAATAATCAGTTTGTATGTGTGTTCGTAGGCTGAAGGTCAAAGTGCTGAATGCTAGGTTTTTATTTGAGTTAGATTGAGGGGAGAGGTAATGGATTATTTTTGCCATTATGTCAATGGTGGGACCTCACTATCGAATACATATATTTTTGATAGTGGGGTGTGTGTGTGTGTGTGTGTGTGGTAATCTGTGCAGTGTAAAATTAAGTCATCTTAAAAAAATTGAAAACAATAATCCAAACAATGATATAAAAAGTATGTACATTTTTTTTACTTTATACTGGAGATTTATATACATTACATTAAAACAATTAAAAAAAAACAATAAATGAAATAAAACTACAATAAATGATCTATATATACATTAGAGCGGCACAATTCTGGATAAAATGAGAATCCCAATTTATTTTTTTTTTTTCTCACAATTGAAGATCACAACTTTTTTACGATTCTGGATACTTTTTTAATTTTAAATATTTAACCCTGAAAATCAGGTTGTCAAACATAAATATAATAACACATATTACTCTTTGCTTTAAATTTAAATAAATGGAATGAAAAATAATGTAATAGTAATGTTGTAAAGAAAAAAATAATCATTATTCTGGATAGAGATCACAAGGGGATATAATCGAGATTGCAGTTATTTTAACAATTAATCGTCCAGCTCTAATACATAAACACACTAAATATACGTAAAATAAAAAGTGAGGTGATGGCAACATGGCCACTAGGGACCATACTGAATTGGTGCTCTGCTTTTAACCCATCCATGTGAAGTGCACATACACACAGTGAAGTGAACGCACACAGACCTGGAGCAGTGGGCAGCCTAAAAAAAAACTTAGTTGCTGAACCAGCCGTAGGGGAATTCAAACCAGCAACTTTTGGACACAATTCCAAGTCCTTTAACCACTGAACTCACCATATATTTATATTTATATAATTTTTCTCCACCTCATGCTGTTTCACAAATGCATCTGACACCATGAGCGAGCAGGAAATAGAATAGGAAAAGCCTGACTGGAAGTGGGATAGAGATATTTGGTGGTGGTAACGGCTTTCCTGTGAGTGACAGCTCTGATGTATGCATTGTTTTCGGCGCTATTCATCATTTCATTTCATTTCCCGCGTGCAGCGGCTCTGGCACTGATGTCTGTGTTGGGTGCAACACTGGGAACCTGTGTGGTTGTGCTGCTTTGACTCGGAACAAAAGATGAAGAAGTGCGTCATTCTCTATTTTTTCTTCCATTTCATTTGTTTTTTCTCTCATGGCTGTGATCGTGCAAGCTGCATAAAGGCTTTTCAACGAAAGGCAAATTCATGAAGATCCTCTGTCAGCTTGTGATTTCAAGACTATATTAAAGTTTATTTCAGTCCAATTATTCTGCGCTTAACCCCTTTCTAGTTCTGCGGATCAGGTGCGGAGCATTAGCCCAGAAGTGTTGAAGTGCTCTATTAGTGCTGATGTTCTGTGAATCAGATCTAAAGGTCAGAGCTGAATCTGATGGCTGCTGCTGGAGAAGCTCTTTAGACACCGTGCTTAAGTGTAAATCATTCCACTGAGTGCCGGCAGGAATCCGCTCGCACGCTGATGCTCAAGTCTGCTCCAGAAGATGAAAGTGTGTGTGGGCCAGACAGTCTCCATAATGTAGCTAATCGTGCATGTTACGCACAGTCTAGGACTTGAGCGCCACCGTGTTGGTTTTGTTTTTAAAATATAAAAGTGCATACGTTTAAAAACATTCAATTCCAATTATTGTAATGTTTTATACATAAAATATAGTATTTCCCTGCTGAGCAATAAGGAAAGTGTCTGTCCTCTATGTATCTCTATCCGTCTCTGTTTATGCATTTGTCTGTCTGCCTGTATGTAGGTCTGTCTATCTATACATATTTATACGTTGATTTTTATATGTGTGTATGTCTGTCTTTCTGTCTATATATCTGTACGGCTCTATGTCTGTCTATACATTATTCTATATATGTTTCTCAGCCTGTCTAATGGCAGTCTATCTACCTATGCCTGTCTGGTTTTATATCTGTCTGTCTGTCTGTCTGTCTATACGTCTGTATGTCTATCTACACATCTTTATGTCTATCTATACATTATTCTATATATGTCTGTCTGCCTGCCTGTTTGTCTATCTACTTCAGTATGGATATACATTACTATCTGTCTATATATCTGTATACATATCTATATCTGTCTTTCTATATGTTACTCTGTCTATTTATCTCTATATATCTGTATATACTTAACTATATGTTAATCTTTCTCTCTGTCTGTCTGTCTGTCTGTCTATCTATCTATCTGATCTTTCTAAATCCACCTGCATCTGTCTGTCGGTCTCTTGAATGTGTGTTGTGTTGTAATATGTTGTACAGATTAACTGTCAACTGTGGGTTCTTGTAACGTATAATCATACATGTGTGATATCCTCATCTACAAGTCTACAAGCATAATGTTTGATTTTGTGTAAAAAAAAATGTATGTAGGCATTTGCATAGTGCTAGCTAAAGCATGGCATAATGGATGTGTTATCTACATTAACTGACAACCTTGAGTCCCTGTATCATGTGTGTTACGCCCCATATACTGTGTGTGTGTGTGTGTGTGTGTGTGTGACTGCACAAAACATTTACAGATTTAAGCCCAGGGGGAAAACGCATATAGATTTGCTGTGAATTCCATTAAACAACGGTTTCTTTCACAACGCCAGCAAAGTGTGAACGTGTGTCATAGCAAGAACGTATTTAAATGTTTAACTCCATAAATTACACTCAATAAATTCAACTAAATGACACAGTTTGATGTGTTAATTCACCTTTTACAGACCACACACACACACACACACACACACACACACAAAACACTAAAGTTACAGCTCTAATAGAGAAATGTTCATTTTTCAAGCACCTTCTTAAACACTCATACACTAAATTATCCAATCAGCTCTCCGTATTTTGGCAGCAGTGAGGAATGAGGGAGACGCATCTGGCTTCTATTTCCCAAATACTTTTCAAACAAGAGTGTGTTGTGGGGCTAATGTTCACCCCGTGTGTCTTGGGAAAGTGGTCACTCTGCCCGGCTCTTCTTCTTTCCCAGACGCCATCATCTCGCCCTCCTGCACCATCTGTGTTTGTTTAACCTGTAGGAAAATGGCTGAAGTCGCCGTCCGTTGCCAAGATCTGTCACGTCTGCCGAGCTTCAATGTGCTGTTACACACTATTAATACCGGTCAGTGGAAAGACGGAGCTGCCTGTGGCCATGTTGTTTGCTTTTCTTATCTGATACGTGGAAGTTCAGCAGATGGAACTAGACACTCTTCAGGCGGTGGCTTCTGACAGCTTTGTTTCATTATGCCTTATCTGTTCTTCATTGAAGTCTGATTGGGACTCGCATTTGGCCATTCACGGGAAGACGCGCGTCTAAAATACATGTATCTAATGAACTATATACGTATGTGTAATTATATATTTTTATATATAGACGTAATATATGTAATATATATTTAGTATATTTAATTACTTCATATACGTCTATTAGCAATTGTATTTAATCACAATGTATAATGTATAATATTTGTATATATACAATTATAAAATTATTGAAATTGTGCTAAACTGTTGTTCTATTGCTTATAAAATGTCATAATGAAAGTAGTGGTGTGTATATTATAGCTTTTTTTTTAAACTTTTTAAATAGCATCATTGTTTCATGAATAATGACTTTTATATTAAATAATAAATGTTGACTTTTTTGACAAATTATTTTGTGATATATCTTTATAGATTTTATAATTATTATACATGTTATAAATTATAAATGCACTTCTGTATGTGTGTTTGTGTGTACTAAATAATAGAAATCTGAACTTTTTAAGTTCAAGTTCATTTGTATAGCGCTTTTCTTAGTACGAGACCAACGCAAAGACGCTAAGACTTCAAAGTTTTTATTTTTATTTTTTAACTTAAAAAAAAGAAAATTTGAGCTTAATGCACGCAATACTTTTGTTTTTTTGTCCTGAATAGGCTTCAGAAGCTCTTGTTTGGATGTGGTCCACATCTGAGTTCTGTCGCCGTGAACACAGATTGATGGGTGATTTATAGGGGTGTGACGAGATCTCGTGGTTCTCGCGAGATCCAATTGAATCTCGTGATATCGCGAGAATTTGGCGCCATTTTTGAAATATTTGCAATACCGTGAATACCGTGATAATTAATGGATTTTATATTTATACAAGTATATAAACCCTTTAATACAGTATAACACATTACAAGTTGTAACTTACAACTATCAATGACGGCACGGACATTGCTAATCGAACACAGAAAGCATGTAACAGACTGAATTAATCGATCACACCCGCGACGCGCATATGCGCTGCTCCGTTTTCTGCGCTGTGCCTTTAAGAGAACGTATGACGCGCGCGAGAAAATCTGCTTGTTTTATTTTGAACAAAGTCTGTTTTCGGTTGGAAATCATGGTTTCACGTAAAAAAAGAAAAGAAATCGGCAAGAAAAGCGACGAATTCCAGAAACAAAGCTAAAGTAGGAAGCCGCTCTCCTCTCCCTCCCTCTCTCTGTCCTGCTCTCTCTCTCTCTCTCTCTCTCTCTCTCTCTCTCTCCTCCTCTCTCTCTCTCTCTCTCCTCTCTCCCTCTCTCCCTCTCCTCTCTCTCTCTCTCCCTCTCCCTCTCCCTCTCCCTCCCCTCTCTCTCCTCTCTCTCTCTCTCTCTGTCACTCTCTCTGTCTCTCTCTCTTTTCTCTCTATAATTGACTGGCCAGTGACACTTTCAATACATTTGTTTTTAGAGCTAAAATTAACACAGTGAATTTAATCATAATGAAGTAGATTGATGTTGAGTTGAACTTGATGCCAAAATGATTCTACCATTCTTTACAATTTACTGGAAGACTTGTCTTTGTTTATAAATAGTGTTTTAATGTCTGCGCTTGATGGATTTTCTATACTATTGACAGTTAAAACATTTTGTGAAATTACTTGCCTTGCAATTTATGGAATCATATTTTGTATGATCAATATTATGTTGGTTATCTGGTTATACTGCATGCAATGGTGAAAATATGTTGCATCAACAGTTTTGAATGTTTTAGTTAAATAAAATACAGATAAAATATGGCTCTCCTTATATTATATCGAAGGTTTTTTTTTTATTAAAAAAAAATCTAAATCTCGTCTCGTCTCGATCTCGTGAGCCTAGTGTCTCGTCTCGTCCCACCCCTAGTGATTTATATGTCTCACACTGATTGGCTGATGGAGGGCTGCAGAGCTGAAGGGGTCTTCTGTGCCCGGACCACCTTGTACATGACACACAGCTGTTGGTACATGACTCTAGAAAACTCTATAAAAATCTATAAAACCGTTGTGTTTGTATGTGGAAAACAGTAGAAAAAAGTGGGCCTAAATTACTTTGTTCAGTAATTCACCTTCTTTTACGATTTAAATGCATTTGATTGATGCAATGACATGTTTTGAGTATGTAAAAAATTGTAATTAAACAATGTTAAATGCTAAGTTCAGCATAAAATGTGCATTATTAGTTGATTGGCTGATTGATTTCATGTATGTATTGATTTCAGTTTATTCAAGTTTATTATACTGCATGTGGTTAATAAGAATCTTAAAGACCTTAAACCTGAGAGAGAGAGAGAGAGAGAGAGAGAGAGAGAGAGAGAGAGAGAGAGTAAATACTTAAACAGTCAAAGGGATGAAATTAATACTGAGTGTCAATTTGCCATCAAAATCCATCAGAAACGAAAGAAAAAGGAGAATGTCGTTTTCTTGATGAGGAGGATGGAGAACAGGAAATGGAGGATAATGATGATGAATGGACCACAGCGTCCGGTGGTGTCATCACGTGGATGTAGCGGACCTCCGCTCACAGAGGGGCTGCGCCCGTTTGTTTTCATTAGCTGCATAATTACAGTGGAATGACAGTCACTGAGGCGAACATCAGGACGGTGGTGCGCTGATTGGAGCTGATAAGTCGACTGTTCTGAAGGATACGTGTTGCTGTAGAGACTCTTCTGCATCTTCTACAACCATCATATCACCGTGACTCTCCAAGTTAAAGAACAATTTAAATTTAGATCGGAACCCCCGCCCCTCTCTCTCTGTCTCTTTTTCTCACTCTCTCTCTCCCTTTTTTACTTTTTTTTGCTCCCTTTTTATCTCTCAACCTGTCTGTATATATACATTACCTCTCATCGTTTTTTTCTTTCGTCTTCTTATTGTCTTCATTTCTATTTATTTTTCCCCTCCTCTTTCATCACTCCCAGTCCCCCTGTCTAACTGATCTCT
>CM051500.1:22226766-22250629 GCA_028031935.1 Paedocypris micromegethes
TTTTTTTACCAACAACAACTACATTATTGCTATTCTGTGATCTGTTGGCCACTAATCCAGGCTTCAGCTCTGTGATTGGCTGGCCATCAATCCAGGAAGTGTGTCCCAGAGTTTCTGTGATTGGCTCCATCTCCCCATGACCCAAAAATAGAAAAGTGGTTTATATACTACATGGGCGCATTACCAATGGAAATCTTTTAAGCAAATACGGTGTAAGTGTGTTTCAAACTTTGTTAACCTTTATCTCTGGAAGACTTCCAAGTGTGATGAAAGTTCAACAGATGAAGAACCAAACTGGGTGACAGTTTCACGCTTTCTGCCGTTTATATCCCAGCTTCCTGTTAAAACAGAACGCGCTTCACTTACCCTTCCATTCTGCCACATTAAACCTATTACAGACGAGGAAAGTTAAACGCCACCTTCTCAATTCATTAATTCTGTTAATTAAACAATTATGGCTTTTCTGCGTGCCGACCGGACCAGCGGATCATCTCCAGCGCCGCTTTATCAATGTCACATCCCCCGGATTACAATGCGGAAGGATGATTTTCATTCAGATAGCTCTTCATCATCCGCCGCTGCTCTTTCGTGCAGGTTTAGCGCCGCCGTTTGTTGGCTGGCTAATGTCAGTTGAAGTCTCGGGCTATTGAAGGGAGCGGGCCGTGTTTAGTGATGGTAAATATTTGATGTGCGGAGTGCCGGGGTGTTTCTGTGTCGGCAGTGTCTCCCTGTGGACGTTCGGATCAGTGCCACTCCAACAGCTGCTGTGTCTGAGCCCCGCGCCTCTGTAACCGAGCTAGCGCTTAGCAAGACCAAAAACAAACACCAGACTAGATTATCATTCAAGCGTAGGACTCGACTCTTGACCCCCACCAAAAACCTCTTAGAGCACAATGTTCCTCAACCCTTCGCCAACACGCCCCACACTGGGTTTCCAAAATCCCGGCTTCTGTTAGCCGAATTAATTAGCAGTTAACTTTACTGCTAATGCGCGCTCGCAAATGAGCTTTGATGTAAACACCTCATTACCGCTGCTCTGCCGTCCGCGGATTGAGCGCTAAACCCGGCGCCCGGTCCTCGCGGCTTAAAGGCACAGACTGGTTTCTCTGTGTTCCCTCATTAGCCTGGTGGTCTTCTGGGAGCTCGGCTTCCACCACGTCCTGACGTGCTTTACCTCTAATGTCAAATGCAGACCTGTGTTTATTTTCTATGCTAGTTTTACTCAAAGCCATTTTTTTTCTCATGCTTTATTGACTTGGTGGTGTTGGTATTTCAACCACAAAAATACTTTACTTTACGATATTGCCGTATTTAAAAGGTTAGCCAAAAATCATTTGGATTTGCAAAATATAAAGCCTCCTGATTTAATGTTAGTATGTGTTTCATTTAATATACCACGAGATAGTGGCATAGTGGGCAGTAGTGAAAAGTACTTGTGTAAATGGACTTCATCACTTTACTGTTTTTAAATACTGCAAAGTATTTTGGCTACTTTGTACTAAAGAGTGACAAAAATATAAGCAACTTTTACTTGTACTCTTTACTCCACTCCATTTGACACTTGTCGTTGCTCGTTACATTGTGATGGAATTAATTTGAAAATTCTTTATTTGTCCCTACAAAGGGGAAATTTATTTGTGGCAGTAGCAGAAGCAGTAAAGCTTTACAATAAAAACACTGAGCAAAGCGCATTTACAATTTAATTACCGTTTAAAGAAGTATAAAAATAAAAATGTGTAGAAATGTTCACACACACGTGTATTCTGATATGATGTATTCAGACACCGGATACAGAAAAAAGATATTTATACAACTGTTCAAAAAAACAAGTTGGCATCTTTTTTTACATCGGTTTATTTGTTGGCCGTTACGAGTAGATGTGTTTGGCTTCTTCTCCCTTTGACCCAGAAGTAGAAAAGTGGTTCTGAAAGTAGACGATTGACATGGGAAAGACAGTTCATCAACAATTTAGCCGTGTTTTGTGTGTGTGTTTATTTATTTTATTTTTTATAATATTGAGTAGAACTGCATTTATCACAGTTGTGTTTAAAAGCTTCACTTGGAAATCTAATTTTTGGGATAAATAAAAACCTTTCTTAAAAAAAACATAAATCATTCTCTCACATGCTGCGTGACTGATGGACAAGCTGTCACGTTGCTTCAGCATCCGTTTAAAAACAAGAAGCTGTGATTCAGTCGGTGAGAGAAGACAGAGTGAAACTGACAAAAAATTAGAGCCACAAGCAAAACACAATACAGTTTATTGCTGTAAAATGGGAAAAAGATCGAAACTGCAAAATGTGATTTGTGGAAAGCTGAGGGTTACTGCTATAGATTTTTTTCCCTTCTTTTTTTATTCCCAGGCCCTGATTCTGTGATCAAAGACATTACTAGTTTTACAAGAGTGAGTTTCTGTGCTATGAATTGTGCCAGGCCTGCTGAGATGATGGAGCCCGAGTAGCACCCAAAGACAGTGTAGAAGTGAAACTGACTGCCCCTTAAAAGAGTCTTTCTGACAAGCATCTCTGGTACTACAGCGATTTAGCTGCAAGGCAAAACAGTCTGCTTTAAATGTGATGTGTTAGAGAAACACGGTGAAATATGATGAGAATATGCACAGACAGTCTGGACTGGTGAAGTAGGAATCTTGTTAGTGGCCTTGGTCTCTCTCACTCAGTTTCTCCCACTAAATCTCTCTCTCTCTCTCTCTCTCTCTCTCTCTCTCTCTCTCTCTCTCTCTCTCTCTCTCTCTCTCTCTCTCAGGCAGAATGATGTTGACAATGTTTAGAGTGGTTAAATATAGTGAATTTGACATTGTGAGACACATTGCGGCAAACAGTAATAAAAGAGAAGCTAATGTAATCAGACAGGAGGCAGTCGGCATAATAAACGGCTACGATATTAAACTCTCGCTAAACAGCAATAAAGACTGAACTCGAATGCTGTTAATGAACAGCAAGGATATTGCACAGATTTACGCATTCAGAGCCTGAAGTTTAATTTTAAAAGACTCGTGCGGGCCCAGCAGTGAATAAATCAAAGCAATATGTTTGTGTTTTACACATTTAAGATCCCCACACCATTGTAGTTTCTTCAAGCGCATCAATACTGACAGCGTGTTTCTGAAAGAAACAAAACTTACGTCTGTAACGACTCGGACGATTTTATGTAATTACGATTTGTTTTTAGTCTTTTTTTTTTTTTCAAATGATGCATCCGCTAAGACGAAGAAAGAATGGTTTTAAAGCAAGTCTCAATCAGCTCAGGAAGCGCTTCAGATTTCTGTCACCATGACAACAAGGGTTTGATCAGGTTGGTCTTGAGTGGGTGTGTAAGTTTTCGTTTTGTCGCCTGTGATAACAAACCCTGAGTGTGTAACGGTGTGGTGAGTGTGTGTGACGCCGCTCCTGTGGGCAGGGCAACGAGGGTCTTGTCGTAACCGCTGGAGCCCCACAGGCCTCCGTCCTCCCTCCTGTTCACTTTATTCACTCTCAGCAGGGTCTGTAGACGAGTGAGACCCCGTGGCTGATTATATGGAATTCTATTACCAGCCACCCGTGACGCGATTTATAAGGACAGTCAAGCATATATGCACACGTTATAGTGTGTGTGTGTGTGTGTGTGTGTGTGTGTGTGTTTGTGATTGTATAGTGTACAGTGCATTGTTCAATCTCACAATTTTTCTTCATATGCTGATTTAACTGGCCATCAATAATAGCTTCACCTCTGTCACGTATGAAGGATGACCACAGTGTCTGACTCTCACTGTCAGTGTTTTAAAAGTCGTACAGTTATTAATGATGGCACCGTTTGAGATGTATGTATGTAGTGTAGTTCTGTGAATAAATGTAATATAGTTTTTTTTTTTTTTTTTGTGAAACATGTATGTCTGTCAGACTGTTTGTTCATTTGTCCAGCCATCAATTCATCATCCATGCATTATACCTGTCTGTTTGTCTTTCCATCCATTTATACATTAATCCATTCAACTTGTCTGTCTGTCTGTCTGTCTGTCCATCTCTTTGTTTTTTGTATCTCTGTCTGTCCCTCCATCAACAGTCCTGTTTGTCTGTCTCTCTTCATTCACCTTTTTATCCTTCCAACCATACATTCAGCAAACATGTCTGTCTGTCTAATTGTCTATCATATAATACTGTCTTTTTTCTTTTTGTCTGTCCTTCTATCCATGATGGCAACTGTATGTGTCTTTCTGTCTGTCTCTCTGTCTATCTATCATTCACCCATCCATCCTGTTTGTCTATCTTTCTCTTTCTCTATCTGTCTATCTGTCTGTTTGTCCATTCATCCAAAGCTGTAATGTGTAGTGATCAGCGATCCTGATGGGAGGAAGTGGTTTAAATACAGCTAAATTTTGCATGTCTGTTTTCAGTTTGTGAAAAGAAATCATGAAGTCATCAAGCAAGGTTGATTTTGAGCCAATGATTATTGACATGTCAGTCTTGCAGGTTCAATGGTTTCTGCTTTACAATCAGGATAAGTGAAAGAAAATGAAGAAGCTTTTTTTTTTTTCGTTGAGATGATTGTGGTGCTGAGCGTTTAGTGTTGTTCTCAAACAACACATGGCAACATTTAACCTCTCCGTAGATTCAGGTCAATCAAAGCAGGGTTTAACATGGAAAGCCTCACATGAGCTGTCACACCTAATCCATTCGGCTGAAGAAAGCTGCTATTAAATCCCTACTATTTAGGAAACACAAACGCTCCTCGTCTTTTTAAGCGATCATTTATCTGATGTCATAGTCGAAATATGTTTAGGCCAGAGGAAGCCTGTTAGTGGCCTTTTTAAACACATAATCAGTTCTTTTGATCAATTCTTGTATGCTTACAAACCACTGAATAAATCAAATTATTATTAATAATTTCTTCTATTATTTACAACAGAAATGAATGTTGCAATGTAACCTCTGTTATTATTGAAAAGAGTTTACGTGATCTATGTGCATAAATCTATGTATAACCATTTTTATACAATTAAGATGAAAGGATTTATCTCTCTCTTTCTCTCTCTCTCTCCGTCTGTAACATATAATTAAAATATACTTCTTATATATGGCAATAAATGAATACCATTTCAAGGTTATTGTCACCTAACAGAAGATTTTCAGAATCTTTGCCGGAGAAATGTCTTGAAGTTGAAGATCACAATGGAAAGGGTAATTTCCCCTCTGTAGAGTTTCTTTTTTGTGACGTGAGTAATGGTTGAATAGAGATACAAAGTCAAATTTTAATAAGCAGAGCATGTGCACATTTGCTTCTCTGAGCTAATACACCAGCGATCCAGTCAGCAGTCTCTCCGTTAACTCTTCACGTCCCGCGACGGTCGGCTTAACCTCGCTACTCATCGCATCCAAAGTCATTATGTGCTTTGTTGATTCTTAAGTGCAAAGATAATTGCGCCAAGTAGGATGAAAAGTACTTTGATTATTGTCTGCCGGTTCCTCCGACTTCTAACGGATCTAATTCTGCCTCACCAATCTATCATCTGAAGCTCATTTCTTTCTCGAGCGAACCAGGCTTCAAATGTGCCACTTTGAACAAGCTGGTAGCCACACACACATAAATGTAACAACCTTGTTTTGTGGGAAATTGCATTTTCTATCAACTTCTGGAGTCTTCATTCGTAGAAAGGTGTCGTATTTCTCCAGAGGGTGAACCGTCACGTCCCGGTCACCAGGTCAGAGTGTGAATTGTGGATTCAGAGGACGTCGAATGTCCCGTCATGGTTTAATCAGCGGCGGGGAAATCTTAATTAGTCTTGACTCTGTCAGAACTGTTCTCCGGCTCATCAGGGAACCGAGGTCCCAGAACCGGCTCCGTCTCTAACCACAGCTGTCATCAGGAGCCAGACACGGAGGCCATCCGAACCTCCACCTTAGAGGCTAGAACAGTAATGGACAGATAAGCGAAAGCAGTGGGTCCTAAATATGTCCTGTGAATATTGTAAAAGCTTCTATATGTCTTGATTAGTAGACAAACGTCATGAGTTTTTGGACTTTTAGCGATATTGTTTAGAGATGGAACTTGGTAGAAATGGTAGGTTCTTACAAGTGGAAGGACACAAACATGTATTTGATCTATCAAAATGTCAGGGGGGTGAGCGAGCAAGAAAAAGAGTGAGAGATGGAAGTACGAGAGAGTGGGAGAGGGAATAAAGAGAAAGAGGGAGAAGGATGAAAGACATCATATCGGGAGAAAGAATGAGAGTGAGAGAAGAGTAAGAGAGAGAGAAGATCAAAGGAGAGATGGGCAAGAATGAGCAAGAAGAAGGATAGAGAAAGTGAAAAGGGAGAGGGTAGAAAGAGCAAGAGAGAGGAGAAAAGAGAGCGAGAGAGGGAACAAAGAACGAGAGGGATTAGTAGCGAGAGAGAAGAAAAAGCAAGAGAGAGTGAAAGTTAAGAGAGAGAGAGTGGGAGAGAGACACTAAAGAGCAAAAAACGAGAAGAAAGGACAACTGAGAGAGAAGCAAGAGACAGAAAAGAAAGTGAGAAGCAAACGAGAGAAAGAGGAAAGAAAGCAGGAGGGAAGAGCGAAACAGAGAGGGAAGAACGAGCAGGAGAGAGAGAGAGAGAGAGAGAGAGAGAGAGAGAGAGAGAGAGAGAGAGAGAGAGAGAGCTAGAATGAGGGAGAGAGATTAGAATTAGATTAGATTAGATTAGAAAGTGAGAGAGGAAAGGAAGAGCTAGAGAGTGAGAGAAAAAAAGATTGAAAAATATATAGAAGGATAGGTAGAAAGTAGAGAGAGAAGACAGATGGATAGAGAGAGAGAGAGGGAGAGAGAGAGAGCTGATGATGATGTCTGCAGTACTCTTTGATGTGTTGGCGTCCCTCTGGTGGTGGGTGTGTGGGTGCAGAGGGGCTGTAAGAACAGAAGCCGTGTTAGTCTCCCTCAAGCCGGCTGTTTGATGTGACTAGCGATCAATGGCGCTGCCAGCTGCTCTACCTGTCACACGCCGCCTGCATAGAGAAGGAAGACGTGGGAACAAGACTGCGCGATCTTCTCCACCCCTGTGGAGCGTCATGGCCTTAAAGGGTGGGACGCGGGGTCCACCTGAAGCCCTCCGTTCCTACACCCACCCCATCTCAGCTCCGTCACACGTTCTCTCACTTCGCTTCTGCATTCATTCCAGCTCAATTCTCACTTCAAAGGATCCAATACATAGCTGTTAAATCGATCTCGTGCAGAGTTTTCCATACACCCGGATGGCTTGGATTAGCATCACAGGTATTAGCCAATTCGGTTTCAGCGCCGCACTTCTTACATACGTGTCCTGTGGATATACGACACCTGAAGGTGAATCAAGCACAGACCTGGCATGTTAAAACCCATTTTGGGAGTCAAATGTGATACATAAAGCTGCAAGCAGAACTTTCGGGCACTGAGCCATTTCACTTTTTAGACTACAATATGATTCGTGTTATAATGCCATAAATAGATGCATTTCAAACCGCTTTTGATTGTACTGGAAGATGCTTAGTTTGTTTAAACTGAATTTGTATTGTGATTAAAAGTAGTAAATAAAAATAAATGACACATTATAAACCCTAAGTACCAATTACTCACTCACTTAAACAATGGGCAGTTCGAAAAAAAAAAAATATTACCGCATTTATGCTAACAATTAAATGCAATAAAATGGATTATTTTTCAATTTTAGATGCTCAAAAACTTGGAATGTGCTAATATGTGCATATTCAAAATAAGCATGTTAATATAAGTGCCCATATTTTTATATTTCAAGTCAGGAGCAATCACAAATAAATGGAAATGCGTCGTCTTTTTGTAGCGGTGCGCTTCTGTGTTGTGTCTTCTATTCTTTCTTTCAATAATGGTACCGGAGGCAGACATACCTATGCTTTATTGGCTCAATAACAGAATATAAAGAAGCATTAGCCACTTATAAATAAAGTGTTAGAAATTTAAACTTAAAACAAGAGTTAATATTGGAACAGACAGAGACAAGCATCTGGGCTGAAAGAGAACAGTCCGAAGCGAAGAACATGGGCGAGCAGTCAAAACCAGGGAATGAACACAAACAAAACGCTCAGTCTGCTACGCAGGGCAAAACAAAACTTAACAGCGTAAATTTAGGTTTGTTAAAAGAAGTAAAAGAAGTACTTCAAGAGAAGTATTTAACCAGCATTTTTTGGTTCGTTTTCTTGGGGTTTGTTTTGTCTTTTGTGCCCGGAAATTCAGGGGGGGGGGTGCTTATATCTGCGTAAATACGCTTTTTTTTTCTCTTTTTCCTGTTTTTATTATTTTTTCTAATAATAATAACAACACAAATCCAAACAATTTCCAGAGTTTTCCGAGCCTGCTGGAATCAATAAAAAGTCATGGCTCTTTGTTTGATCAACATTTTTCAATTTTCTTTTCTCATCTGACTTTTATCTATTTTTGAAACACAGATGGACAATGGACATTTTTCTTCTTTAAAGACCATTTCTTCCCTAATTCCGCATAGCGACTTTACGTTGGCCAAGAAAAGCTCTTCATAAATAAACTTGAACTTGAACTTGACTGCTACCGCGCGTTCATTATTAATAGCTGTTGACGGTAGGCCATGGGCGAGCACCTCTAAACAGCCGCTCATAGACAGACTTCCCCTCCGCTTGATTAGAACCACGCCATGATGAAAAGCAACGCTTAGGAGGTCAG
Organism: Paedocypris micromegethes; assembly: GCA_028031935.1. Classification (NCBI taxonomy): domain Eukaryota; kingdom Metazoa; phylum Chordata; class Actinopteri; order Cypriniformes; genus Paedocypris; species Paedocypris micromegethes. The sequence goes on from CM051500.1 coordinate 22,235,444, forward strand.
TCAAGTAAAGTGCGCAGAACCCCATCCATATTCAGAAGCCTTGCCATCCTCCCCGTCTTGCCCCTTTCTCCCTCGTAAGTGCCCTTGACAGTCTCATTGTGTGGCGAGGGTCTGCATTATTCCTGTTGATTGAGTTGAGGTGTGGGGCAGACACATATTCCTGAGGTGATTACTCGACACACCTAGTGAACTCCTCGTCTCAGCTGTCTTATCTGCGCAGCGGAGAAAAGAATTCTTGGCAGCTGTATGGAGAGAGATTTCTTTTCTTTCCGTTCCTCTTTTTCTTTTTTTCTTCGCCCTCTTGCTTCCATTCGCACTTCTTCCGGCTGACAAGTTGACAGTGACTTTCTCTCTCTTCCTCCTTGTATGTGTTTCTTTCCCTCTCAATTATTTATTTATTACCCGCTATTTGGGGATGTGTGAGTGGTGAGATCTATGCAAATGGAATTCGCCGCGGCGTATAATGACGGAGCACGGGAAGAAAAGCCGTGTCTGCTTTATACAAAAGACGTCGGATGCAAAGCTGCGTTCATTTGCATGATTAAGCCGTGGTGGATGTTTGAGCGCTTTAGTTGCGTCCAGACAAGGCTGTTTGTTTGACGCTACAGTAAAGGCCCGATGACGGGAGTTTGAACTATTCTCGACTGCTTTGTTTGTATTATTCGGTGTTCTACATGACTCAGGTACCCGTGTTGACCCGCTACGTGTCTATTAAGTGTGGGTGCGTTTACATGGGCTTTAGTAACAAAGCAGTAGGTGGAATTCTGGCGGCTGAAGGTTTGGTGGATTGGGTGGGTCACATAGTGTCGGTCATGTTTCGGTTGGTGAACTGAATTCGATTGATGAACACGGTTCGTACACAGTACAAATAGTTAATTTCCTGTAGGCGAGATAAAAGCCGAAGGACGTGTGAAGGTAGAATGCAAAAAAAATATCTCTGCAATTAATGATTCATTTATTTTATCACTTTACTCTTGAGCTCTGTCTCTTCCTCTCTTTTTCTCTCTCTCTCTCTCTCTCTCTCTCTCTCTCTCTCTCTCTCTCTCTCTCTTTTTCTCTCCTCTTTCTCTCCTCCCTCTCCTTTTTTCTTTTCTCCCTTTCTCTCTGTCTCTTTTGCATCTCTCCTTCCCCTCTATATCTATCCATCTCTTTATTTTTCTCTTAACCTTATCTATCTCTCCTCATTTATATCTTTCTCCCTCTCTCTTTTCACTCCATATCTCTCTCTGTATCCCCCCTTTCTCCTCCTCCTCTCTCTCTATTCTCCCTCTCTCTGTTCTTTATCTTCCTTTAATCTCTCTTCTCCCTTTCTGTCTTCTCTCATTTTCTATCTCTCTTCTCTCCATCCCTCTCTTCACTATCTCTTTATTTATCTATTTTCTTCCTCTCTCATCTCTCAGTCTCTCTGACTGTACACCTTTAAATCTAACTTTTTTGTACTCTCCTCTTCCTCAGTCCCTTTTCCTCAGTCCACTTCTTTCCCATCGCACTCCTAATTTTTCTTTAAATATTTGTATTACTCTCTCTCTCTATTATCTAATGCTCACTCATTTTTTCCCCATTCTCCCTTTCACTCTACGTACGTACATCTCTTTCACCTTCCTCTTTCTCACTCTTCTCCTTTCTCTCACTTTTCCTTTCTCTCTCACCATCCTCCCTTTCTCTCTTTTCATATACTCTACTCTTCCATTCTCTCTCTCTCTCTCTCTCTCTCTCTCTCTCTCTCTCTCTCTCCTCTCTCTCTCTCTCTCTCACTATATATATATAGTCTCTCTATATACTGTATATGTGATGCAAAAAATGTCTGATTCTTCATTGCACGCACGCATGCACACACACACACACCCACACACACACACACGCATGTGAGTTGCGCATGAATGACATTGAAGTCAAGGGGAAAGCATACCAAATAATTTACCAACCAAAGCCAATTTGCCAACTATTGTTTTGTGAGCAAAGGTGCCACTGCATTGTCTTTTGTTGTTTTTATTTCCGTTCCAAACAGATTTTAAGACCTTTTAATGGGATGAGATGGTCCCATCACTTTATAATGCAGACCTCCTCGCCGAGGACACACAGTCCACAAATAAAGCAGAAGAAACCATCACGGCTATCGCTCAGAATAATAGCTTCTGGCCCTTTCTGTCCCACCCGGTCAGTATGGCCGGCTAAATATCTTTATGAGGTGAATTATACGTCCACTTCACTGCCTCAAGTGGAAAATTACAGTAGATAAGTCAAATGGGAACGCTTGGGGGGGAATCGGCGATGGAGGGCTCATCATCTAGGAGTTATGATTACCAGTTTATCTCCAGGGTTTAGCAGACCGATGGATCAAGTATATCCAATGCCCTGCCAGTCACCCTTAACACAGGAAGTTCTCCCTTCATCCAGGTACTTCGCATTTCAGATTTGCATTTTAATTGCTCCAGCGTCTTTTTCGGTAATCGACTGGCGAGGTTTTTTTAATCTACAGTAGCGTTGGTTTGGCCGCACAACTTGCACTGTCTTATGTAAGGAGATGAGATGAAGAGATACACATCGTCCATCACGGTTCTTTTCTGACGTACACGCACCTCCTTGACGCACAACAACACCACCGTGTGAAAGCATTGCATTCATCCGTTTTTAAGCTAGTCGAGCAGGAATAATGACAAAGCTCTTCTGCTGCAGCTATTCATGCGTCCGTAAGAATAATTCTTGCTTTAATCTTGCTTTTGTCTGTCATTATAATCAAGCCTCTTTATCTGCACAGCGATTGGTTGTGTTGTTTAGCGGGATGTAGAACGCAAGCAACGTTCTCCTTTGCAACGGAGGAAAAAATAATATTAATAAAAACACCTTCTTGATTATTTATGAGCTACATGTGTAGATATCATTCGTGCACATTATTCTGCCATAGTTTTACTTTCATGAATTTATAAACACTCAGTACTGGCTCTCCATCCCCTAATTGAAGGGTTGTTGCTCAAGTGGTCCGGAGGTTCATGTATTATGCATGGAAAACAACTGGGCACAGGCTGCATTATGGTTCCATCATTCAAGTTTGCTCTTGCTGGTCTGGGAAAAGCTGATATTTCTAGTAGTTACAGCCTCATTAAACCAAAAGAGTAACGCCCACAACACACACACACACACAAACTCGCTTAAATATCCAAGTGAACCCCCACCTTTGACTTATCCATACAAAACAATCTAACATCAGCTCTAAAATCCCATCTTGACCCTCAAACAGTCCGTCAGAGTTGTAAGGTCCCGCCATAATTACCCATTGCACTCCACTTTCACTTTAAGCCTAGCATTTGTGTCCCCACTTTGATATAAATGTTTAAATGAGCAGATATTCTTAAGCCATAATAATCATGCAAGCATCACGCAAAGCCAAATAAATCTCAACCATATCTCTGGAGAACCAAGGCTCCACCATTCCTCGCATTGTGTAATTGAAGTTGCACCTGAAATGCATGCTGGGAAATGTTTGTTCTTTATAGCGACAGTACAGTCGAATAAAAGAGTGATGACTTTTATTCACATTTGCAGATACATTATTTGCGTCTCTCTTACAAACAGCGGCAAGTCTGTGATATTGACGCCGTACGTGGAAGATTCTTTGCTTTGAAAATGCCAGTTTTGAAAGAGAGATGCGTTTTGAACTGGTTTTTGAGCTGTGAAAGAGAGAGAGAGAGAGAGAGAGAGAGAGAGAGAGAGAGAGAGAGCACATTCATAATTGAAAATGCTTTTATTCATAAAGAATTGGATTATGTAATGAAAAGCGCACTCTTCTTTCCCCTTCTCTCTCTCTCTCTCTCTCTCTCTCTCTCTCTCTCTCTCTCTCTCTCTCTCTCTCTCTCTCTCTATATTTCTCCCCTCTCTCTCTTTCTTTCTCTGACCATCTCTTTTTCTCTCTATTCTCTCCCTCGTCCTCTTCCTCTCTCCCACCCACCCAACCTCCTCCAGACAGTCACACTTCCAGAAACACACTTTTTCCATTGATGCATCGCTATATTTAGAAATATCCGACTGAATAATGCAAACAAAGTCGTAATTCCACAGACTTCTGAAAAGCAAAAGACAGACAAAATGTGACAGTCATGATACGTTCCCTGCTCTTTATCCTGCCAACTGTAAACAATGCGTATTTGTATTTGAATGCATTATTTATTTTGTAATAATTTAACATGTGTTTGTGTGTGTAGATTATTTTGGATGGAATGTTTTGTCAGACGTTGAGTTACAGATTCCTCTCAATATCGTTGTAAATATCCGATGGCTCTACTATTAATAAAATCAATTATTAGGCATTATTGGCCTTCCAGGACCTGGATGAGCCGGACAGGAAGCGCAAGATTATTCCATGTGCAACTTTTCCAACTCCCCTGTCATCCCTTCAATAATTTAATTAAAGCAGCTTCCTCGTCTCAGACGTGCCGGTGACTGATAATACGACGCATTACTATGCAAAGTCAGAAAGAGGGCGACGACGAGCAGATATGAATATATGAATAGACGGGATAAAAAGAATAGAGTAATTGATTTTCTATCTGCTCTGACATTTCATTAACTGAATAAATGCACTTGATTTGGGGTTTTCTCAGGGCTTGTTCAAACAAAAAAAATGTATTGTTAATTCTTGTCATTGTGAAGTCGGATTTTGTAGTTGCTTGCTTCAGGGGGAAACCAGGGATTTAAAGTCCCGGAAGGATTGCAGATGTCTTCCCATGATCCTCAGCATTTCTGAATCGCTTTGGTTTGTCGTTTGCCTGCACAACTTGTCTTTACAGATCTGACAAGAGATTTTGAGTTGTTTCTTGTTTGTCTTGTTTATTCTGCCATGTGGCAGTTTTAATTCATTTTAGTTCTCTGTCGTCTTCCATGGCACGACGGATTGTAATAAATAACTTGTTTTTGTCTCCTCACAGACGTGATCCACACTGTCGGCCCAATAGCCAGAGGAAATGTGGGCCAGACCCAACGAGATGACCTGGAATCCTGCTACAGAAGCAGCCTGAAGCTGGTGAAGGACAATAGCTTGAGATCCGTGGTGAGTCTTTAAGTCCCTTCTCGCCACAACACTGGATTCCTTCTGACTTGGTTTCAGGAGGTTTTGAATGGAGAAAGACGTGTTTTGAAGCTAGGAAAACAGTATCGCTCTACGGTAGAATGGACAGAGCTTGGATTCTATTGATCCATTGGTCATTAGAGGTGCTTTGGTTCTAGGTCGATGAATCCAAAACGCCTCTTTCTGGTGAAAGCCGTTGTGCTGTAAGAAACGTTTTCTGTTATCCGTCGAGCTGTTGTAGATTTCCTGTTGTGCTTCTAACAGATGCTTCTCTTCCTGTCGAGTGTTCTGAACATGTTCTGAATGTTCTCTACTTTTTCAGCTTCAGACTTCAGTACTCTTTGCCCCAAAAAAAATAAATTAAATTGTTCTGAATTAAAGGTAAACTCTTGGTAGTTCTCAATGGGTTCCCCCAATGAAGACTCCCATTTGGTTCCATCAATGCATTAGAAGAGCAGGATTGGAATAAGCCTCATATTTTCCATACGTAGAGTGAAGTCAGATTGTTTCTCAGCTCTGCGGATCGCCAGACAACCTCAAGGCTTTAATGAAGCTGGCCAAGGACCAGCAGCTTTGGACTGGGAAAATGTGAAGTCTGTTCCAGCTGCTGACCCTATCTTTACCATCTGGTGCACATGAGTTATGGATCTGCTTTAATCCGTGGCGGCTCGAGCCAGCGAATCAGATCCGTCCACCGGCCCCTGAGAGGATTTCTCACAATTAGCCATGATGAGACAGTCTTTGCAGGGTAAAATCACGTGATGAAGCACTTTAATCTAACTGTGAAGATGGACTGGCCTGCCTTCATCATCATTACATGAGTGGAATCTTGCGGTCAGGTTGCGCAATTTCCGAGAAGCGTTGATACGGTGATGCATGTGACTGGACGCTTCATGCTGATTGGCCGATTCATTTTGCGCAAACCTTCATGGCGGCAGCACATGTGGAGGTTTATGAATGAGTATGGATGGTTGGAGATGTATATTTACTCCCGATGCAGAACCCACAGACTTTTACAGGCCTCATTAGGTAGAGCAGGAAAGGGAATATATGTCCTCACTCTGTTTTTTACTCTTAAGCAGTGAAAGTTTACAGTACCTGCTCTCTTACATGAACATTCCGCACATTTATTTAGCTTCCTTTTATTTGTGTATGGGATGGTTGGTGTAAAACAAGGCCGTGTTTTCACTAGTAGACCGGTCCGGTTCGCCGGGATGTGTTTAAACAGCTGCTGTGGATTTTCACAATCCCTCCAAGAGAACACTTAGCTTTGATTGACCGATATCTGTTCAATGTGTTTCCATTCCACTCTTTTGAGACTGAATATGGATTTCGCTTTTTTTTTTTTTTTTTTACTATTCATTCGATGCTTTCTAGGGTTCGTTTGTCGAAAAGATCACAGGTGAAGTTGTGTCATGACATTGTTATTACATAATGGCTCTTCAGGTTATGCTCAAAGGCATATATTGTTTTCAGGTTGAAAAATGTGGTGAAAGTGTTAATGTGTGTGTCATTCTGTGATTGGTTGGCCTTTATTCCAGGGTGTGTTTCAATCTGTGATTGGTTGGCCTTCAGGCTCAATTGCAGGGATGGTCTCCAGCTTCCTGTGTTATAACATAATAACATTTTACCCATGGTATAGTGTAAATCACATGAACATATGGTGAATGTTGTTTGTTAAAAAAATATATAGAAACAATCCACACAATACTTTGCGTGGGAAGCATTAAAAGGTTCTTTATTTCCAGTCAATGTTTGAAGATCTAGTTTTAAAAAGTCTTCATCACTTTTCTTGTCTTCCGATGTCTTCCAGACTTTACATTTGCTGTACATGGGCGACTTGTGGCTTTTTTTGTCCTAGTCTTTCTCACGTTCTTTGGTCATATTAAGCAGAATGATTAATATTGCTTAAAATAAACATCACCAACAAAGGCAGTGGGTTGTCTAATCTCTTTTGCAATTCCTGGTTCTCGAGAGACTGTAGAATTCTGAGCTTGTGCTGGGCAGAAAATTCCCCTTGATTTTGTCAAGCGATAGCGACTTGCGAACATATTTTTAGACAGCTGGAATTTTGCTTGCAATGTAGTGATGAAATGTAAGAATCACTCACTCATTCACACCCCCCCTCTCTCTTTCTCTCTCTCTCTCTCTCTCTCTCTCTCTCTCTCTCTCTCTCTCTCTCTCTCTCTCTCTCTCTCTCTCTCTCTCTCTTCTCTCTCTCTCTCTCCACACACACACACACACACATGCATGTCTATGTAATGTTTGTGCATTTTTTTTTTTTTTTTTTTTCATTTGTCTTGTTTTATTTTGCTCAGACATAAACAGCAAATTTATTCTTTAGTTAAGTCGGAGACAAAGTGCACTAAAACAATTTAGTCTGAGACACAGTGCTCAAAAAGATTAACAAAGTATAAAAGCAAAAGTGAAGCCTATATTTGTGTTCAAACCATCAGTGGTAATGAAGAGAAATGAAGTAAAATCTCCCCACACATTTTCACCATAATTTGTGTCTTTATCAGAGATTCATTTATTCTGTTATTTCTGCCGGGAACATTTCTGTGTTTGTTAATAAAATGACATTTTATGTAGTTACGTAAGTTTAAGTGCACCCCCCCATAATTATTCTGACACAAAATACAATTTCTATTAATAGTTGAACATGAGCATAATCAAGATCCTGACATTCTTGGTGGTCAGACCTTCCAGAAAGATACAATTCTGAAAAAAGCTAAGTACTTAAAAATAAAAATTCCTAATACTTATTTTACTTATTTTAACAAACCTAACTTTGTGACTCTTTTACTTGAAGAATAGGTAAAAAAAAATAGTAACATGAAGCAAGTAATAATTTGAAAAAAATTGCAATGTTGCATATTATTTCTAAATGTAGTAGAATATATCTCCAGTAGGTGGTGCGATGATTTCACCTGCTATCTCCATATATGGACATATTCTGGTTTTCACGCTGCCAGCTTTAGATTGCAGACAGACAAGAGTTCAGACAGACATGTTATTGTATTTAATTTAATTGCAATAACAATTACCCTGTTAGGTGTCGTGGCATGAGGTAAATGTGTTTATATATTTTAAAATGTGGATGTATGTGAGGTACTTTCAGGGTAGGTCTTATAATCCATTCCATGTCAGGCTTTATCCTCTTTGTGTGTAGCTGCATATTTCAGACACGTTCTTGTGTGGTGATAGTATATCTCACCCTGAATATCTCCTGACAGGTGTGTGATCTACAGGAAGGTTAGAAGAGAAGCATCGATGTGCGCGTTGCTTGCCAACAAACGTGCGGAGACTAAGGGATGAGTAATGTTTAGCGGACTCTTAGCTTAGAACACATTAGTTTAGCATGGCACCTGTGTGTGTAGTCTGTGAAGCTGAGTAAAGGATGCGCTTCATCTCCAGTAATGACAAGCTCTTTCAGCCAAGATGCTTAACCTCCAGAATGTGGTGTAACATATTTTGGACCAGGAGTGGGAGATGGAGATTTCTCCTGCTTTGTCTCTGTCGGGTCTTGGCATTTGTTCCTCTTGCCATATTGTGACTAGGACACTGATGGTTTGAATTGCACTAATTAATTGGTTCAATTTAAAGCTCTATGGATCGGTTTTGAACTTTTATTCCATATAGTTTATGCAAACTGCTTGAGAAGATAGATTGTCATTGTAAATAAATATTGTGTTTATTTCCAAATTATTCATCTATATATCAATCTATCCATCCATCCATCCATCCACAAATAAGAAAAAAAAAAAACAATCCATTAGAATAATCCAGAATTATCCCGAATAATATGAATATATAGCAAAAAAAAGTACCGAAAGAATTTTCAAAGCATTGTGTGTCCATTCATCAATCTATCTATTCATATATCCACAATTAAGAAAAAAAAAAAACTATCAATTTAGAATAATATGAATATATGTCAGTAAAAATAAAACCTGTAAAATACATACAGGTAGAATTTCCAAGTCAAAGATTGTCCGTCCGTTCATCCTTCCATCCATCCACTATTAATTCTGCTATCCATCCACACACCCTCCATCCATCTAGCCATACACGTACACAACCGCACACACGCACACACAAAATTAAGACCCGAACCCCCTCTTTGCTGGAAATAGTTTTTTATTGTGTGTGTGCTTGTTAAATCCTTGGTAAACACAAGAATCCCTCTTTTCTGTGACCAAGCGAGCAATCTGTCATTTTCTCCTGGAGGACTTTAGGAGTCACGTGTAACCGCGGCCTGGTATGTGGACATCAGGGAGTGAGCCACACTCCAGAACACTCGCTCAGGGAATAGTGGCGACTGTGGCTCTGACAAAGTGCTCTTTCCAGGCACCCATGAAGCCGCAGAAAAAGCCACGGCACACAGAACCAGTCATTTACGGGGAACCGTGCCTCCAACGACACGCTGGAATCTTATAAAAGTGCAGCCACGGTAGTCTTCGAGAAGTCTCCGGGATGGGAGGAGCTGTGGTAAAGCCAAGGTCTCGAGAGAGCACAGATTGCAGAAAAGCTCAAGATAATAAAAGTCTGCCGAGGTGAGGTGGAGGAGTTCCGCTGTAGTGCTTTGTCGATATATGCGAGACCCCTGAGAACATCGGCAAACACTTGACGAGCCGTTTTAAAACTATTTGAACTTTTTTTTTCACGTGTAGATGATGTTAGTCTGTTGATATTTAGAGATTACTAAGAGTTGGTTAGGAGGACAGAAAGAAAGAAAGCATCTTCGGAAAGTGTTGCTGATGACGCGATCACACGCCATGATTGAACATGCTGATAATTCTTACCACGAGTTTCCTTCTAAAGCAATATGAGGCGTTAGTTGTTCATTAGGCTGTAAATGGAATTCATGTGGACAAAAACCAACCAACTTCAACACAATTTGCAGTCATTTCAGCGGTTGCTCCATTTGGAAATAAAAGCATCAATTCTATGACAATTGGTTGAAAAGAGAATTACGTCTTGGCATGTCCTGTCACGCTTGTGTTTTTTAGTTTTATGATCTCTGGTTGTTCCGATGTATTTTTTTTTTGTATTCAAGTTTGTAATAATTTGTTAGTTATGCTTTCTGGTTTTCAATCCCTCCACACCGCGTTAAATTCTCCATTCATCCCTGTATGAGGCACCACTGCCATCTGGCAGCCATTCTTCTCTCCAAGGTGCTTCATTTCCCCCCAAACTCACAACACGCACACTCCACTGTTTTCTAAGCGTAATAAATCCAAATCATTTACATTTATACATACACCAGACACTTTTTCCCCCCAAAGTGACATGCATTACATGTTAGCCAGACACTAAACATCAAGCTATCCAACAGGAATCCAACACACATTCTTGGGGTCTAATGACCCAACATTGTCCTAAAATTATATATATATGTGTGTTGCCTTTTTGCTCTTAAACTGTCTTCAGAGCTCTACTACTAGTCCTTTGGGAGAGCGACCTCATCACAAGGCCGTGGGAACTGGTGTGTAGGTGCATCACTACATCATTTTGGTTTGGTGGATATACACACACACTCTTGGTGCTCTGCTGTGTAGAGTAATAAAGCATTAGGCAGCATTTAGTGACCATCTTCTTTCCCCCAGACAAAAGTGTGCTAGGATTATTGCCCTGGCTTATCTGAGTTTCTAAACTGCTCAACCACAAACAATTGTTTTTATTTTTGAGTGTAGCTGGAGGTTCAATGGCCGGTAGATTCTGTGTTCATCTGAATCTGATGATCCCGGACCAGAGAATGAACGCAATTAATGAATGGACCAAGAACATGGCTCATGAAACATTCATCTGTTTTCTGAAACGATTGTCTTTTTCTGGCTTTTCCATTTTTCCAATCTCATCATCAACTTTGGGGACATTGTTATCACAACCAACCATGAAGCGAGACACACAGTTACACTCTCACTCAGATTTATCGACAAACTTCCCGACATTGAACACATTTGGACTGTGGGAGGAATCTGGAGATCCGAAAGAAACCCACTCAATCACACCGTATTAGACGAGTCATGTGCATGACTACACCCCCACTTCTTTAAATACTACCACTATAGACTGTATTTCAATCATCAAAATGAAGCTTTCTTTCGTTTGCGTTTTCTGTCAGTGTTGGTGTTATTTTGCCAAACAGCTCTTTGTTTTTTAGAATGCCTGAAATTTGACTAGGGTGATTGCCAAAATGCCTTGTGACAGCATAAACCCTAACCCATCTGACTCCTTTTTTGTCCAGACGATTTGAAACGATTTGTTCCACAAGCGATAACGTTTTTTGTCATAACCTTTTTTTTTGTGAAAGAAAAGATTTTCGAGATTGTGACACCATGTTCATACTAAACTTTAGTCAACTTGTGTTCAGATTCAGCAGCAACAGACTTCGTCACGTGAAGTGGCGACACAAACTATTGCACTTTACATTTTAAAGGCTAATGTTACATTTTGATTTAGGCATAGCTTTATATATGAATTTTACCACAACTGTATGGTGCTGGAGAAACTTTAACATGGACCTTGAAAGTGCTTGAATTGTATCCTTCCGAAAGTGTAGGAACTCTGAACATACAAACTCCACATGAAAAGACTCGACGGGGCCTCAAACTTGACAGTTGAACGTGTGAGGCAACAGCGCTACCCACTGCGCCAACGTGCCGCCTGACCAAAAGATAGCCTGCTAAAATGCCGTACAAGCCAAAAGAAGGTCCATCGTGTCAAGAGTGGGAATTGCCCTCTTTGGCCCTGGGAAATATCATCCTCCTTTTCAAGCAGAGCCTTCTGTCACGGTGCTAAATGTCGGGCCAATGGCCGCATCATGTGGCTAATCCTGGAGTGATCACAGGTGATGGCTGGTCACTACTTCATTTCGCATGAAGGCTGGATGCTAATGCGGTGTGACTGGATCAAAGTAGTTTCTTGAGTGAACAAAGACCCGTCTTGAGAAGACTTTGTATTATTTTTCACGTTTATTTTTTTCTTGACAGAGCAGAATCATTAGCGATATCATTCACACTGAAGGGATTTTTGACGGCGCCTCATTTGCATGGTGTTTAATGGCTGCGCTTTGACGGATAATTAAAAACCAAGCACAGTGTATGAAGTAACTAATGCTTGAATGGAGCAGTGAACGATGCTTAAGAAAAGGGTTGAATGGAAGCATTGTTTGTTGAAGTGTAATTGTGCAAAACAACAGGCAAGATTGTCAAATTGACAGGAAGTCAATCATTTTCGTTTTTTTTTTTAATGTTTTAATCTTGTTTTTTATGGATGACGTCCTCCTTGTTTGCACTGGATGAACACGCAAGCACTTGAACATGGTTTTATGGAAGAAAGGAATTTGATGAGAGGAAAGTGTTGGTTCTAGAATAGGTTGGGCAAACTTTGTGATTTGTGGGCCACAGTGGGTTCTACTATTTGACAAAGAGGCCAGACCGGGTGCAGATTAATGAAGTGCAAATTGTTCATTTAGAGTGTTAACCAACGTAAATGCAAAGAAAAGTAAAGTGAGTGAGTTTGCCAATATGGCCATTAGGGGCCGTATCAAAATAACCATCCTATGACGTTGTAAAAGAAGCTGGATTGGGATTTGAACCTGCAACCTCTTGGACACAAGTCCAATTTCCAATCCAATCAGGGGAACAGGGAAATGCAATTTCTGTGCAAATGTGGCAATTATATATGTATATATAAGATTAGCCATTGAATTAGACATGAAACATTTGAATACTTTTTGTACACACATTTGTCAACTTTGTTAAAGTTAACTGTTAACTTAAAGTTTACAAAATACTAAACAATACTTTTTTAGTGACAGTATTTTCCACCATTATGCCCACTTTTAATAAACCCAAGTGAACACCGCCTAAACATTTGAGCTTTGAACCCATCCCCATTGCTGTACCACCACACCCACTAAAGTTAGTTTTTTTTTTAAACGCAGCCGGTGGAATTTTTTACTGTTTTGTTTCCTCCTAAACATTCCGTTTACGGCGTCAAAACAAGCCACCGAAGATTTGAATTGCAGCACTTAAAATGGCTGTGTACTTCATCATTTATGCATTTAAATGTTTGCATGTAAAACCACCAACCCCTCCTCACCCGCTTTCCGCAATCCGGTCCCACGGTGATTAATTAATGTACATTTATGTGCTTAACGAATCACACCAGCCTTCTCTCCAGCCCTGTCCCCCCGTTTTGCTCATAAATTATTGTCACTGCATGGAAGTGGCACCGGCTTCGTTTCTGGAGCTGTGACTGGTATAAGGCTTTTATTGCTTTGTGTGCTTGGAAAGCTTGTAAGGACGCTAAGCAAACTGCAATAAAAGCCTGACAGTATTGAAGGGTTTATGAGTAGACCCATATAAACAGTTTTACTCGTCGGCCTCCTTTTTCCACTTATCGACTTTTAATGTTATTTTTTTAAAAGCCGGGCTTACACACACACGGATATTTAAGCGCGTGAGGAAGTATAATGAGGAAAATTATAACTTTGAAATTGTATATTTTGTTCTCCGCTCGCAATGTTCTCAACGTTGGCAATAAACGTAATCAGGAAAACATGAGGCCGACTCGCCACGTGGATGGAGATGAGAGCGCCGTTAATGAGCAACAGATTTGAATGATGCTGTTAAATGACTCAGCTGCAGGACGCTTTACCCAGAATGGCTCTGTTTATGGCTTTCATAGCTGTGGTTTGCCCAAGCAGCTGTGATGGCGGCTGTCCTCTCCCCGAGCGACTCCACCGAACCCACGGTCCCTTCCAGAACCAGGCGGCCATGTTTGTTCCCTCCGGCCCGCCTAAAAAAAAGGTTAATTAGACTGATGCTTTAAAAAGGTCACCGTGTCACTTAGTGTCGTCTTGGTTATTCATCTGATCCGGAAACCGTGAGGCAATTAGCTCCAATTAGGTTGGTGGCGTCCGCTTGCCAAACACAAATTAGCCAAGAGCCCATTTGTAATTTCCTCAGCCGCACTTGGTCTGAAAGAGACGGATTCAGAAGGTCGCAAAGCGGGGCATCCAGGAATTGGTGCATCCTTTGACATTTTCACCCCGACCTTCCGTGAGCCTGTAGATCCAGGCCTGAAGTATGGAGGTATGTAAAGCATGACATTTTGCTCCAGCGGTCTAATCAAGGCTGATGAAGGGGCATCGTGGGGGAAATAAAGCATGTCGCGGGCGTGTGGGGTGTGGTTAACTGATTACAAGCCTCAGGGAGTCATCTGTGACTGTGCGCCATTACCTTTTTTCTTCTTTCTGGTGATTTTAGAGAATGAAAAGCCAGACGCCATGTGCAACTCCAGTGAAACGTCCTGGAGAAATCTCTGCGTTGGCTTTTTTTAGCCAGATTGCAGGTCTTTGAAACGAGGCCTGCCGACCGTTTCGGTTGTCAAGCGGATTCTCAGAGGGATCGTTTTTGTTAGTTGTTTGTGTTTTTCTGGCTTCTAGTATAGGATATGACAGCCGTGAGGTTGTCAGTGGGAGATATTGATTAAACAGTTGGTCTCGGTGGGCTTGTGGGAGAAGAGAATTTCAGAAAGAATTAGACATTACGAAGAGCAGCTTTCAGATTCCGAAAGGAAACACCAAACTTTCTCTCTGTTGTGTTTCAACAAAAACACATGAGAATGTGTTTAGCAGAAGCAGTGATGCGGGGATTTGAATGGTTTAAATTATTGCTCCTAATGAAATGTCATGATGAAAGTACATTTTTTTTTGTTTTTGTATTAGTTCAGCATGTATTTATATTTTTTTCAAATCTTAAACTTGGTAGCATTTCTCTGCAAAACACGCATGTAAGCAAACCTTAAGTTTTCTTTGAATACAAGCCGAGAACAATCTAGAAAGTCGTCCACCTTCCGTACGTAGATGAACCAGGGTAACAGGCTAGTTAATTACATTCCAATCAGGTTTAATAATGAAATAAATGTTTTATAAGCCACTTATTTCACAAGACATGAATGAAATAAACTGACCAATCTGGAAACGGAAATATAAACTTGACAATCACAAGCATAGAGGCAACAATTCCTAGGAAAGCAAAACTCACTGAGAGAAAAGAGAGAAAAAAAATAAATCTAGAATGTATTGTGTGTGTGTGTGTGTGTGTGTGTGT
>CM051500.1:22250640-22268650 GCA_028031935.1 Paedocypris micromegethes
GGGGGGGGTCTTGATGTTGACCCCAAATGTTTCATTTTTAAAGCCTTTTTTTTAGACAAAGAGCATCATTTTTGATTTCAGATTTCTAGCATCTCTTTCATATGTGATGACAGTTGTAATGCATCTTGAGACGGTTACTGACAGCGAGAGGTTCAGCGATCCATCATCATCAGCTCTCGTGCGCTTAATGAAGGCCTGTTCTATGGACAGCGAAGTGACCTGGTAGAACAGGGTGTGGATCTTGAGTGCTTCATTTATTAAAGACTTTCATTTGGGTATTCCAATAGTCAGGCTTTTATTATAGTACATGGAAGTTACACTATTAATAAAGCTACTGCCAAATATATGAAAACCGCCAACTATTTTTTAACTTCAGAGTAGCCAAGACAATTTCTCAGACTGGTAAAGATTGCCCAGCATAATCAGTCACTGTGAGAGAAGTCAGAGTGAAATGAACTAATGAATTACGAATTTCAACATTTTTACATACATCTATTGTACATCCCATTGGCAGTTTTCAACTCGAGCAACACTGACATTCTTTTAAAAGACACTTGTGTGAGTCTACAATGCTGTTCTGGTCAGAAATACGGTCGTCAGGTATCGAGGGTGATGGTCTCGTGGTCGGTTGAGCAACACACACACACATCTGGAAAGGTCAACCAATTATTTCACTTGCGGTTTTAATCTTACATTCTCAATATTAAATTATATTGATATATTATAGCATTTAATATCTCTTCAACATCTCTAGATCAAGTAGATCCAGTGTCAGAAAGCAGCTGGTGCTGGTCTCGGTGGTCTAGCCAGCGGTGTTGATTGCATGGTGAGGAGCACCGTCCCCTGTGATTGGTTCAGCAGATTGGTTTTCCTGTGGCGGTGGCGAGGTGGTCTGGCCGAGTTCTTGTTTACATCATTACTGTTAATTAACGACAGCAGCGCGGCGGCAGCAGTGATGTCACTGGCGCTCACCTCCGCTAGTCTTCATCTTTCTCACTGTCTCCATTTGAAGGATTTGATTAGATAATCAGGGTGTCGTCAAGCGTGCAGAAGCCTGTCTTTGTCTTTGGCGCGTCGACTAAGTCTTCCCTTGCAGTTCCACTCTCATCATTACACTTCAGCACAGCTACGCATGGGGGCATTTTCAATTTAATGCTCGCAGATGGATATTTTAATTATTATTGAATCAACCGTAATGGGGCCTACAAATCTGCGCATTCTTTATACCGCATTTAATTAAAGTCGCAGGGCATGACACGGAACATGACGCCCGCGACTGTATAAGGCAAGTGTTCGACAAATAATGAAGGAGCCAGTAACCAATTATCTCGCACCAACAAATGAAACACTTAGCAGTTGTTTATTTCTGAGCATAAAATTAATGATTTTCGAATTTTCGCAAGTTCTTTTCTTCTTTCTTCCTTTTGGCTCATGGCGGAATTTTAAATTGTTGATGGTTCTAGAACGCTGACGAAGCCACAGGCAAAAACTGTGAAATGCTCAGCGGGTGGTCTTTACAAACACACACACACCCGAGGAGTAGTGTATAATTGTGTGCGAGTGTGTGTTCATGTATAGCCTTGTTTATTTGTTAGTGTGTGTGTATATTCCGTGTGTATGTTTGTTTCATCATGAACAAGCTCAAGTTCAGAGCATTTGTAAGGCGCTTTTCATAGTTACAACTGTCTCAAAACACATGTGTGAAAATGTAAAAAAACAAAGATTCATTGTTAAGATAATGGCTATGACTATGACCAGTGAGCAAGCACATCTGCGACATTGTCCAGGTAAAAATTAAAACCCAAATGTTTAACAAATGTATTGGAAGTGTTGCGGCTCTAAACAAAAGCGGACCGAATAGTGAGCCTTGAGGTGCTCCTTTGTTCCAGACTACTCTTGGATCTGGGAAATAGTGGTTCTAAATTTGCTGGTGGACAAGCTAAACTTGAAGGTCAACGTACCACTTCACGTACATTTCTTCCAGGTTTGCAATTTAATTCAAGTGCACAATCTGACTGGTAACATTAATTTACACCGTTGACATTCATCCGGACAATTCTGGATCACAGCCTGTAGGTGTGAGTGTGAACGAGTATCCCGCTCTGTGATTGGTTGGCCAACAATCTATGCCATGTCCCACCTTCAGGCCTTTAGAACTGGATTGGCTCCAGCTCCCGACTTCAGCAAATGGATGGGTAGATGAAAGGATGGATGGTTTTATCTGTGGCTTTATCACTTCCTGCCTGAAACAGGTGTCTGTTGCACATCGACACTGCCACAGATCGCTCGCCTGCGGAGCCGCTAAAGGCCTCAGTGGTCGCCTCACATCCTGTGTCACCGTTCTCCACATGCACATCCATTTATCCCAGTACAGCCGCTGACTCGGAAAAAGAACACTAAAAAACGAGCCCCGTCTTATTAGATTCCCTTCGTGGTCCAGATATCTAGTGTTGGACATGTTTAATAAGCCTCGGCTAATTATAGCTGCGTGTTGGAGTTTGGAGCAGATTATTTTCTGGAGGTGATGCTGACAGCTTTGCTGAGTGATTCCCGCAGCCGGCTGCCATTTTGCCAGCTGTTGACAGAGATGTGGACAGAGGAATGAGATTGCTGCGAGAGGAAGAATCTGCTCTTTGTTTTAACGTACGGGAGACGGCTCTTTTTTCAACGATGATGTACCAAATTAGTTTTAATCACATTACAAGGTTTTTATCATGTAGCTGACATTTACTCTTCCCCCTGATAAAGTATCTCCACACATGAAAATAACATTTAACACAAACAGAAAAGCACCATACGGCCGGATTAGACTCCTCATCCTGCTCCGACACCTGTTTTTCCAATACAACACTTATTTTTCTTTTCATATTATTTTATATAATGGCTTGTATATATTATATTATATTGTATCATATCATATATCATATCATATTCATTATATTATATTGTACTGTTGTATTGTGTTGTGTTGTGTTGTGTTGTGTTGTGTTGTATTGTATAGTATAGTATAGTATAGTATAGTATAGTATAGTAGAGTATAGTAGAGTATTGTACTGTACTGTACGGTACTATATTAATATAAATATTCAACACTTTTTTTATTTTTTTAAGATTAACGTATATAATTATGTATATAATATATAACGTTATTTAATGGCATTGTTTTATTAGTGGCATGATCAGTATGTTTATTGTAAAATAAAAAGTGGATGTGTGTGTGTGTGTATACATACAAACATACATACATGCATAAATATATGTGCAGTATACATGTATATACAATTGAGGACAAATTATTAGCACCCCTACAAAATAGTAAATGTTTGAATAGTATTTCAAAAGTACTTTTAAGCACAGCAAAATAATAATAATAATAATAATAATAATAATAATAATAATAACAATGCAGGTTTTTTAGACATCTAACTATTTTTAAATAACAATAATTTGCCCCTCTTCCAACAAACCTTTCTTCTTTGACATAAATTGTACTTTATTTACTGTGAGATATTGTATATATTTGTAGTGTTTTAGGCATTTTTTCTCCTCCTTTTAACGAACCTTTCTCCTTTGACATTTAAATGAGGAGTTAATATATGCCTGTGTAAATCGGTATAAATTGATTTTGCACACGGGCTCCTGTGCCGCTCGTATTCCAGGAATCTCCCGTCGGCAGCCGCTCTGCTCTTGCGTTCACTGCTTTTCCCCTCCAGGTTCATTCCAGAGGGAGCCAGCGCATTCATTTTCAAGTAAGCGATGTTTACTCCCGCATCCGTAATTCTTTAATCACACCCGTCTCTTCCACATCACCAGGTTTAGCGACGATGGCGTCTCTCAAGGTCACCGCTAACTAGGTTTTTTTTTTTCTTTACCCTGCGCGCCGTTGATTGACTCGCCGCTTTAGTTTGGAGGCAACACCAGGCCTGCTCTCACATTCATGAGGCTCTTCACACCTCAGCCTCGTTTATAAGAGACGCGGCAAAGCCTAATGCAGAAGATGAAGGTAGATCAGCCGTCAGTTCAACCATGAATACCAAGAGAGGCACCACAATCTATTCTCACACACGGCTTGTGTATTCATAGAATCGGTGTCACAGGTTCTGATCGTGCCTGGGGATTCTCTCTGCTGATTTCTATTCTGTCTAAGATTTATGGCGTGACGTCCAGAAAGGTGTGTTGTCATTTGCCTATTCCCATAATTGCAGACATTTTTATTTATATTCTTGTTACAATGAGATGAATGAAAAAAGTTCATTTTTTTTTCCCGAGTTTGGGTTTTTTTGACTGTGTAAAAAGCGGATTAGGAATCAGTATCGGACCAGAATAAAAAACAAATAAACCAGACGGCATCTAGAACACAAATAATCTCTAAACTGCGTCTTGCAAATGCAATAAATTAAATATAAACATCCTTAGAAGTTATATCTGCAATTTGGCTTTGACTCAAAACGTCCTTGAAGCCTCCGCAGATTTAAAACAGCAGTGTGTGTGTGTGAGTTGATCCTGCACGCTGACCCGAGATTCATTGGCTGTAATGGTGTTCTGGTATTCATGCCCTCATAAAATGATGAGTCGTGTACGAGTTATAAAGCATATAATGAGATTCTAATATCTGACATTGAGCTCAGAATAGATCCTCGATTATAGATATTGGGTTTTGGGGGCCTCTCTGCTTGTTAAAAGACCACCAGCCCATGAAGTGAATCCGTGCTCATGCTCTTTACAGGTAATTAAAAATGATATGGCACATTTCCATTAATCAATCTTCCAGCGTCCTGCTGATGAGTTCTCGCTGTCGTTTGACAGGTTAAACATCCGTCTCGCTGTCAGACAGTGACCTGAAATTCGAAATGCCTACGCTCGCTTTAGGCCGCTGTTTAACTACTGTGGTTTTACTGGAGAAAAAGCATCAAGGTCAGTATCATTGACCATCAGGATTTAGTTCATTTTTATCTATTTGTTTTAACCCATTCCGTTTCTGGGTCTCTGGGAGCTGGAACAATTCCAATTATGGGCCTCAAGTTGGACACACCCTGGATTAGTGGCCAGCCAATCACTGGGCGGGACACACGCTGTCACTCACACCTATGGGCAGCTTTTCATACTCCTGCGTGTTTTTGTGGGAGGAAACCGGAGACCCGGAGGAAATCCACACTAGCACATTGCAAAAAATCCACAAAAAAAGACAAAATAAGATAATAAAAAAACTAAATCAGTAAAAAAAAATCAAATCAAGTAAAATTATCTGCCAATGGGATGACAAAACTTTACTTGGTAAGACAGCTTGAAACAAGACAAAAAAAAATCTTGTAACACTGTAGATTTGTTTTTGCATTTCAGTTCTTGTTCTCTTTTATAGCTTTTATAGTGTTCTTAAAATGATAAGATTTCACTTCGAATTTCATTTTGATTATTGTTTCAGGAAGTTCTGTGTTAAAACATAAAGTCTACTTTAAAAAATGTCTCGATTTAGTGAAAAATATCTTCAAAATTAGCATTTTTTTTCTATTATTCAATTTTTCAATTTAATTCAAGTCCTGTTTTCTTGAAATAAACAAAGTAATCTCTCACTCTTAATCCCAACATAATTAATTTAACTTGTAAGAAAAAATAACAAGATTTATTGTCTAGTTTCAAGATTTATTAGCTTTTCAAGAATTAATGTTTTGCATTGCACAATGAGAACCTTCAGTCTCCAAACTGAAAATCCCTTTTTGGATTTTTCCCACGTAATCCAAAAATGTCAATCGCGTCTGATTGTTGAATTAAAAAGAAACTACACGGTACTTAACATTGCTCATAACCTGTTGAGTCAAGGTCATTTTTATCATTTTGGGTTTTGCCTCCGCCGCCGCATGCAAATCAGGGTGTGGAGACATCTCTGACATCTTTCTATATTAAAACCCACACACTGTGAAGTGTAAAACCATCAAATGTGACACTGATTTTAATAGCTTGTGTGGCCTGACTCAGGAATCCTTGCGGAGAAATAAAGACATCAGTACTATCTCGACGCATTTGTAGTGTGGGTAATAAAGGAGTGTCCAGTGTGGGTGTGAGACATCACGAGGCCTGGAGGAGAGAGCGTGACACTGGTGTTTGTGCTGTCTAATGAGACGGATGCATTCAGACAGTGAGGTGTTGGTTTGTCCTCGGCCCTGCCGCTCTTCTTTTCTCTATTTGTGTTTTAAATGGAGTCGCCTTGGCACCAGACTAATGGAGTGTGCGAGTGGAAGGTTGTTTCTAGAAATAAATGACGTTTTTTTAGGAATTGTTACACTAAGAGTTTTGAGCTGAGAAAACTGTGAGCTTTATCGAAGTTAATTTCCAATTTAAAAGTTTACAAATTTTCAAAATGAGATGAAGTAATATTAAATAAGAAATAATGGGAAAGTAATGGTAAATACAAATTTGGAATAAGACAAAAAAAAAAAAAAACTGTCGAATGAATGTTAAGTGTTGATCTGTTTGTTAATCTATTTTGTTAAGTGATCTATTTATTGATCTATTTTGTTAAGTGTTGATCTTGTGTGTTAAGCATAATTTATTCATCATAAATATCTATACAGTTTTATGTTAATGTTTTATTCCATTTTGTGCATTTGTGTATTTGTGTTTTAAATGGTGTTGCCTTGGCACCAGACTAATGGAGTGTGTGAGTGGAAGGTTGTTTCTAGAAATAAATTAGGTTTTTTAGGGATTATTGCTTTTTTATTTTTAGGAATACATGTTTTTACGGTCATCTCAAGGAGAACATGATTGAGATTTAGCTAAATCAATTTGAGACCAACTATGCAATGAGACCAACTATGCAAAATTAAGAAAGAAATAGGAAAATAATCAAGAATAAAAATTTAAAAACAAGAAAAAATTGAAATAAGAAATACTTCAAAAGGTTAAGCATAATCTTTTCAGCATAGTATCTACATTATATGGATTTATGTTAGTTTGTGTTTCTTTTTTTCACAAATACGGCATTCTATATGTGTGCATATAAAATGCTGTATATATGCAATATACAATAATTTAAATTGACTTAAAAAAAATACCGTAATGAAATATATTATACTGTTGTTGTTTCTTGTATATTTATGACCATTGTTGTGTTGTTTCAAAACCATAAATTGTGTCTCTTTAATTGTAATTACTTTTTTATTTTATTATTTTTTTTAAGAGTTTCTAATCTAATGTAATGTGATCTGTACCTAGTGGCCTTATTACTCTAGTCATAAACCAATTTTTATTTGTCTTTTTAAGCTATCTGTTATATGTTTATTCTTTATTTTTTTCCTCAGACTATTCTGGGACTCAACTGATTATGATCAAGTGAGGCGTGAGATATTTACAGCAATAGGGTTGATGTATTTTCTCTTCCTCTTGGTTCAGCAAGTTCTCTGAGGGC
This sequence comes from Paedocypris micromegethes, assembly GCA_028031935.1. Taxonomy (NCBI): domain Eukaryota; kingdom Metazoa; phylum Chordata; class Actinopteri; order Cypriniformes; genus Paedocypris; species Paedocypris micromegethes. The sequence goes on from CM051500.1 coordinate 22,258,043, forward strand.
TGTGTCCTGCCGAGCCGAGCTGATTAGGGACGCGGTGGGAAGCATGTGGGTGCTTGGCCCAAAGTCCTTCTTTACTGTCTTAAAATGGCCCTGAACTGTGCAACTCTCAGCTGGTGGTCTGATTATGTTTCCTTGATGACTTTTTTTTCCCCTTGTAGAATTTTTCAAGGACTAGACTTCTTGCTAGAGCTATAGTTTGCAAACCCTCTTTTAGTTGTGGTCCATTAGTAGGGGGTCGAACCTACCAACCAAGCAGGTTCAAATCCCCCTCTGGACCCCTCGAAGTCTGCCCACTGCTCCAGGAACATTCAGTATAGTCCCTAGTGGCCATACTGACAAACTCACTCGCTTTCCACTTCCTTTCCATGTAAACTTGTGCATCAGAAGCATTCATTAACATGAATCGAATGCAGTCTGGTGGTTTTATTCATGGGATATTTAATTGGATCCGATTCAAGTCCTGGGTGTAATTAAATTGTGATGGCTAAATTTGGAATGGATCATCCATATTCATCGTGACGGCTGGTCAAATATGACTGATGTTTATTAATCCAATGTTTAAAAGGGAATAATAGTGTGGTCCTTACAGTACATTGATCAGAGAAGTACAGTGAACCCTCGTTTATTGCGGTGGATAGGTTCCGAGCCCAATCGCGATAGCTGAAAAAAAGTGGGGACATCATATTTACGAACGTATTTATTATTTTCCTGGGATGCTTTTTCAATTTCTTCTGGAGTTGTAGTAGCAATATGTCTTCATCAATTTTGTTGCAGAATTGCAGAGAACGAACCATATTCTCGTCCCACTCTTGCGATAATTCTTTCAACTCTTTCACTGGGTTGCAGAGCTTGGCAAGCCATTCTAATGTTAAGCCTGTTTCTCTGACAATTTCTTGAGACTCTTCTCATGTTCTTTCTCACTGCCCGATTTTGTCAGGTCTTCGAGGTCTGCGTCAGTGAGCGGCTGTGAATGGCAGTCCAACAACTCGTTGACGTAATGACATAAACTCATATGTAATGCAATGAACCATAAGTAAGAGCACATATTACCAATTATTAATGGAATTAACGAAATATTTGGGTTCTTCATATATCGCGACGGTTTTCGAAATTTCCGGATATATGGCTTTTAAGTGTTAATGAAAAAAATCCGGGAAGTAGTGAATCCAAATAGCGAGGGTTCACTGTACAGAATCGGCCCATTTTTGCACGCACGTCTGGTCCCGAAACCAAATCTCTCTTTATCGAAACGAAATCGGCGACTTGGCAATACCACTCTATAAGCGCCTATATGTAGGCTGGGCGATGGGGAAGGCACCAGGCAAAGTGGCTATAATTCATCGGAACCACCTGGTGATTCCCCCCAGTCACCTTCCTGTTTCCTGTGTGCCAGATGCTTCTTGCATACCCAATCAATCAGCAGTGCCGAGCTGCTGCTTACCACGGCCGACCTTGAATCACATTCCCCTTGCTTCTGTGTTCCGGGGGCTCGTACGGGAGCTTATTCCCTCTTCAGAGTTTCTCATTTGGAGACGCACCTGTGTCCAGACCCAGATAAACCGTGTCCTCCGAGAGCGCTCTGGGCACTTCCCTGCTTCTCTGGAAGTGCAACAAGGCTGTACGGCGGGAAGTCCAGCCAATCATGGCTTGGCCAAGCAGAGTAATTTAAAATGCATTGGAAGGTGGGTATACAATTGTGCTTCTCCAACGGGAATGGGTTTAATAGCTGCCATGGTGTCGTTTTCCTGGCACGTTTTAACGCTTCAGACGGGCTTGGTGGATTTCAGACGCTACTGTTTGTGTTCCTCTTCACTCGTAGAGGTTTCTCACATGATGACAAATCTTAATCTGTGCCCTGGGCGGAAGTCATTTGAAGCAGAATGGGTTTTGGCAGCCGACCCACCAGCTTCTAAGTGGTTGAGGACTACATGTCTCGCTGTGGTGCTTTCCTCTCTCCCACATTGCTGCAAGGCGTTTTACTTGCGCTAGAAATGGATAATGCACGCAACAAGGTGTCTTTTGATGGTGGAAGAGCATGACGTGTGTTTGTTGACATGCTTGGTTAGTATTGGCAGTAGAATAAAAGCTTTTTCTAGATATTTCTGTCTAAATTATCCATCTGCTTTTCCGTACTGTTGATCATTTCTGGCCTGAGCCTGGCTCCATCGTTCCACCTGACTGCCGACGGACATCCGTCCTGAGCACCTGTGTGGGGTGAAGGAGGGTGTGATGCCAGGCTGGCCTGGGGGTCTGATGAAGTACTTCCTCCCCTGAAGGTGACCCACACACTCAGGACTGGACCCGTCGGCTGTCAGCTGTTGTGAAGCTGCCACGGTCTATTAAGCACTTTAATGATGACCACTGCCAGCGGCCGGCCTGCACAGCATCGCATGTGGTGAGGAGAGTCTCCTCACTTTCTTCTCTGCCTCGTTTTTTTTTTCTCTAACAATAATAATTTTTGAGCGTGTCATTTGATTTTTTTTTTTTTCGTTTTTTTTTCGTCAATCGAACGCAGACATAAAGCAGTAGCACATAAATGTATGTGCACAATCTTTAACCCCAAAGGTATTAAACACATATATAGATTTAATAATATTACCTTTGAGTTTTGATTCATTAATCATCTATCCTGTTTGACAGAAATGTCAGAGTTGAAGGGAAATGAGTAGGTGAGGAATCAAACGCCCTAGTTGAATTATAAAAGATCAATTAAATGCTTTAGTCATCTTATCAAATGATGAATGAAGTGCGTAAAATGACATTCCAAAATGAATCAACTTTTCAAGTCATTGACTCAAATACTGAATAAGAATCTCGAATACACCTGCCACGTATTATAAACACCAGTTTATAAGAATTATATTACATTTGTATTTTATCATTAATAAAGGAAGAGTTTTTACTTAATATTATACTAACATAATTATTATTTGTTGATAATTGATTTTTTGCAATTATGCCATTTTTTGTTTGTTTTTTATGTAAAGCAGAGCGAATTTTCAATTAATTTTAATTCACATTTCTTTACTACAAAACAAATTGAATGTACTTGATTGTATATATTTTTATGATGGATTAAAACACAATTATGTAGTCCCGCCACAGCTTGAAATGATGCGGTCAACAGGGAAAAAAGCCCTTTGGCAGGTGGTTTTACTCGCAATTCAGAGTTTTGTGACTAGAAGTTTCCACTGAAAATAGTTTCCTGTGCAGCATTTTATTTTTCATAAATGGGAAATCATTTTTGCTCCTATGTTTTTGCAGAAGTGAAAAGACTGAGATTGGTTTCTCTGTGCCAGTATATCTTGAACACGTCTTCACATGCTCTTGTTCAGAGGCAGTTTCAGCTCAGATTAACAACAGGATGTTTGTATAATCATAAAACATGTCACTGAGTTTCCTCTGGCTAATGCGTTAATGTATAGACTTTTAGGAGACTCTAGGGGACTTGTGTCCGAGAGGTTGCAGGTTCGATTCTCCCCTTCGGGGAAAGAAGGTAATGTTTATGGAGGGTATGCCAGAGTAAATTGATGTATTTTGAGATGAGATTTGAAGTGGGGTAGGGTTGTGATGTTGTGTAGATCATGTGGTAGCGATTTCCATCGGTGGGGAGTTGAATAGTTATATGGAATTATTTTATAGTGGATACGATTAATGACCGGTGGCCAGTGGAGATGCTGAAGATTTGGTGTAATGTGACAGAAAGTTGGAGTCTTGGCGATGATGCGTGAAGAATAATTTTGTACGAGTTGAAGTTTGTGTGGAGTTTTCTGTGGTAGGTCGAACAGAAGAGAGTTACAGTAGTCAAGTCCAGAGGTGACCAGACTGCGGACCAGAACAGTTGCAGTGTGAGGGGAGAGGGAGAAACGTAGGCGATTGATATTACGGAGATGAAAAGATGCTGCGTGTTTGATATTGTTTATGTGGGATGTAAGAAAGTGTGGAATCAAGGATGACGCCTAAGCTCTTGACCTGAGGAGATGGAGGAGTGGCCAAAACTGCCGGATTTTGTTATAGTGGATTTGGTACTGATGAGTAATAATTCAGTTTTGTTGTGGTTTCATTTGAGGAAGTTACACGAGAGCCAAGAACTGATGTCGAGGAGGCTTTGGGTGAGGGAAGAGGGAGGGAGAGTGGAATTGGGTTTGGAGCACAGTATTATGAGAGCAGAATTGATGTAATCAAATAAAGGTCAGGTTCATTCCTGATGAATCTTTTTGAATAGTGATGTACCAATGACTTTTTTTTTCCTTATTTGATCCTGATTCTGAGTCATTAAGTAATGATTTTTAATATGATGTACACACACACATACTCAACCATACATTTATGCAGTCAAAACTCATGCAAACTCTGACACTCAATACACACTTGTTCACACACATTGAAAACACTTTCACTCTCTCAACCACATAGACAAACTGAAAAGCTGTGACTTTTGTAGATTTTTCAGACTGAAAAAACATATAACTTCTTTAGAAGATGCTACACAATCAACGATGTCTTATTTGGTTGCTTCGTTGGCTTTAGTTCCACTGTGATTCACCTAAAAATGCACAAAATTAGTAATAGTTTGGACAAATTTACAAGTACAGTGAAATTCAACTTTCCGCAACGAATGCCATAAAAACACAGAGTATACAATAAATATACACAAAAAATATGAAAATGTGCAAAAATTAGTTTACATCAAATGGCCGTGACACGTAGTTTGTGATTGTCACAGATTGATATGGATGGAGATGTATAAAGCATATTTTTATCAAGCACTATGACAAGTTATGACAAATGAACAGTTCAACCCTGACGATTTTTCATAAAACATGTTATGATTGTGCGTTCTAATGTCGCAAAATGTACAGCGGTATTTCAAACCTGGAAAAGTGACTAGTGTCAGTGACTAATCAAAACTGGTTTAAACTAATCATAGGAGTCAAAATGTTGATGTGGCTTGCCATAACTAATTTTTAGCATCTCCAAAAGGCAACTTAGCAGCTTGAAATTGTTGAGCACCGGGTACCAGATGTACGTAATTGATCTGTGAGTGCAATGCATAATGCACATAAAAAAGTGCAAATCATCTGCTATTTCCAAGCCTTGCTCCACCGAAGCTTTTAGATCTGCCTCTGGATTGTCTCTGGCCTATTTTTGCCTTGGTTGGATGGCCAAACCTTGCCATCATAGATTAGACGTCTTCTGAGGTTCCTGTTCATCATTTACAGTTGACCAAATCCCGACGTTTCCAAGCGGGTGGAAGCGTGTGTAGTATTACAGAGCAATACACAGCGTTTAGATTTAGATTTGTTTTCTGGAGTAATGTGGCTTGGTGTGGCCGTGCTGCAGAAGGGGATCTCGCATACCCCTCGGCTGATTGCTTTCATTTGAAGGATCAAGTTTATTAATGCTAATATTACTGGGGCCCTGACCCCTAATCTTTCTACAGTCAATTAGTGCTGGCGGTTCCCACCTCCGGGGCAGGAGCAGATTTATGTGCTTACATAGTGGGGGTGGCAATCCACTGCTCAGGATCTTCCCACATACTGTACTTTGGTGCATTGGAGGCAGCGCTTTCCAAACACGGTGCTCGACTCCAGCCTCCGAAGGTCAGAGTCTATCTACGTGAAGAAAACGAGTGTGTGTTTGTGTGTTTCTAAAACACTGCTACTCAATCCGCTGGCGATTTTATCCATTGGATGTCACACAAGAAATGTGTATGTGTGTGTTCATCAATATAAGTTATAACTGCATGGTTTTTTTTTTTGTTTGTTTTGTTTTTTTTGCATTGTGTGTGTCTGTATGGAAGAGTCTCGTTATAACTCACTTTCACATTTAGTTTTCTGCTAGAAAAATGGTACATACAATGCACAATACAGTATTTTTGAAAGGTGTTAAATAAAGTAGATTGGCAACATAAAATAGTAAATGTAAAGTAAATGTTATGCTTTCTTTTTCTTTTAATAGCTGGACACACATTACCATAATGGTCATAGTCAAAGCTATTAACTTAACACCAACGAACAAATGAATAAAATCCAAAAATCATATTTTCTTTTTCACACATTAGCTTTGAGACAGTGCTAACTGTGAAAGTGCCCTGCCAATGCTCTGAACTTGAACATTAGTAAAAATATTATCCAGAATTAGCTTATGTTTGACAACTCAATATCCAAAGCATTGAAACTATTCGTTAGTGTACAGTTTATTTAAAAAAAATAGTCAATACAACCATACGTAAAGCTGAAGCAATCCCATGTTTTTTTTTTTTTTTTTTTTTTTTTTTTTTTTCTCTCAAATCAGAAGCATAGGAATTTGTTTGTTCACTCCTTCCCGGCTCAGTCTTTAGCTTCTCTCTCTTTGTTAGTGAATCTGTTCCTTTGCCTGTCTTATCATCCATTCCGCTTGTTTGGAGCCATCACAGTTGTTGTATTGCATTCAGTGCACACGCTGTAACTCTCAAATGTTGAGATTTTTCCGGATTTTCAAAGCTCAATTGAAGTGGCCTTTATGTCTCTGATTAGGTGAGCGGACCCGCTCCTAATGAAACCCCCCAAGAACATGATATCTGATATTAAAATCTCTCTCTGCTCTGGATGGATAATTAGATGTTGGATCATAAAGGAGAATGTGAAGTTTTCTTTTTCCTGGCTGGAAAGTCGGTGACAGAATAGCTAACGGCACTTCTTGTTTCTTTAATGGCGCCAGACAGCCAGAGCTGATCCGTAATCTGGGAAATATGGCAAACAAGGCAGAACTTTCAAGCACTAAACACTTCTTTTGTCTGCTTTTTAGTATGTACATCAGCGATGGAGCTGGAACATTTAGACTCGGTTCCTGAACGGTTCTCCCCAATGACAGCCACTCCGTGTCCTCTTTTAACACTAGACATTTGTCTAAAAATACATCACAGATGCCAGCCGGCCATTTCTCCCCGAGCGCCAGTATGGGTGACCTTTATGCCAGTGTCCTATTCTTGATTTCCCATCGCCCCACTGACCTCCTGCAGCCCCCCGCTGCCGTCTCGCACCCTCCAGCAAACATCATCTGCTGGGATACACTGCGTCCTATTGAGCACGTCTGCGTCCCCGTCATTGATTATCAGTGACGCGGGGTTCTAATATTTTTTAGATGTTACTGTGTTTGTTTGCGAGATGCCTGTGAGTTTTGAAGTGTTCAGTTCATATTTGTTTATTTATTTTGTCACAATGAATTGCATGAGGGGCCGAAACTCAGAAAGAGACATTCAAAGCAGACTGTAAGTCGGGGGCCAAATAAATTAGCATAAATGAAATGTAATTTTCTTTTAAACGGAAAGAATAAAAGTAGACAGTAATATTCATTTTATTTAATGTATTATCAGGATCTCTGTCCATGACCAAGTGTGACTTGTTATATCCGCGAACATAAGCAGCCTCCTGATTTTTCAGGCACAAAATAAAAATTCCCAAAAAACAAATAATAATAATAATTTTTACATTTCTGGTTTAAATGTTAATATTCTCCTTAACATACTTTTCTATTGTATATAATTTTTATATTATTTTTTCTTTATTTAACAAAGTTCATTCAAAATTTATTCAGAAAGCCATTTCTAGTGGTCAGAACTTCATTTCCCAAGAGTTTTTGCACTAGTCCGCGCATGTGCAGAGCAACTGCAAGAGGCTCTTCAAGCTCTTTTTTTCAAGCAAGCGTTTTGATTGTGTCTGTTCCTTGGATTTTTTTATTTGTTGCTCGTGTTCTTCATTTTTGACTGTTTTGACTTACACATTGGACACGTTTGGTAGCGCTAAGCTAACCTTCTGTGGTTTGCAGTTTTGCATTTAGTTTAATCTTCAAATTTAAAGTGAAAATATGAAAACAAAGGTGAATCAAAGTGCTTTACAAGAAGGAAAACTATGGAAGGTGTAATATGTAAACATAGAAAAAGTGTTTAATATGTAAAAGCAAAAGATGTACCTCAAACATAGCAAACAAGTAGTACATTAAAAGACAGTAAAATTAGTACATTAAGAGACAAAGCTTCGAACAACACATGGAAAGCCAGAGAGAATGCATGTGTTTTGAGTCTGGATTTGAAGATGGAGACGGATGAATATAGCTTAAAAATGTCTTTTTATCATTTAATTTTTCTTGTATAGTTTTATTATTTCATTTATTTTATACTTGTCTTTGGAGCATAAATTACATGCTACACTATATAAACGCACTGGTCTGTATACATAGTTTATCTGCATCTCTCTCTCTCTCTCTCTCTCTCTCTCTCTCTCTCTCTCTCTCTCTCTCTCTCTCGCTCTGTATAGTCACCTACTGCTTCTCTGACTCAGGGTTTCTTTTGAACATTCCTTTGAAAGGAGACTTGTGAACTCCAGAAGGATGTCTTGAAAGAAGAAAATGTTTAATTAGCTGTTTTACACTGGGAGCAGAGCGCAGGAGAGAAACCCACGACACGAAGGCAGAGCAAAGGACTTCCTGTCCTCCACGTGATCATATATGCAGCGAGCGTCGATTTAGCCACGGAATGGGCCTTAATGTCTGATTAAAAGAGGCCTTTTATTATTATTTAATGCCGGAAATTGGGTTACGTCTGGAAAAATCATGCAGATTTAATGAAGATCACAAATTCATTTTTCTGAAATGTTCAATTAGGCGTTTCTCTCTGTCCTCATCCCATAATCCTTTGAGGGAGAGACACCAAAGAATCCACATGATGTTTGGTCTTTAGCCTATACTGCTGGAATTGCGTAACTGGTAGAAGGGTTTAAAGCAGTGGAAGAATCTCCTCCATTGTTATTCAATAATTAGCTTCTGAAGTTTTGCCGCGGCTATTGTGGAATTCATACCGCTTGGTTTTGATTGAATTGTGCTGTAATGTATTACAACACTCTTAATTGTGATTATTCACAGTTATTTAATTAAATGCCTCAGTCTTCAGACAGTTAAAACTGTGAAAAGTGCCTTGCAAATGCTCTGAACTTGAATAGTATAAGTAAATGATACTTATGAAAAAATACTTGTGCAAACACTAACACACACACAAACTCAAACAGTCACACACACACGCAACACATGTATATTGTAGTGGAGCTCCACCATTGACAGGTCAAAGGTCAAACCTAGCATTTGGGGGCCCATTTTGACCTAAATGCCCCCACACACATACACACTGTTTAATGCATAAGGAAATAAGTTGCCTACATTTCAAGTTTTTTTTTTTTTGTTTGTTGTTATTCTGAATGTGAGTGCAATGCGCTTTGAATCGATAAGCAAACGGAGTATAGAATGACAATCGGAGACGGAAAGATGGATGGAGGAAGTAAGAGAGAGTGAAATGGAGCAAATATAAAGAGGCAAGTTAAAGAGAGCGACAGAGGTAGAGTAAAAGAGAGAAAGTGAGAGAGGAGGAGAAAAAAAAATAAAGTGACGCAAGAAAAGAAAGAGATGATAGAGAGACAAATAAAAAGTGACAGGCGGAGAGGGAAAGATAAGAGGGAGCAAGAGGGTGAATAAAAGAGATATAAGGAGGGGGGAGAGTGAAAGAGAGTGACAGTTAGAGGAAAAGAAAGAAAGAGAGAGGAAAGAGTGACAGAAAGAGCTGGGAAAAGAGAGGGATGAGTTACGGAGAGAGAGAGAGAGAGAGAGAGAGAGAGAGAATGAGTGAAAAGGAGGAAAAGGACTGATGGAGTGAAAAATAGACAGGGAGAAGAAAGTGAGTGAGTGAGAGAAAGAGACACATTCAGCATCATCAGTGATGTCACAGGTTCTCCGCACGCTGATGGACACACACTCGTCTCTCCTCTCGTTCCTCGCGTCGTTCTTGCCCTCTTTTAACGGCCGCTCTTTAAACTCATGATTCAAATGCCATGCTCAATTTATAATGTCATAGCTCTCATGATAAATACAATAAAACATTTAATAAGACCATTAGCTACGTGTCAGAGTGAAGATCTTAATCAATGTAAAGTTCAGCGCTTTAAAGGAATTGATCTGGACGTTTTGTAATGAGCGGGAGATTGTGCGGCGGATAGAGGAGAATGGCTTCTATTATTCTGCCTGTCAGGGTGAAGCGTGGTCCCCGGGGTCCGTGATAAACATGCTGGAGCCCTCCATCCCTCGCCGCAAACAAAGCCGTCAGTGTGATGCTTTTTAAAAGGTGCTGCTGCTGCTGGACCGGCCGAATTACAGTGACTCGGTGTAAAGAGCGTGTTTTTTCCCGCCGCTGTTTGTTCTTCTGAATGTTTGTCGAGCTGGACTGAGAGAAGTGTTGTGGTTGTTAATACACTGTGCTTATGGGTCTTGCTGCATTGTCATGACCTGTTGTGTCCACAGAGAGAGAGAGAGTGTGTGTGTGTGTGTGTGTGTGTGCACACGCTTGTGTCCACATTCTAAATTGAATGGTTATTTTTGTGTGTTTGCTTTATCTACACGTGACATATTGGGTAACAAAGTGTGTGTGTGTAAGTGTGTCTCGAACATAAAGGACTGTAATTTCAAGCTCTCTCTCTCTTCCACTTTTTTTTTTATCTTTCTCTTACTTTATTTCTTTTCTCTTTTTGTCTCCCTCTTGTCTCATCTAACTCTCATTCTCTCTTACTCTCTCTCTCTCTCTCTCTC
>CM051500.1:22268655-22279562 GCA_028031935.1 Paedocypris micromegethes
TCTCTCTCTCTCTCTCTCTCTCTCTCTCTCTCTCTCTCTCTCTCTCTTCTCTCTTTCACTCTCCCTTTTCCCTTCTCTCTCACTTATCTCTATTTCTGTTGTCTTTTGTGTTGCTCTGTCATTCTATCTCTTTTTGCCACTTCTCTCTGCTTTTTGCTCTCTCTTTTGTCTCTTTTTTTGCACACACTTTTGTCTTTCTTTCTTCTATCTTGCACCTCTATCTTTCTCTCTCTCTCTCTCTCTCTCTCTCTCTCTCTCTCTCTCTCTCTCTCTCTCTCTCTCTCTCATTTTTATTCAGTAACTCCTTGAACACACACACACACACACACACTCAGGATAAGACTGTGGCAGACAGGTCATCTCCTCAGCTCCAGTGCTCTTAGCCGCATGTTCCCATGGTAACCTGCTTGTGCAGCTTCAGTTCGGAGTTGGACATGAGAACAGATCCGTGATTATGAGCAATCAGACTCTCCACATGCTCACAAATACACACTAGTGCGAGGGATACAACACACAGTTGCTTGGTTCTCTTGCAAACTCTATTCACGAGTCAGTTTGATAAGTTGTCTTATCTTCAAACCAAAATGCTCAACTCTGATTCAATCAAAAATTGACTTTTTTTTTTTAATCTGGAAGACATTCTTGATTTGCCTGTGTTTAAAAGGCTTGTTTGAAGACCCGTCTGTTGATCTTTCTCCTTTTAAGGCATTTTTAAGACTTTGTTTGTGTCTTTTAAATAAAAACTTTCTGTATCTGAGATTGCATGTACGTATCTGTATCCAGGATATGTTGATGCATGGATGCCCAGTTTGGCACAACAAATTAGCCTCTTCTTTTAAACCAGTGGGAGTCCCAACAAAGACGGTGCATCTATTATAAATAATGATACAAATCTGAAGAACACAATCAGACGTGATTGATTGGAGAACAACTCGCTGCAACTGTTTCCCTGGTGACTAATTTCAACTTGCTGCTGGCAGTAAATAATCCTGAACAGAATAAGCAGCAGAAGCCAGGAGGCAGGAAACTGATGAAGGCCTAATGAAGCTACAGATCACAAATAATAATCCACACACTGAATCATAAATCACAGCAGAAGTGGGTAACAGTAGTAATGCTGAGCTGTAAGAAAGTGTTTAGCACCCATTCTTTATTTCTGTTTATTCACTTGTTTGTTTGTCTGTTTATCTATGTTGAGCTGTGAATCGAATTTTTGAGATTACTAATTAACCAAACTTTTTGAATCCGTGATTGAGATTATTCATGTTCGGAATTTGATATCATGATTTTGAGATCATGCATTAATCAGGAGTTATTTGGATTAAATTTTGATTCAGAGATTATTACATTATTTTAGGTTTGATATAGTTTACTAGTTTTTAGTTTATGATTGTGACTTCTTTTGAATTGTTATTGTAATATCACAATTTTATTTTAGTTGTGATTGCGAGATTATTTTTTTATTTCAGTTTTGATTTTGTTTTAAAGTTCATATTTTTACATCATGACTTAATTTGAGATGTTAAGAATATGAAGTTTAGATTTTCTTGATATCAAGATTTTAACATCACAACTTTTTTTGGAGTTGTGATGTCAAGATTAAGAATGACCTAATACTAATATTAGACTTTATTCATAAAGCATTTTGTAACATAGAAAGTGCCTGGTTCTGATGATGTGTTCATGAAGTAATTTAATTAATTTTGAGATCATAGCTTAAGATGAGTTTTGGAAAAATTCAGTTTACCACTATTTCTTAAAGGAATGTATTTCTGTTTTTTATGTATTGAATAGTAAAAATGCTATGTAATATTTATTTTAGTTTTGTCCATTCTGGACCGATGGGTCGTGTCCCGAAGGGCCAACTCTGTGTGGCTGGGTTGTAAACTGTGTGTTCTCATCATCGCTGGAGGATTCAAAAGTCTAAGTGTGTCATCCGTATTGATCGCGTTCGAGTGTTCAGGCACGTTTTGATCGAGAGGCGCTGGTTTCTGATTGGACAAGCTTTGTGATGCTCCATTGAGTTGTTGCTGTAGGGTGAAAGGACAAACATGAAAGTCGCAATGTCTAGTTGCTAAAGGCTACGTCTGGGAATTATTAGAATGGGCCTAATTGAAATTGGATTTTTTTTTGCTAAAGGACATGGATGCTGTAAAAGCACATGGTCATAGTTTTTTTTTTCCCTAACAAATATGTTTGTTAGAAACGCTGCCTTTGAGCTACTGTTGGCAACAGAAGAGCATAAATATTTATTCCCCATGAATAGCAAAGAGTTAATCTGTAATATTGGAAATGCAGTTTCAGTCACTTTAAATAAAAGCATCAATACATGCTAAAAACAAATGCTAAATTAACATCTTATCTTCTCAAACATGACTTTAGACCCCGCGCCATGTCACCAATTTGTTATTTTACTTAAATATGTTTTCTGCTACTTTTTACTTGTACCGAGTCTCAAAAATATGAGCAAATCTTACTCTCAACTCCACTACATTTCTGATTGAATGTCTGTACTTCACTACAATTCAATGGACACTTGCCGTTTCTCATTCCATTGACAAGACAAAAATAAGCGCTTTTACAAATTCTGACGAGTATTTAATGTTCATTTAAAGTGAAATCTTGTCTAGTTAAACTATATTGATCTTCCATGACACTACAATAGCATTGTAAGCATATACAGTACAATTAAAAAAACCTTGTGAATAAAACGTTTGTTTTTCACAATTCTTGTGGGTTTCCAGTGGGAGTAAAATACTCAAGTTCTTTTTAAATTGGATATTTGCTAATTTTACTGAAGTTGTTTAGTAATTTTACAGTAAATTTTTACAGTAAGTATTCGTACTTTTACTAAAATATGGTTGTCCGGTACTCTTTACACCTCTGGTCACAAGCCTATCTTTACTGTAATCACGTCGAGATACTCGGCCGATTGTGCTTACAATGTGTTGAGCAGAGAACTAAAAATGGCTCATCATGGGGAATTTGAGCCAGAGCGAGATGTTCACCTGGAAAGGTCAAAACTTCAGTGAAAGACGCAGCTGAAATATTGATTCGGACAACCAGAGCCGACACACAAGGATGAAATAATAAACAGCCAAACATCGTCCTGCTTCCTGACCCAGAACAACAAAACGGCTCCAGACAGGCAGATTACCCACAAACACGTGCGGCCTGGTACCAGGTGAAGAGCACGTGCTGGACAGTGATGTTTTAATTCAGACTGTTCGTTATGGTTGATAAACAGCTCGTCTGTTTTTTTCTGGAAGACTCCACTGTTTCTGATTTGTGCAGATGCTGCATTTTTTTATTGCTTTTTTTTTTGTTGATTGTTCTTTGGAAGCTGTGCATCAACCTATCTACTGAGTTCCTGCCCTTTATTGTTCCAATTTATTTTTTGGTCGTAATTTGTCCTCAGTGGTTTGTTGAAGAATCATCTTTGCACTAAACATGTCCAAAAAAATACTCGCCTCATATTCCAGTCTATCGCTTTTCATCTTCTCAACTTTTATACTCTTTCTCATCAACACTTTTTCATCAATATTCCTCCATTGACTTTTGGCTGTAAGGGAGGAAGTCAACTTTAAGGGAGGAAAGGCTGTAGTCAACTTTAAGTGAGGAAAGGCTGTAGTCAACTTTAAGTCAACTTTAAATGCGGTTCCACTCCTAAACATCCTTCCTCGACTTCATCAACTTCTATGTGTTTCCCCATATTCAACTTTTTATCGTATTTTTCCACCCCATTGACATTACTTTACTTTACTTTACTTTACAGTCATTTGGCAGACGCTATATAAGGAAACTTACTAGACAGCACAGCATGACAGTCAACAAAAACAGTGAACACAAGACAAAAAACACGGGACAAGGTTTTTTTTTTTTTTGTTTTTTTTTTTGTTAATCAGTGTTAAGGTGCTGGTGGAAGAGCTCAGTTTTTAGTCCTTTTTTAAATGTTGAGAAAGTTGCAGACTTTCTAAGAACATTAATGGAATTCATAATTCCACTACCATTGTCCATCCACTTTTCATGTGTTCCATATTGTGTTTTCCAACTTTTTATTATTGTTAGACCAAATCAATGATACTTTTTGAGTTTGGGTTCCATTTTCATCGTCTCCATTAGTTTCAATGGAGCATCTCAACACGATCTTTCATCAACGTTCCTTTACGGTTTCTTTGACTCAACGCATGTCAACTTTTTCATAAGTGCTTAGAAATGTGTGAAACGGGCTTGGCGTAAATGGCATAAAATGTTTTAGTGTGACCAGCTCTGATGTAATTTCTTCAGAAATTGCATCATCGAGTGGTGTTTATAGTGTGTGTTGGCACGCTTTACTGGTTTGATGGGTAAAAAGCAGTCCTTGCCATTTTTCCTCACTTACTCACTGGAAAAAAATATCTACTTTTACCACTTTTATTCAAACGGATCCGTCTGAAACAGCTTTAAGAGTGCCGTTAAACACCGTTTCACGCGGTCAGCGATGGCCCAAACGCTGCCTTTATGTGGTTGCATGTGAGCCCGGATCCAGACAAATGAACGTAATGGGTTAATTTGCATGTGTCATAAGGCTGCCCTGACGCAGTGGTCACACTTTGCGTTTCTGTGATAAATGCAACGCTAAAGCACAATCCGGCTTCTTTGTAAAGACAAATGAGAGCTGCGAATAGATTTCTCCTCTTTACTGTTTATTAACATACTAAAAGTGATGAATGTGGATCCTGCTGGTGGAACACAGTCGTGTGGGAGAATGATGGCCGTTTCAGAAACAGTAATGCGTTGAGTAATACAGCGGGTGCGAGGTGCCGCAAAGCCAGACCTATTATGGTATGGTAAGTTTTTAATCTTTAAAAAAAAGATGGCCATAAATATCGAAGTTGCTCTGTTTCTCCCAGAGTCGCTCTGGTGTTTTTTCATTCAACAATAGAAACATTCCGTTATGCTCCCATTATGGAGGCCGGTTTGCAAAATTGCTCATGATATTTCAGTGGCTGCTGGGATTTACAGTAAGAAAACTGCTTTATAAACCTTGTGTGTAAGCCAAATGAAATGGCTGAAAAAATGTATAGATGCGGACAAATTTGGAAAAAAAGTTACGCTTCTTCTTTGTGATTGTTTTTGACTTGAGCTAATAAATGGCTTTTTATATTTACTTGTTTTTTTTAATGCCTGACTCATGTGTGTTTTTTGTTCCCATTGCAGGCCTTTCCGTGCATATCAACTGGAATTTATGGTGAGTTGTTTCCTTTCTCTACCTGTGTTATTAATGTAATTGATTTAAGATATAAGCAGCAACAATTTTTTCTCTAAATTTTTTGTCTCTGAATTGCTTTTGTTTGACTGTAAAATCTGATTAGAGCTTGATTTGGGATTAAATTAGAGCAGCAATAGTGTTTTCATGTCTGGATTATGCGTTTGCCGCGTCCGTAACATTCCAGCGGTTCTGATCGTGCTCAGAAAATCAGTAGCAAATCACAATACAGAGGCGTCAGGGGTCATGACCTCTTCTGGTAACAATCAATGAGGTTCAAGGAAAGAGCAACACGTGAAAAATTAAAACTTGTTTTTGCAAACTAAACTTGCTTGCTCACCATTTGCCATGTTGATTTTTTTCTTCTCTTTCACATGACGTTGACTTCCTGAAGGTGAGAGCAGAAAGCTCAGGCTTGCATTCATCTTAAGCCATTTTCAAAGTCAGACATATAGAACCACAAATCTTTAATAGCGCTTTATTTAATTGGAAATCATTGACACGACTAAGTAGTAATCAACCGAGTTGCCAACCGAAGCTGAAGAGGTGACTGTCCAGAATATCTCATTGAACAAGGCTCGCTGTAGCACGTCTGATGCAGAGGAAGTGGATGAATTGAGATCCACTGAGACTCCAACTCTGTCTAGACGGCCAGACAGCAAGTGCTGAATGTCCAGAGAGCGGTGGAGAGCTCTCACGTCTCTGTGTCCTCCACACTGAGTCTTCTTCAACGATTGTGAAGCAAAGTCGTCCTTGTATTGGAGCTTTGGAAGTTTATTGTTTGTTTGCCCATCCTTCCAGCCAGCCATCAATCTATCCATTCCTTCTCCTTGTCTCGTTTTGTATGTTTTCTGTCTGACTATTCATCCTTCCCGTCATCCCATCTGTCTGTCTTGTTCATCCATCTTTCTGCCTTTTGTATCTCTTTCTGTCTCTTTGTCTGGCCATCCATCATTCTGTCATCCATCTGTCTGTCTGTCTATATATCTAACTATCTATCCATCCATTCATCCATCCACCCATCCACCCACTTCCCTGCATTTTTCTTTCCTTTTTTTTTTATGTTTTGTATCTGTCTTCCCGGTCTTCTCTCCATCTGTACAAATGTATGTGTGTTCATCCATTTGTTTTTCTGTCTGCTTTCCCTCGATCTGTCCGTGTTGTCTGCCCATCTATCTGTATTTGGCTATCTATCCAAACATCAGAAAAAGCTCTATTGCCAGGTTCCTCTGCCATCTAGCCATCTATCTCTCTATCCCTATAGATGTACGTCCCTACCTACATATACACCCATCCTTCTCTATATACAGTAATTCCTCGCTACTTCGCGGGTTGACTATCGCGGATTCACTGTTTCGCTGATTTTTTTTCTTTATTACATATATTCGCGGATTCATTTTTTCCCGATCGTATCTCGGCGGAGGATGCTCGCAGAGCCTCGAGACGGACCGCCACTAGACGCGTCTCGGCGGAGATGTGAATCGCTATGTCGGACGTCCCCCCGTGGGCTGCGTGCTTCCGCCCGGTCTTCCAGATTTTCGACCCTTTGAAAATGAATATCTCCGCGTGGACGACGCGTGCGGCAGGAAGATGTTTATTAACATTACTTTAATAAAGAATACTACTTGAAAAAAGTGTTTTAAAAGTCTGAATAAGTGTTAAATAAATATGTAAATGTTGTTCCTCTACTTCACGGAAATTCACCTATTGCGATCGGGCTTGGAACGTATCTACCGCGATAAACGAGGGATTACTGAACATCCATCCATCCAACCACCAAAAGTAACCCATTGTCTACCTGTACGTTATGGTTGTGTGTGTGTGTGTGTGTGTGTGTGTGTGTGTGTGTGTGTTCTCCAGATTAAGCTCTACCAACAACCTTGAATTACTTTTCTGATCTGCATGCTTTGTAGAAAGCTGTAAATACTCACTTTAAAAGGAATCAAAGCCAGACGCCACGTTCCTAATGCCCGCTCCCTTGCTCTAGAGATTAGATGCCCTCTTTTTGCCCACCGGGTGCGATCTGGATTGTACGGGGCCAGATTGATCAGCAGCACGAGTTCTAATTGAACATGTAAAGCTGTCAGTCAACCAACTGGAGCATCCTACATCTCTTCCCCACTGCATCATGGGAGCCGGGGGCTTAACTGACAGATGATGGCGGAGCAGAGGGTAGGACGTAAAAGGGCTGTACTGAGGGGTGGAAGCGTGGACAGCAGGCAGGTAGAAAAATGAGACCTCACTCCCAGATGACAGTCCAATCTCTCAGCTCGGACCATTAGCACGGGTAGAGTTTTCACACACATGGCGTATTAGAGGAGATGCCACCCATAAACAAACTGGCGTCTGCCGCCAGCAGAGGGGTTGGCTAGTATGATAGAGGTTATTAAGTCCGGCGCTCATAGCCTATCAATCAATGCCATGCCAGTTGGGTTAAAACAGGTTATTTCTTTTTTCGAGAGGATGGGAAGCCCTGGTGAATCTGTCAGTGTCTTACACAGCGTGGACATTGGCTCTGCGCAGAAGTTGCATCATCTTTTTCTCTGCCTTTATCCACCATCATACGCCAATTTTCTTTTCTTTCTGAGGCTTTGCCATAAAACTTTTTCAGTTTAGATATTAAGCTGATGTTCTTACGACATACACACACATACACACACAGGTTTGCAAAAAACTGTCTTGGTGTCTACAGAGGAAAATAGTTGTCTAACTTTTAGTCAAGTTGTCTTTTTGAGTTCAACTCACGAGATTAATTAATAATATAAGTACTGTAGTGTGCGCCATTCTAGACGTGACATTCATGCTGGAATGAAAGTGAAAAGCTAAAGTGACATTCATGCTCCTGAAAGCTCCCTCACAAGGGACATTTTTATTTTTTCTAACTGACTCTTTTCCTCATTTTTGAACACAGATAATAACAGACGTTTTTCATCTTAAAAGACCCCCCCCCCATAATTCACATAGGAACTTTGCATTGGTCTCGAACTAAGAAAAGCGCTATTTAAATAAACTTCCAAATAAATGAAAGTTCCCAAAATGGATTATAAAAATGTCAGATGTCATGTCGAATAGTTTTTTTTTCCCAAATCAAACGTGTGTTGTAAAAATAAAAATTGTTAGATTTTTTTAACCTAACAAAAACCAACTCAAACCACTAAAATCTCTAGCAAAGGCCCTTATATTGCTGATTGCAGCTATGTTTAATCCAGCTACTGTAAAATGCAGCATGGTACCACTAAACATGTGGCATTCCCAATATCAGTGAATTTTAGATAACGCATGTGTGTGTGTGTGTGTGTGCGTGCTCGCTTGAGATATTTCAACTTGAGTAACTGTTATTCGAAAATAACTGTCCTCGAAGATGCAATGATCTTGTGACAAGTTAATTTCTCCATTATTATTTTAGCTGAAAATGAGAGGAATGAAGAAAAGAAAATAAGTGCTATTACGCTGGAACCATCAGGCTTCTTCTCTGCCTCTTCATTATGGTGCTTTTCTCGAGGTGACGTCCTGTCATGACATCTCTCATCTTGTTTTTTTAAGAGAAAATTACTGAATTGACTCCTCATATTTTACTGAAACCTAAAGAGGTTTGAGAAAGTGACGACTTTGTCGGATTAAAATAGCTGATTAATCTAACAAGTTACAACAAAACACAACTATTGTCATCACAGTTCGTTTCTGTGGCTTGCATGTTCTTCCCGTGCTTGTCTTGGTTTCCCCCAGGTCTCCCACATTTGGAAAGGCCAATCAGAAAACAGTTGGATACATAGCACCAGAGGTGTAAAAAGTAACCAAAAACCATACTTGATTGTAGTCGTTGTATACATTATATACCTTTATAAACACCCCCCAAAGGGCAAACGAAACATCTACGTAACATGTTTTTATTTATAATATTCCGTCATTTATAAATAATATTTGTCTGAATTTATGAAGTCAGGACATGGATTACATGAATTGCATGTAAAATGTGGCCCAGCTATCGAAATTTTCGCCGAACAAAGAGGCTCTCAGCACGGATTAATTTTGTAAGTCGGGGTTCCACTGTATAACCGAGTCTGTTTACTCATGTACTTTACACCACTGCAGAGCACACAAAATTCATTCATTGAAACGTGTTTAATTCATTATCACATTGAAAAAATAGAGATTGACTCGTCTGGCCTTGTGTATTTCGTAATCCGTACGTTTATTGCAGCATCATAAAAGCATGTCAGTGTTATTGTAGTTGTCAAGAAGCTTCCGGAATCCTTTTATTTTCTTTACAATGATATTTTTGTCTGACATATAGCGCAGTTTCATTGTGAGCAGAGGTTTGTTGACACTGAGGTGTTTAGCCCACCGATCCCCCAGTGTGAGACAGGTACTATAGCGTTAATCCACACAATACATTGGCATGGCGGTGGGATCAGCGGGGGTCAGCTGGCTAAGTGTCTTTCTTCCATCTCTGTAGTGGATTAGGCTCAAACCCTTATCGCTTTTGACACTCGCAATAGTGTTTAATGTTGGAATCGTATGCTTGGAGTAAAAGTGTGTACGTAGGATTAAGGAATAAATCTTTTTTTGTGATTGCGTATTGATGGAGGATTATCGCGCATGGTCATATTTGCTGTTAGGTGATTGAGGTTCACTTTAATGTTTGCTGCGCAGTTTTAAGAACATGTATACAAGGATATTTTTATTAATGTAATATGTTTGTGTGCTTAAAAATCCAAAGCAAAAAATTGCGCCTTAAATGTGGAAAGCATTAGGAAATAGATTTGTCAAATAGTTTAAAAACTCCAGTAGTCATTCCAAACCTTGTAGCTAAATTTAGCTTTGAAAAGTATAGATGATAGTGAACTTCCTGTCCACTGCGTTGTGGAATTAGCATGTCATATATAGGAGAACTACCGCTACTGAATATAAAATCATATCAGTGTATCAGTGATCTGCTGATTAGACTTGTAGAACATTGTGCTGAAGAGCAGGAGATATAGTGATCAGATATATTAGCACTCTCTCTGTCGCAGTATCTCTCTCTCTCTCTCTCTCTCTCTCTCTCTCTCTCTCTCTCTCTCTCTCTCTCTCTCTCTCTTCATCTCTATCTCTCACTCACTCACTCATACCTATGGTTAATGATTCAATTTCAATTGTTCTGAAACGCATGTTTTATGGACTGAACACCAGGTCTAAGCATCCCAAGAAATAGTTTATACGAACTTCAGACTATATTTTGCTTTTAAAATGTCCCTGTGGCAAGAACATGTTTTAATATTTCCCCTAGTACATTTGCAAAGTTCCTCTCTGTAAAATATGCAGAATCACACGTCACTCCTGCATGTTTCTCACAGTCACTGCAGTTCTGCTGCTGGAAATCCAAAGCATTAGAGAAATGACCTCCATCATTCACTCTTCGTTTCTCTTCATTCTGTCTTTCTCCTTCCTTATCTCTTGTCTATCTGTTTGTTTTTTTTTCCTCCATCTCAGTTTTTTATGCTTTTAATCTCATCTCTTTTTTATTCCTTTCTTTTTCCCTCTTTCCTCGCTCTCTTGCATTTTTCCTCTCTGCATTTCTCTTTTTATCTTTTCTCCCTTCTCCTTTTCTCCATGTTTTATCTTTGTGTTTTATTGCAAAGAATGTGCATTACATTTCTCTCTCTCTCTCTCTCTCTCT
>CM051500.1:22279604-22294709 GCA_028031935.1 Paedocypris micromegethes
TCTCTCTCTCACTTGTGTGTGTGTGTGTGTGTGTGTGTGCACGTACATACATCACCACTGTCAGATGGACAGCGAGAGGTCATTTCTCAAACATGTATGGAACATGTTAAGCAGTCTGAGGAGAGATGTATGATCACAGGGACTTCTCAATGAGATCTGACTGATGGCTCTCTTAAGCGACCTTGAATCCTTTTGCCTCCATCCTAGAAAACTGGAATAACATGAGGCTCCGTGACCTTGTGCTTTTGTCCTCTCTTCCTGTAATTAAGGCCTGTAAAGCACACATCAGTTTGCATTAGATGGAGAATAGAATAAAGTGAACGGAAAACATGATATGTCTCTTTATTCAGTGATTTTTCCAAGCTTGGGCTTTGGGAAAAGCATTTGTATGTATTATGCAAGTTTATGCAATCAATATTATGTATTATAACCAAATGTATATTTTTATGGGATGCACACCTGATAGGCTGCAAACTCTTGTGATCATATAGAGGTTTTATTTTAGTGTGCGTACATAACCATATATCTTGCATTATACTATACTTTACTGTCAGATAGTCTGTGTTAAGGAGATTGTGTTTCATTAATGATCGCTTTAAGTGCTGTCTTTGTGTTTCCCACTGTTCTTTCCCTTTCTTATGATACGGGTCAGTACAATAATTGGTATTTAACATGGTTTATTTCAATGTTGTTGAGGATTGTGGAATGTTTCATATCTTTGTTATAGTTATGAGTGTTTGACATCAAATCATCTCCACAAAATCTCTGTGACAACCTGACCAATATAAATTGATTGTTTGTGTAATGTTTACTTAGTTTCCTGCTTTACATCTGAGGAGCTCTGTTAATAAAAGGCCTTTTCTCTGGCTAATCCAGTTTCTGTGTTTCTCTGACCCGAAACCAAAGCAAAGATCCCAAAACTCTGTTTCACTACTACTACTACTACTACTACTATGAAAAAGGAGAACTGAAGATTATGATAATGATAATTGTGATAGTACTATTGATGGAAATAATAATAGCATTCTTGAGTCAAAGTTCAGATTGAATCGAATCCAACTTCCAAAAGAATTCAGTTCATGATTTTTTTTTCCCTGGATTGAGAGAACTGGTAGAAGGCAGGAACAGGGAAAACAATGGATTCATAGGGCAGAGACTGACAGGAGCGGCTGGTATGAGACTCCCTCACATCCACAGGTCCCTAAATGATTTGGTGTTGAAAGGTCCAGACAGGACGTCAGGACACAGGCGGAGTGGTGTGGCAGGCTGCTGAGCAGATAGAGAGGTGAAAGAGACAGTGAAAACATCTCCTTAGCTCCTCTGGAGCTGTGTGATAATTACATCTCCTATCACCTTGGCATCTGAGACCAGCAGAGTCCACAGGGTCAGTGCTGGCAGTCACTGGGCAGCACACTTTACATACAAATGGGAGCTTTTTGTGGCCTTGTGAATATATTATGTCAAGCCAAACTTGCACTTCTTTTTATATTTTTTGAAAGAAGCATTGGAAAGATTTCTGCCTCTCATATTGTTTATCCATCGTTCTACAAGTCATTTTGGATAAAACTTTCTGGCAAATAAAGAAATCATGTCTGTCTATAATTTTCTGTCTGTCTATCTATCCATTCATCCCTCCATTCATCCATCCATCAATTCATATATTGATCCGTTCTCAAAGTCTACAAGAAAAAAATGGTGTCTGTCTGTCTATAGTTTTCTGTCTGTCTGTCTGTCTGTCTGTCTGTCTATTTATCCATCTATCTATATATGTAGCCATTCATTATAGAAGTCACTTTGGATAAAACTTTCTGTCAAAAAAAGAAATGGTGTCTCTCTGTCATTGTTGGTATATTTTTGCCTTTTTGGTTATTAAATTGAATTTGGTTTTCCTGACAGCCGTATGAGTCTTGACCACTTACTATCGAGAACTAATATTTCATTTTTATTTCAACATCTCTACAACGCTTGTTTCCATCCTTGGCCTAGTAAAGATGATTAATATGGCATTTATTGGAGGCATCTTCTAGATGAGCTATTTATTCTGTAGTAGCGTTCCGATCATGACCGCAGTGCGACGCCTATGGCATGGAAGCCACAACTTTGCCAATCGTCAACCATTGTGTGTGAGATAAATCTGAACACTTTTATATAATGAGTAATATTTTGGAAGAATTTAATTGTGTATGTGGAAACAAGTATTGGAAATGCTAAAAGTGGGTGTTTTTGGCGCACAAATCCCGTGATTCTTTGCTCTTGGATTTCTGCGCGCACTCAACAGATTGCTGCTATGGTAAATGTTGAAGGTGCGTTGAGAGCTGAGCAGAAAACAGCCATATGGTGATATTTGTGTAGGTGCTAAAGTGTACGTACATATGCTAGTCTCTCTCTGTGGCATGGATTCAAACCAGATTTTTTTTTCTTCCCGTCCTCTCAGGTTTTCCCAATGAGCCGGCAGCAGAAATCGCCCTGAAGACTGTGCGGGAATGGATCCTGAGCAATAGGGACGAGGTAAGTGTCTCAAAGTATTGACCGTCTTTGGCTTCACGAAGACGGAAAACCAGCCAGGTTTGAAGGGCAGATTTAAACGGTGAATACTTAACAGAAGAAGTGTTAGAACCGGCCTTCTTAGTCCATTTCCCTGATGAAAAATCAATTTAGCCTCACAGATCTTCCAGGAGGAAAATGTGAAGTGGCACCTGCTCTTTCCGAATGCCAGTTTGGTCTGCCACTCTCGCTTATCTTGTGTTGCTTTCCTTGCTCAGTGTTGATGCCAAAACATTTAGTTGGGTTTTTTTTACACTAGTTTTTAACACTAAAAAATGAGAATTGAATGTTTGAGCTCAAACAAATTGTTTGTGACCTGCCTGGTTTTCTTCAAATTCCCATATTGGTGGAGAAATCGGTAAACTAAAGGTTTCCTTTGAAACCTCAGACAGCCAGGAAGTGTTTTAGCTGGAGTACTGCTCATGGTCTGTTGGCCCTTCTGCTCCTCCAGTTTTTTTCCGGTCAGGAAGTGGAAGAACGGCAGTTGTGATTGGGATTACACTAGACTAGAAAGCTGTTGCCTCGGTTTTATTGATTATAAGGTCTTGGAATAAGCATTTTAACATTGAAAGAACATGTGCAATCTGCTCTGATGCTTTCTCCTGACTGACTGATTCTGAGTAAAGTCATCACACACATCTGAAACGTGAAATAGTTTCAACAGAAATACATTATGTGGTGACATTAGCAGTGATTTGGTGACGGCGTTCAGGTAAACAAGAGGCTGGTCGGCGCGTATTGTTCACATTTATGTTCACGCGGTTTCCCATCAACACAGAGTTTCTGGTTACACCAAAGACATGCAGTCATGGAATTAGGTTTCATTTTTTACAAATTGAAAATCTCCAACAACAGCTCCTTACGTGTGTGTGAGTGAAGCAGCACAATAGCTGCGAGTGTCTAGAAGCCTTTGCTTGTTGCATGGCATGGGCCAAAATTTTAGAGAAAAGTCCTCCACTTATACCAAAGTAAATACAGTCTGGAGTCTTTGAAGAACTTCTGAGGGTGACGAAGGGAATTAAATGGCTGCTGGAATTAAATGGAATTAAAAGTAAAATTTGGTTGTCAAGATTGATGCCTAATATATTTTTGAACTACACACCTTTCTTGTGTCCTTACCTGCGACAGGTACACTGCAACAGAGCTGACATGAGGTGTTTGCTATGATCGGCCCTCTTTGTAGGAGGAGCCCTGGTATGACACGCCCCCACAAAAGTCAATTGAGTAGAGTCTTGTTAGAGTCTAACAACCTTTTTTTTTCCGTTTTATTTCCGTCAGCAGTAGCACTTACATTGACTTGCCAACTTCTTTCAAAAACCATCATCAAATTAATCGTCAAACAATAAGCATCCTTATTGAATTCATGTCAAAAATTGATGTCAAATTAGTGTCAAAGGTCAAATCTGGTTGAACTGTAGCTAATACTACACACATTAGGGTCTCCACAGTCTAACATGAACCCCAACATTCCGAGAATTCAAATTTACAAAAATTCAAGGAAGCTTATATACAGAGTTCTATGAATTTATGAATCCATGATTTTAAACAGCGCAGTTGTGAGAGTTCCGTGACACACTATTGTACAGTAACAGACGTTGTGGGGACGCAGCTCGCATGCACAGAGGCTTCAGGGAATAGATTGCGTAACAAATTCCGCCGCCACTTTTATTGAATGGCCGTTACTTGCAGGCGCAGAGGGCAGTTTAATTTACTGTGATTGGTAATCTAAAGCCTGAAGGCTGTTTGTTCACTGAGAAGCGAGAATTAATTACAGGATATTTGGCCTGAGAGGACAAACACAGCAAGAATCTTTACAATGATCGCTGTAATGACCTGCCATCACCTACATCAATAGCTTTGCTTATTAAAGAAAACACTTGCTAATAACTGAAGTATAGTTATTATGTAAAGTTGTATGTAAGAAAAATGTAAGAAAAAGTTGAATAAATGATCAGAGAGTGTAGGATGTTTGTCAGAATTGACCTTTTCTGCTAACGCATGCCTTGTCTGAGAGGTATGGCCTCCAGTCTGAATAGGCCACGCCCCTCCGAAGCCTTTGACAGCAGGAAAGAATGAAAAATGACCGTTTCACAATGCTGTTGTGATATTACAGCCCGATGATAAAGCTGTAAGAGTATAAGAAGCTAAAGTGCTTCTCAATTATTCATGAGCAAGGACTTTTGCCTGTATCTTTTTATCTGATGCTCCCCGCTGGTGGCAGCAAATGCGATGACAGCATTGCGAACTGATAAGTACGACGGTGAAATAAGAATGTGAAAATGCGGTCGGTATAAAAACAATTAGAGCCTAAATAACAAATGTTTCTTTATGCATTAATAAAGATGTTTTACGCAGATAGATTCTCGCAGATGTGAGATGGAGAGATGAATTGATATATAGATATACCGATATAATGGATATATCGATAGATTGAGATAGATAGATGGATAGATGGATAGATGGATAGAGAGATAGAGAGATAGAGAGATAGATAGAGAGATAGATAAGATTTAAGAATATCAGAACATAGAACAAATTGAAATGGTTTAAACGCCCAGTGTGTTTTGTCAATGGAGTGTGATGGATATTCATCCTCGCTTCAGCATGAGATGCATTGTGTCTGGCTTGTAAATGAGGGCTTTTAAGATGCTTGCAGTCATACATGTAATATATCACGCTTCAGCCGGGCTTCAGGAGCTCACACTGCGGCGACTGTGATTGATGGCTGAAGGTTGGACCTTCACGGACTAGAGTACACGTCTGCGCAGACGCATGAGCTGCAGAGAGACTGCGCTTGTGTGATTTATCCTGCTGAAATACAGCAGTGCAATCGTTTCTATTGGCCGGTGAGTGTAGTATACTGTTCTTCTCGAGGGATAGAAATGGATTTTCTTTACAGTGATATATAAAACTCGTATGTATTCATAAATTATGACGTGAAGATTGGCTTTGCTGACTTTTATTTAAAGCCATTAGAAGTTTTTTTTTTTCTTTTGCCTGTATCGCACTGGATTCTCATAAAATATAGAAAGATGATAAAAGAGGTATCACTGTGAAAAATGTTTTGACCAGCTTAAATATACATTTGAGCAAATCATATGTCGCGATGATCTGAAACTCACTTTCAGATTGAAGGTTTGCGGTCGACTTGAGGGTGTGAGGAAATAGTGAGTGTCTCTAAAACCACCTAATAAATAAAATGTACATAATATTAAACATGTTATTATTATTAATAATATTTACTAAACAACAATAACAACAATAATGAAGATTATTATTACTAATATTAGTATTGTTGTTGTTGTTGATATTATTCTTATTATTAGTATTATTATTCTTATTATTATTTATTTATTTTTATTATTATTAACAATAAAACTTATGTCAGATATGTCTTAACCGCCCAAGTTTGCTAATCATTTGGTTCTATGTTTCTTCCACACTTTCATTCTTTTTACATGTATTTATTTTTTTTATTTAAAATGTGTTGTCTTTTGGCCCTCTGTTTGGCACCAAAGACTTATTTCAGACTTGCATTTGTGTTCCTCCCTGGTCTGTATTGCCCTGATTCGTGTTTCCTGAGCCTCACAAAAAGTGTTTGTGCTGTGCATGAAATCGTTCTGAAAAGCCAAGAAGTGGGTGATTCTTTTTTTTATTTATTTTGTTGTGTGAAAGAGTATCGCAGGGGCTCTTCGGGCAGATCGTCTGTAGTTCTGCGTTCATTCTCCAGCCTCGTCATGATCTCTCTCACATCTAAGGGCATCAAAGTAGGAGTTCAGGCTTTCATCTGCTCTTATAAAGTCCAGACAACACTGCACCCTCTTTCTCTCGGATCTATTTCACGTCAGAGTTTCTGTATGACAGACTGTGGCATCCGTGGATATTTTTTCAGCCCCCCTGATTTAACCGAGAGAATGGATCCATTACAAGGTCCACACTTGTTTTCACTTGTTAGCTAAGTATATTGGTCATTTTATTTATTTATCTATTTATTTTCTGTAAATGTACAGTTTTGCTCTCACACACATTGCTTAACACACATTTCACAAAACACACAGATGTGTGGTAATTATTTATGTATATGTTCTTTTTTTATAATTTCTGTTTATAAATATATAAAATATTATTATAAAATATACGTGTCTCTACGTATATATGTATATATATATATATTATTTTTTTTCTTATTTGGTGTTTTTTTGGTGTGTGTTTCCGAAACAAATACAGCCTAGTCACCACCACTAAGTGTTTCCTTTATCTCACACGTCGGTTTCGTCGTCTGCTTGCTCCATTTCCCATTTTCCCATGTAATTTGTTGTAATTCAGAACTACATCGCCTTAATCTGCCGGTGAAAAATGCACTGTGACACTTTATTTGGCTGTAGCCTTTCCGTTTGTATCCAAGCAGACTGTCTAATAAAGCGTGTAGGAGCCCGATCCAGACGTCCCGCGTCACCCCCGCCGCTCTGACACATGAAGCAGATTGTGGAGATTCCCTCCTTAATAACATCGGGACTGAACCTGGGCATCTGCGTCGGGCCCAAAGACATGCGGCATTAACAAGCCACACTTTACTTCTCCACCAGTGGCAGTTAAGGACTGGTACTTTGTCGTCTGTTTGTGTATTTATTTATGTTTTTTGTGCATAAACATGTTTATTTTACGCCATCTGTCATTTAAGGAACGCAGATAAGGATTCCATCCCCTGCCAGAGCTCTGACTGAACAGCTAATAGAAACAAATCCCCGGTGTGGCCATGTGATTTGCTATCCGAACAGTAAATATCATTTCAAGATCAGCGGGGACCGCGGCGGCGGAGTGACGTGACATCGGGGAGGTTTTCTGTGGCATGTTTGTGAGGATGATCTATGGTGATGGCGGCTGGAGAACAGGTTGCAAACTGGGCAGGAAGGAATGAGCCGTGTGCAGTTGAAATGCCACTGCTTTTATTGGTAGAAATGAACGATATGTTTTTTTTTCTAAATTCAGCATAGGCGCTTGGAAGAAACAAGTGTGATTTGCTGCTTTTTTGTTTTGAGAAAAACACATTTAAAAAAAATTGTAGATCACTATGTGTGTGTGTGTGTGGTGGTGTGTTTTTCTGTGTAGAAAAGTAAAGAGATAAACAGGTATCTAGTAAATACTGTCATGTAGTAGCCTGTTATAATTTTAAGATCGTATGTTGTCGAAATATTTAACTTTTACGTCTTTAGTAAAATATTTTTAAAACTTTTGTATACCACATTCATCCAAGTCGCAAAAATCCCTATCCATCCAAACAGTGTTATCCGATTTAATAGTGTATGAAATTGATAAGCACAGTTTCAAGGGGACGGAAGCTGTTTGTTTGTTTGTTTGTTTGTTTACTGATATGATTAGCACAAATGACACTGAGTAATTGACATTCTGAGCAGCCAATCAGATTCTCATACAATCAGATTAACAACCACATTGTTGTCTAGCTACAATCTTTTTACTTTTTTTTTTTTTTTTTTTTACTTTTTACAGTGTCAAAAATGAGTAAAGGAGCCGGATAGGGAATGTTTTTGAATGGTTTGCACATCGGTTGTTGTTGTTTTTTTTTTTTTCCGTAAGATGGATTAAGGTGGACTTCGGCGTCTATGTTCACAGGTAATTGAGTGTTAGAGTTCGGCTGAGGTGAAGTCACATCCTGGAATCGAATATGTTCCTGTACATCCCCATCGCTGAACTAAGACTCCACCTCTTCTTCTTGTGTCCCACCTGTGGACATTACAGTTGCAATTCGTGGTTCCTCGACCTTTGGTGAACCCATAAGCCTGCTCCTGCGTTCCGAGTGTCTGCAACTTTCATTCCGGGTTTGCCTGGGATCCATAAGAAGTTGTGCTGTCAAGGAAAAAGCCTTGTTGTCTGCAGAAAGACACACACAGTATCATAAGAGAGGATGATGAAGTAGCTGGCTGTCCATGTCGGAGTGGCTCCAGGGGTCCACCACCACCAGAGTCTCTAAACATCTCTCCGTCCTGTCGGCTGGCCAGTGCTGAGAAAGCAGTTTCTCCTCTTCTGACACGGAGCTATCCGTCTCAATAAAAAAAAAGGTCTTGACCTGTTTATTTTTCTCAGACAACTATTTTTTCAATTCATCCTGGATCCCACATGGATCTTGTCGTCTCCTGATCCCAGAATGGTGTCGATAGTGGCGTTCCTGATATTTAGATGTAGTAGACCATTTGTCTCCGTGCTTAGGTTTCTACAGAGCTCCTAAAGGAAGGGAATCTTTGGAAAAAGAAAAAGAAAGGTAAAAAAGGTAAAAGGTTTTTTGGTAAAACATTTACAACAGCTATACTGTGCATGCGTATACAGTTTTATAGAAAGAGAGAGAGAGGCAGACAAACAGGTAGAAAGAGAGGGAGGATATTTAATGAAAAGAGAGAGTTATATTAATTACTTTACTAAGTAATGATACGGTACGGGGAGGGAAAGATAGAGGGAGGGAGGAAGATAGAGAGCTAATGAAATAAAGAGCAATGTATGGAAAGATAGATGGATAGTAAAAAAGAGTAACAGAAAGGGAAAACGAAAGAGAGAGTAACAATTGGGTGAGAGAGATAGTAATTACTTCAAAGGATCAAAGTCTTGGTGGGTTGATGGATGGATGTAGATGAGAGAGAGAGAGAAATAGGTAAAAAATAGAGAGATAAATTGAAAGGGAAAGAGATACTAAACAATGCTCTTATCCTGTCGTTCCGCTTTTCTTCTTACGTAATGAGGTCAGGGAACGTCTCCTTTTCTTTTTTCATCTCTGACAATCTCTCGAAATGAAAGACAGAAGAGTTGTATGGCTGGTTGGTGGGAGAGATCCACAGGGCTCGAGGTCGCAGCCAATCGCTTTCACAGTCTCGCTGTAGTTTTTGCGATGCGTTCGCGTGTAAATCAATTTGGACGACGCTTCTGAGCTCATGAAGATAAAAGTTGATTTAAGGAGATCAATCTGCCTCTTCATTTCCGTGACTTCATCAAAAAAGAGTTTATTCCCATCGTGTCATCCTTGATCAAGTAGCAGATATGGTTTTAATTAGCTTTACTAGAACTTGCATGGATTTTTCCGGATACATTTCTTTTTCCTGGTGTTGAAACAACATTTTTGGGGTGGTTTTCTTTTCTGGAGGCAAAGGTTCTGCTTCTGATTTTTCACAGCACAAAGATGCTCTCTTCCTTTTTTCCCATCGTCAACCTTTTTTCTAACCCTCTTTTTTTCTTTCTTTCTTTCTTTCTTTCTTTCTTTCTTTCTTTCTTTCTTTCTTTCTTTCTTTCTTTCTTTCTTTCTTTCTTTCTTTCTTTCCTTCTTTCCTTCTTTCTTTTTTCTTTCTTTCCTTCTTTCTTTCTTTCTTTCTTTCTATTCTCTCTGTCTTGTTGTCTTTCTTTCACTTTGACTCTTTTTAGTTCACTATCTTCCATTTGCATTCTTTATTTGTTTTTTTTTTTCCACTTTCTTTTTTACTTTTACACATTTGACTCGTTTTGAGCTACTTTTATTTTGCCCTCCCATTTTGTGTCTTATTGGAACTTATTTGGCTTGACTCTTATTTTAGCTTCTTGTCTTTTTACTCTCTCAAACTCTTTTTTTTTTTCATTTACTCACTCTGTATCTTTTCATTTCATTCATTGTATCACCTCCCATCCAGTTTGTATATCACATACGCTTTCTCACTTTAACTTGTTTTTGTCTTACATTTTCCTGTTGATTCCCTTTTATTTGCATGCTCCTAACTATTATCCTATCCTATACTCGTACCCTCTTTTTATTTAACCTGCTTTACGATTATTCTTTCCTTTATATTTTTTTTTTCTTCCAACTGTTCTATTCTGTTTTGAAAGCATTCACCAGTCAATCCAAAGTTGTGGATAATGAACATTGTGATGATTTGTGTACGGCACAGGTTATGTCTATCTAACAGAATCAGAAGATTATGCATAGGTCACACTTTTTGTCTACTTTTGAATTGATTTTTCCTGATCTTTGATTGTCTCAAAATGTAATTCTTGTGAAAATCTCAGAAATCAGATGCCATTATTTCGAGTGTAGACTAAGATTTTGTCTTACCTTTTTTTTTGTATTTGTATGCTTTTTAAGTCCGTCCCGGTTTACACTATTTTTTGACCTTGTATAGTTGTATTTATTTCAGTGAGATAACTTAGACCTTACAATGTTTTTGTTTTACTCTACGTCGATCTAGACTAAAACTTCTCAAACATCTTCACTGTTTCCTTCATGTCTGTCCATTCTTCTCCAACTCCTGTCTCTCCATACACACTTCCCATTTTGAGATTCAGAGTCTTTATTTCCTCTGCTCGACTTTTGAAAAGCCACAATAGCCTCGGCTCAACACTGAGATAATACAACAACTTATCCTTCACCGGCCTACTCATCTCAAACCACTTCCTCCATGACTGTGTGTTTCTCTGTGTTGTGATTCACTTGTCTGTTACGTTTTTCCACATTGTGCGATGACCTTCAGGACCTGAAAGACCTTGAATTTGATGTGTAAATATAAAACACAAGCACATAAAGCACAACCAGACCACTCGTGAATGTAAATCGACAGGAAAACGCCTCACAGTGAAGCAAACGTTCTTCATCCTTTACCTTTGGAGAACAAACATCCTTGAAGCATGGCCGCAGGCTACAGTCGGCTTGATGTCTGTGCATAAATTATAGCCGGACCACCCGTGTGCTGAAGGAAACATGAGTTTACATCGCATCTTTAATACGGCACATCATCAATATGCCGACTGTTGTCCTGAGGGCAAAGAATCACACGCCGTGGTGTTTGTTTGTTAGTGATTTACCTGAACACGTGTACGCATGTTCCCGCTCTTTAGAGAACACACACAATCACTGCACGTTCCGCTGCAGCATCAAAAATCAATACACATATTAGTTCATCTTTGACTCTCATTGTATTGGCTGAAAAGCTCTGGCTCCATCATCTCTTCAAGGAATTCTGTGGACAAAGGTGATGAATAAATAAAAAAAAAAATGAAAATGAGATGCTGTTTGCATAATACAGTGTGGAGAAAAATACCACATCTTGTTGGAGAAAAAAGAGCTATTAGCCGGACAAGGCTATTGGGCCAATGTGGCTAATGGTTAGAGAGTTGGGCAACAAGGTCACATGTTTGAATCTAAGATTAGTAAATGAATTGAGCCATAAAGGAAGACAGGCACATATCCTCCTCATTTTGTACTTCTGTTCTGTATCCCTTGTTTCTGCAGAAAAAAAATCCCAAACTCCTTTTATTGCTTTCATTCCTTACATTGTCTTCCAAGTGACTCTGGAAAGTCGTTATGTTGTTATTACCTTCATTATCCAGTAGCTGTGAAACCCAATGAGGTACGTTGAAAAAAAGATGAGAGACGTTTCTCGAGGGGTCCGAGCAGGATCATTACCAGGCCGGTATGTTGTTATTTTCAGGAACAGTGAGAGCGCTCGTACGCCGATGCTTTTCTCCGACAGGACATGCGTAAGCTCAGCAAGTTTTCTGCCTCGTGCAACTAAAGCATTTATCAAACTCAGCCTGAATCAATATCACACTGTCATACAGAAGGCACCGCTTCTGTCTCTGGACTGGTCAATTATTAAAAATAAATGTATGTTGACATTTAAAATCGGACTGTAAAAATAGAATGCCCGGCACATGTTCGCCGGGTCTCCCTCGCTTTGTTTCATTCGTTGTTTGCTTTTCAGTTGGATTTGTGGCTCATCAGTCATAGTGATATTGCTGACTTGTGTGGGTGTTTGTGGTTTGTGCTTCCTGATATTTATCTGTATGGCAAGTTTGAAAGAGTCTGTGACTGTGAATCCATTTCATGAATAGATTCAAATTTATTTTTTTTAAAAAGCACGTTTAGTGTAGCTGTGAGTCCATACTCAATGGTAATATGAAACAATTACTGTCATTTTCCATGCTTACAAAGGCATAGCTGTTTAAAGCGTGTCACCAATTGATGATGTCACCGAAAATACCAGGATTTTGAAAACGCTGTTATTTTCCGGTAAGATGTCATAATGGCAGCGCAATTTTCTATTAATAGACTAATAACTATTAGACAAAATAAAACTCAAACAGAAATATAAATGTATAAAAATGTTATAAAGTAAAAATAATATATATATATATATATATATATATATATATATATATATAGGTAAAACACTAGTGAGCTTCTCGTTCTAATACTAATAATGCAGAATACTGGTTAGTGTTTTTTTTTTTGTTCAGATTCAGTGTCTAAATTCTGCTGTGAGAATAAAACTGTTTATAAAGTTTCTCCAATGTTCCCCAAAATGTTCTCCACAACGGTTTCCGACAGGAGAAATTACGTATTTTCTATTAATTTTCTTTTTATGTGCTTTTGGTGGTTATTTGTGCCTTATTGGTTCAAAAGTCACACGTCACGGGTTCTGATCCTTTAGGTTCCATAACTGTATAATATTATTTTTTTCTAAAAAAAAAAAAAAAAAAGTATTTTTGATCAAGACACCAAACCAAAGGTCACCATAGCTTATGCTGACCACTGCTCCTGTGTGTGCGTGTGTGTGTGTGTGTGTGTGTGTGTGTGTGTGTCTGTGTGTTCACTTTGATGAGTGTTTGTACTTGGTGTACTTGGAAAGGTGCAAGTCACTTTGAAAAAAGTTAAAACGTGTATAATTGCTCATGAAATTAAAACTTTAGGTAGATAAATGTAGTATACGTGCGGCTTTATAAAACACACACTTTGATTGTCGTCACCGCAGAGACAGTTTAGCACTCAGCGCACATTTTAATGGACTTGTCCTCCATCATGGAGTTAAAACAGGGAAGGGTGGCTGGATTGTGTAATCACGCTATGCTCTCTTCATTTTGTCATTCAGCAGAGGCCATTTGAGTGTGGTGCTCCCGTGGAGAAGGTCCGCCGTGTCTCCGTGTCGCCCGGAGCGCTCAATTACTATTTATACGCTGATCTTTGACAGCTCACTGCTGCCTGACACACACGAGGACAGCCGTACAAGACGCACTTGTTCCCGCTTTGACTCTCACCGAGAGAAACACCAGGCTGGACGCTTGCTACGCTTAGTGCTAAATGGATCCAGGATGGAGTTAGAAGTCACACATGCTCGCCCCTTTCTTCTTGTAAAATGGTTTAGAACCGGTTAAAAAACAGAGCACCAATTTCGATATGGTTTGCCATTTTCACTCACTTTACTTTTCTTTTACAAGTCGTTTGTGGTTGACGAATCTTTTTAATTAATTTTTGTGGTGGCAGCAACATGGGCATGATGTTATCATATTGTCACTTTAGAATTACGCATCTCTGAAGTATGTCATTTATTGCCAAATTAAATGCAGGTTTGGCTTTTTTTCTCCTCTGTGAATAAGGCGACGACTAAAGCAAGAGTGTGTTGGTTTCCACCAAGTATTAATAATTATTTAGTTGAACAGAAACAAGCCGAATGTTCGGTTTGTTTCATATTGCTCAATAGTTGGTTAGAATCAAATTGTATTCCAGGAGCTTCTGAAAAGATGAATTCAGGTTAGATATAAGAGTGGTTGGTTATCGCAGTCATTTTATTTGTAAGACTGATTATCAATGACAACTGGCCCATTTCCTGTGACCTTTCTTTTCTTTTCATGTCTATTTTAGAGGACATCTCCATTAACGCCTGATGACAGTGGAGTCTAACGTCAGGATTAGTTCTATCAAGTAGGAGAACTTTTGCTGGTTTAATGAACATTTTTGTTTCATATTTAGACCAAAAACACCAAAAACAAACCCCCCAACTGGCTGGATCATTTTCTTCTCTTTGCTTTCGTTTCATTCAGTGAAATAATTGGACAGATGTCCATGTAGAGATGCTAATGCTGGTCAGTTCATCGTCGACCACTGAGCACAAACGCATTTCATTGGCGGGATAGATGTGCTTTTACCACTCAAATGCACTAGCTAAATTTTTTTCATTCCAGTATGAAGCGTGTTATTTAATCACAGGCGAAACTTTCAAGCTTTGATGAATCGTATCATCGACTTTGTCTAAAACTGGAGAGTGACAACTACTTCCATTCTGCAGAGCATTGTTGGTGTGAGATGACATCAGTAATGGGCTGCAGTGTGAGCATTGGCTCATTTAAAATCGTGCAATCACTTTAAATTAGCTATTGGAAAAAAGTTGTTGCTAACGAATCTGAACAGAGCAAAATCATTGTCCCGTCTGGATTCAGTCCGATACGAACAGAAAACGTTGTTTGTGTGACTGTGGGTGGATTTCACTTCTTGCTCCACAAACTTCTGTGCAAACAGTAGATGTTTTGCTTTATAAACGTCTGTGACGCACAAGTCCAGCGGCATAAGGCTGCCCACTGCTCCGGTCTTTTTCTTTTTTTTTCTACTCTCTCTCTCTCTCTACCTCTTCCTCTTTTTTTCTTTTCTTTTTCAGATATTGCATAATCTGACAAATAAATGCGTAATACATAGGCTACCCACTGCTCCGGTCTTTCTTTTTCATCTTTGTTTCTTCTCTCTCTCTCTCTCTCTCTCTCTCT
>CM051500.1:22295097-22305244 GCA_028031935.1 Paedocypris micromegethes
AAAATTATTGAAAGAGCCACTTTGTTAAAAAAAAAAAAAAGCATTGAAAGTGTTACCGTTTTATTTTTCTTACGATTGTCGTTTGATGTTTTCCCAAAGTCTCAGTCTGAAATTTTTTCTAGTTAATTTCGGTTTTTCGCTTCTAGTTCTTTTATTTTGTTATTCCATTGATTACAAATGCACGTTATGTGCCGATGGTTGTGTTTCTTTCGCTCTTTGCTTGTTTTTTTTGGCCACTCCATGCTGATTGTTTTTCATCTCACCCACTTTTTTTGTTGAGCTAAAACCTCGCCATCGCAGACACATTATCATCTTCCTAATAGATCATTTTCTAACATGTCTTTCCTGGACCCTGTCATCATCACTGCTTCAGGAGAAAATGACTGAACGCTTTATATTGTTTTTTTTTTTTTTTTTTTTAAGATCAGTGAGCTACAAAATATTCATCACAGAGTGAAATAAGGACATAACCGTGCCGTGAAAACTTTAAAAGCAATGAACATGTCTAAAATAGGTTGGCACTTTACGTTGCGATGGATTGACGAACGGACAAACAGATTGATGTTTATGACTATATTAAATGTGCATTGTCCATTTAATCAAGTCAAGTTGCTTTTAACGTCTTTTAAAACTTTAAATCCACAAATCCAAGTTTTCACATTAGACAAATAACAAATTCACAAAACATACTGATGTGGTTCATGCTGAAGAATCGAAAAACACAGTTACGCAGTCAGGATCTGTGTCCAAATGTATTGCGGTATGTTACTTGTTTATACAATATAAAACTTTGACCTCGAGGAGGAAAATGTTTAAATAATCATATAAAAGCAGTATAGGATGAGACATGAACTTATAGAACTCATTGTCCATGAGATGTCCCCATAAACCCTGTATGTGCCGGTTCTAAAGTGACATTGTCCTCACTTTGTTGAAAATGGCAAGTTGGAGAACTTCTTTGGCTCTATTGACAAAAAAAAAGCATTTTCTGCTTTGTGAGAAACTTGACATTGACACAAATGATTCTGTATCGACCCAAACATCAAGATGAAGGACACTGGTGTCCGGCGGTCCTTCACATTAGTGACAAACACAGCTGTAGTTGAAGAATCTCGTGTCTGTCCTCCAAACTGGCCACGCTTTAAGTCTTCGCCTCTGTGAAGGATCGTGTTTAGCCAGTATTACTCCTCTCTGACCTTGCCACGACAACTAGAAGAACTGATTTTGCCTTACGGTGTAGAGTTTCAGGCGGTGATTGGTGAATGTCGCCTCCAGCTTTATGCTTTAAGAAACTTTGCCACTGATTTAGCTCTTGAGATGTATGGATTGATGGATGGATGGATGGATGGATAGGTGGGTGATTGGGTATATAGATACAGTAGATAGATAGACACACTATCTGTGCGCTTTGAGACAGTTAAAACTGTGAAAAGCGCCTTACAAATGCTCAGAACTTGAATTCGAACTTGAACACGCAGACAGACAGATGGGTTGATGGATAGATGGATGAATGGATGGATGGATGGACGGATGGATAGACAGACTTGTAGATGTATAGACAGATATACAGACGGGTAGATGAGTGGATGGATGGATGGATGGATGGATGGATGGATGGATAGATAGATCCAAAACACAAAACACAAAAATTGACACAAAAGTTTAACTCTAGTTTGAATAGAGTATGTTTGAAATAAATAGGACAGATCAGCACAGACTACAACTGTTCAAAGTATATCTGGCTTTAGTGTTTTGAATAAAAAAAAAACTGAGAAGTTAAAAAAAAGGAAAGATCCATTCCGAGAGATGTTCTCATTTCACACCTCTGAAGTTGGGAAGCAGGAGAGGAAACATGGCGGCCGTCCTGATTAATACTGTGACAGTGTTTTGATAGTGACTTGCAGCTATGACTTTCGCCATTATTCACGCCTACCAATCGATTCAGCCCGGGTCTGTCACACAGACCAAACTTGACTTTTACTCATAATTAAAGCAATCTAGATGCAAATCAGGGCAAATAGGAGCGGCATATTGTGTTATGAGACCTGCCATGCTCTCGGGAGTGTCATGTCATTACTGGTTGTTCTTATCAAGCATGCAACACGCACACACGCCGAGTTATAAGCAGCGTAGCGCTGTGACTCTTCTACACACACCTGAGTCGAGCCAGTATTCTAAAGCACTTCCCTTGATTAGTTACGTTCCAATAGTGTCAAGGCTTGTAATTGTCACTCTGCAGATATTCACAGCCGGGTCCTGATGTCACTAGATGCCATTAAAACCATTATTCTGTCAAGAGTAATCCATCTCGCCTCTCTCTCCAGAACCTAAAGACACCAGTAAAACGCAAAGTCCTCTTATATTTTAAGGGTCCATTTCAGGAGAAGAACGGATTTCAGACTTGAGGAGTCGTAATAGTTTGTGATGGGTTCGTTACCAAGATTGGCTTTTGATGTTGAAGTATTTCTGATGGCTAGATGCTATCCTTGGGCTACGTAGAGGCCTAGATTGATGGTTTTAATGAAGGATTTAGAGCTTATTATTATTGCTGTTAAAAGCACAGTTGTAGCCTAATGTTTTGAGAGTTACATTGGCGATTGGAAGATCACAGGTTCCATTCCCAAAACTGGCAGAACTAAACCTTGAGTGACTTAGCCCTGGCTTAAGGCTGGATTTTGTGTTTGTGTGTATGTGTACGTAAGGCTTAAGTGTGTGTTTGTGTGTGTGTGTGTTCACTCCACTCTGAATGGGTAAAAGACAGAGCACAAATCCTAGTTTACTTCCAACCTGATCTGAACCTTTTTCTACATTTGTTTTCTGTTCGGTACATTTAGGTGGACCTTTCTGTAATGTCATCTTGAAAAAAATTAGAATTTAGAAAAAAGGCTTTTTTTATTTTATTTTTTATTTTTATTTTTTCAATAACTTTAATAATTTCATCATTTTATGTCTTTTTTCTTCAATATTTTTTTTTATTTATTCAATAAAAAGTAAAAATGTTTATTCTGAGTTTGCTCTTTGTGTGACCAGCTTCTCCGTTTCTTTTTAATGTTCTATTTTGCTTTTTACTTATTTTTATCCTTTCAGCTGTATTTGAATATGACTCACTGCAATTAAAAGTGATTAGTACAGAGTGCTGCACATTTTTGGTTTTGATTTTTGGATCTTCTGCAGAATAATTATAAATACCATGTCTTTTTAATTGTCAGCGTCAGATGGATTCCGTTTTTTTTTTTTTCCTAATTTTGTAAATCAATTATTCTGACCTAATGAACGTCTCCAGACTCTGAAGTCTCCTCACGTGTTCACCCATCCTCATCCAAGGTCTCAATGCTGCCGATGTTTTGGTTGCAAAGTGTCAAATGAAGAACAACAAACTACGTGGAGACAAGAAGAGGAGAGGACAGATGAAAAGATTGAGACGGGTGTGTGTGTGTGTGTTTGTGTTTGGCCTCTGCTCACTTCCTAACTAATTACCACACATCATTAGTGGGATCCAAACAGCAGCACAATACACAGGGAAACGAGTCATTACCGACTAGGTGGGAATCAATTAATGCCTCATTTTCAGTTTCATTGTGCACATTCTAATTAACCAGGCAGTTAGGAAAAACAGTCAGGCCGCTTTCTTTTTTGTTCGAGACACAAAGGAATGTTGGAAAAAAAGCTGCTATTTAGAGCCACCGGTTATCATGTTAGCTGATGTGTATGTCTGTCTATCCTTCCATCCGTGACATCATTCAATCACTATCTCTATGGATTGATGAATGAATGGGTGGATGCAATGATGGATGGACGAACGGATGGATGGTGGATGGGTGAGTGGGTGGTTATGTAGATGGGTAGGTAGTTATATATACGATAGATAGATAGATAGATAGAGAGAGAGAGAGAGAGAGAGAGAGAGAGAGATAGATAGATAGATAGATAGATAGATAGATAGATAGATAGATAGATAGATAGATGGATAGATGCCATATCAATAGACTGACAGACAGACAGATTTGAGCAAAAATGTTCCTATTCATTTCTTAACTGACACAAAAGTTAGTTTGAAGAAGCTTTTTTGTGGTTGTAGTCCAGATGTGTAAAGGTCTTCGCTGCTGGATCGTGTCATCTGTGCAGTGTTAAATGACTTGGATGCCTTGTGAAAATCCACATCCAAAATAATTCAAATGAAGAGTTTGAATAGGGCGGTTAGAGGTTAATGTGCTGATAATTATGAATGTGATTTCCTCTCGTCTGAGAAGCTGGAAATTGAAAGAGGGGGAGGGCTACGGTGTGATCGTATCTAATGCATTAACTTAATGACGAGATTCAGACTCCGCCATTCTCATGCTTTATTAAACTCTACGCCACTGTCATCGTTCGCGCCAATTTCGTCTAGAGGTTGAATATATCAGTGCTTAACCAACGCTGTGTTTCACGCCTTAACATTTGCCCTTCTCCCTCACGTTCTCCCTGGTGACTTTAACTCGGCTGATGTTCCACGTTTATCTATCTGTATTTATTTGTTTTGACTGATTTAGTGCCACCGAAGTGTGAAAACGTTTGGGGCTAACACGATATGCGAATGTCACCACAGAGGTTTTATAGATCTACTGTAACTTTTAGGTTTAGTTCCACACCGCTACTGAAAAATATTAAACCTGACACTTTGCAAAGCCACATAAAAGTGTGTTGTAAATTTTGTCCTGGAGAGGGTTTTATTGTGTTCAACTTGTGTGGAATCGCATTTGTAATACAAAAAAAAGCAATACTTTTCGTGGATGATATATACTTTTTTGTCATATTTCTAATGTTCAATTTTTGGAAGTCATAACCTATACAGGGATTTATGTTACAATTTAAAGGTTTTGATTAGTATTTTGGTATGACTCTCCTGAGGAGGCTTGATGTGCTGTTCAGAGCTCCATTGTGATTGGCTAGTAATATTTTGATGGGCAGGTCTTTGACTTGAAAAAAAAATTAAGGAAAAGAATACATTTCAATTGACTTGCGTAGTGCAATTACACTGTCTGGATGAGTTCTGAGGAGCGTAATCCCTGAAATTGTCAAGTTATCTTTGAATTAGAAACAAGCAAAAAACTGTGAATCAAAATTTTGTGTTTTTTTTGTAAATGGGTATTTTAAATGTTGTGTGTTTAGCTAATTTTGATTAATCCAGTCTTAATTTCAATCTTAACCTACAGCTCGTGGGCCATGGTGAAAAGAAAGAAAATAAAAAAAACTCAAGTATTTAGGTATTTACCACTCAAGGTGGTAATCCAGGAGGGAAATATCCACCTGCTTATTTACTAATTTTAGTTACTTTAGTTAGTTTTCTTTTCTGTTTTTCCGGCAACTAGACTAAATTAAAATGTTCAAAACTGTTCCAAAAGTTTGTAGCTAGCCCGTGAAATTCACAGCAAAGTCACGTCCGGCTCCATTATATGAAAGGCCGGGCCGCAGTGATTGAATGTGACCAAACTTTACTTTTAGCACATCCACTCATTCTTTCAGTGTTTGCTTTGTGATGTGCATGTTTTTCTCAACGCCATTCATTGAATCAGACATAATAAGCCCAGTCGTATCGAAAAAAGCCAGGGATTGATCACGGTTGCTTGTTTTGAAGCCTGACTAAATGACTCTAACTCCTTTCAGTCAAATTACCTGCATTATTTCCAGCCATAAACATAAAAATCGCCCAGTGCATTTGTTCTTTATTACTCGCAAGCCGAGACTTTGCATTCCACGGCTAGATCAGAGTTCCCTCATAATGATGCTCCGCTGCTCATTTACATACTCCCTTTTTACCTGAATAGACAGACCGTTGGCGGTAACATCAGAGCGCTCGGGTCTCCTCTGTAAAAAGCCTTCAAACTCGTGCTGAGCGTCATTTGCAGGCATTAGCCAGAAAGGCTGTAATGTTTAATGACACGCATGGCGTTGACGGCTGACTTTCTCA
This sequence comes from Paedocypris micromegethes, assembly GCA_028031935.1. NCBI lineage: Eukaryota > Metazoa > Chordata > Actinopteri > Cypriniformes > Paedocypris > Paedocypris micromegethes. The sequence continues at coordinate 22,301,045 of CM051500.1, forward strand.
GATCCTGGACTGCTTTCTAATGAGATCTCCGTGTCTCCGCATGGACAAGCCTTCTCCGGGGAGACGGTTTTGACTGAAGTGTCTTGTCACTGTTTGGGCTGAGATCTTGTTGAATGGTGTTGTGTTCCAGAAAGGCTCTCGGAGTCTTAATGGCTGTGAGCTGAAGGATGATTCTTGAGCTAGTTTGGTGACCAGACCAAACATCTTCACTTATGTAAAGAGTATCTGAAAAATACTTCAGTAAAAGTACCTTACTGTAAAAATCACAAGTTACAAGTCACCAATTCCAAGAAGACTTGAGTAAAAGTCATATTCAATTAAAAATAATGTATAAAGTATTTTACACCTCAATGACTCCCAATAATGCAACAAAACAGATAAAAAGAAGATAAAGTCAGTCTTAGTCAAACTCAAATGTGAAAAATAGTGCAACCGCTAATTTACATTAAAAATTTAGCTGATAAATACATTTTACGAAATTGGTGCTCTGCGTTTAACCCATCCAGTGAAGTGCAGTAGTAAATAGTACTCATTATACTCAATCAAATGTAGTCAAGTAGAGGGTAATAGTTGCTTATATTTTTGATACAACATAGCCAAAAACACTCAAGTAAAGTACTCAAGGACTTTACACCACTGCTTTTAGCTGGGAGTTGAGCGTTGTTGGTATGTTCCGTGTTGTAATATTTCATAAGTGGAGATGCTGGAGGTCCGGCATGGAATGCTCTTTTTCTGGTGGTGTATTAGCGAGGATTTGCCCCAGTGATTTTTTTTTCACAGGCCTTGAAGAACTGCAGGCTATTATTCTGCGACGTGCTGTTGGAAAATGCGTAATGAAAGATGACCTCAGAGAGATACGTTTTGCTGATATTAATGAAGGCCGTCGTCACTGAGGACGTGGACTGGCTGCATGTGTCTTGTTAGCAGGAAGTTTAGGCGAGAGGTGAGAGGGATTTGCACGGTCCCTGATCTTCCTCAAGAGCTCCAGAGTGGGATCTGCCACGCAATTAAATGCCTGCAATCTGAGAAAGGCTTGTGCCATTGTTTAGGCATAAATCTGAATTCAAATGATGAAGAACTTTTTCTGTTGGAATTTTTTTATGTGTTTCGTGTTTTTTTTTTTTTTTTTTTTTTTTTTTTTTTTTTTTTTTTTTTTTTTTTTTTTTTTTACATCAGATTGCCTTTTGATGTCATTTTACAATGTACATGTACGAAGACATTAGCATAAATGACTAATATAAATGTAATACATGTTTTGTTTCTTTTTTATTCATATACAGTGCTGTTTGGCTTTTAGACTGAATAATATTGCAAATTCAGAATAAAATTGCCAAAACTGGAACGCACATTCAGGACAAAACAGACTAAATTCAAACTTGTTCAGGAAAATGTAAATTTAAGTACAAGACTGTACTCAAACACAAGTTCAAAACATTATAGGCAAGATTCAAGCACAAAAACAAGACAAACAGACAAACTTGAACATAAGTTCAGAACATTATAGGAAAAATTGAAACACAAATTCTGGATAAACAAATAAATTCAAACACAATAGCTTGAATGCAAATTTAGAGCAATACGAACAAAACTCGAGCACAAGTTCAGAACATTAGAAGTTTAGGACAAAATAGGCAAAGGCAAATTCACTTCTTGAGCCAACGTAGAAAAGACCCTGTTGTCGATTGTCCGGTTATGTGAACCCGCTAATAAACTTTACTCTGTTTGATTTCAAGTTTGACCTTTATTCGTTCTTCACATCCTGGTGACAAGCATGCAAATTCAATCTCTTATGATTTATGTCCGGACTATCTGTCTACTGTCTGTTTTCATGAGATCTGGAAGTTGTCTTTCAGGTCTGAACTTCTCTTGGACTCTCTCATGCACTGCACAAAATAAATTCTTGACAAGCCAAGAAATCGTGAAACTAGACAATAAATCTTAAAAGATAGATTCTTACAAGATAGATTAACTATCTTATAATTTCTATTGTGCTTATAATTCTAATTTTACCCGATTTAAACTTTTTTTTTCATATTTAGTTTTTTATTTTCTTGTTTTTTCGCGTGATTTTTCTTACAGTGTGTGTATTTCCTTCGCCACCTATTTGTTGAATCTGTGTCCCAGGAACATATGCTAAATGAAATGCTCAGAAAAGTTGGCACTTGGGTGGGATCCGTGTGCCAGCATCGTTTAAATGCCTTATGTGGCACACGCTGGAACGCAGGAGTGAGATTTAAACATGGGCGTGGCAGGAAGACGCTTGTCCATTTTGACTGTTTGAACTAACCATCATGCCTTTAAAACAATTCAAGTTAATCTGCACGAATGAAAGCTATTTATTCGCGTTCAGCTAACTGCATCGATTAGCCACAGTGATTTGAAGTCCATTCACTTTATCCCATAGTCAATCAATTGGTCCATCAATGTAAACTCCTCAGGAAAACACTGCTAGTCAATCTCTAGTTTCTAGCTGGTCAGTGACAGACTTGTTATCAAGAATAGTTTCAAGCTCAGTCTTTTGAGAAGCATTCACAGAATAAAAGGTTTTGTTGTGGTCTAAATAATTAATAAACACTTGCATAAAAAGTACAACATGATATTAATGGTTAATGAATAATATTAGTTTAATTGGCTATAATTATAATATTTTTAATGCTCATGCTTATGCTCAGGCTGCTGAGCACACAGAATTGACAGTAAACATATTCATGTTTAATTATTTATATTACATTTTATGGACATGTATGCAGCATGCAATTGCACTTTCATACATGCAAAATAATTTTTCATACTATTCTATTGCATTTTGCATATTTCACATATCAAAATGTCATATTTCATAATTTGTAGCATATTGCATTTCTTGTCTTGCCAGTATATTGTATTTTGCACTGTACGTCTGCACTGACTGGATTTTGCGGCAAAGCTTTTAACTCACCAGTTCTCACACGCTGTTGGTGATGGGACAATAAAAGTGATTTAGAGTGCTGAATAAAAGGTCATGGTTTCAACAATTCATAAACAATGATATAAAAATAGCAATATACTATCAAGGGTTAATGAATTATGTTATTATAGTAGTTTTATTTTAATTATATTAATAATACACAATAATAATAATTTATAATTGGACCGAGTCTAATCAATGAAATAAATTAATCACATTTGTTAGAATCAAATGCTCGTATACGAATTAGTTGTGTGTTTATGTGCCTGAGAGACAAAAGAGAATTGTTAATTAATGGTTATTGAGGTAATTTACATTATTAATTATTAATTTACTCAATTAAACCATTTGCTGATTCTAAACATGTATACATATCATGTGTGTGTGTGTGTGTGTGTGTGTGTGTGTGTGTGTGTGTGTGTGTGTGTGTGTATTTGTTGAAGCAATTACTCAATTTAATCATTTACTTATTCTAAGCATGTATTCATAGCATTGTACATGTGATATACTTTTTCATTTTTTACATTTACAATGCTTCTTGTTTGTTTGTTTCTGTTTTAGGCGTATTGAATGAATGTAAAAATTAATATAATTTTTCTCTGCTTCAACTTTACAAATGAAAGAGTGATTGTGCCAGACTGCTGTTATAGTCTCTCTCAGTGTGTGTGTGTGTGTGTGTGTGTGTGTGTGTGTGTGTGTGTGTGTGTGTGTGTGTGTGTGTGCGCATCTGATGAATCTGCATACCCTGAGTGTCTGTTGGTGTGTGAGTGAAGCTGCAGACATCTTATCTCTCTGGCTGTAATGAAGAAAGGAGCGCTGACACCAGCAGAAGCTTTAATTGGGTCACTAATTAAAAGAGCTGCTGTGTCTGGCTATAAGGAACGAGGGGATTAGATAGTGACACAGGTAGGACAGATGAGAGGGCGGCTCAAGCCCCACGGCTCCGCAGAAGAGCTCCGACATTCAGCAGAATGAGATGGAGTCAATTATCCAGAAGAAAGAGTGGCTGCACTGTGTAGGAAACAGTCGTGGCCTGATGTCTGCTGGGATCTGAAAGTCCTGCGTGTCCTGCTCTTGACACTTTTACTTCTGGTTTAGTCTTGGTGAGATGCTCGCACACGTACTTTTACATCATCTCTAATTCTGTCTCGCTGTATGATTGTCTTTTTCTTGATTTCACTCACTTTCCCTTTATCATTCTTGCTTTGTCTTATCTCAGCTTCTTACTATCTTTCCATCTCTCTCTCTCTCTC
>CM051500.1:22308306-22474762 GCA_028031935.1 Paedocypris micromegethes
TCTCTCTCTCTCACACACACACACACACACACACACACATTACCCCCCTCTCTCTCACCCCCCCTCCTTCTTTTGCACACACACTTGCACTCTCTCCCTCTCACACACAAATACGCACATGCACACACACTCACTTTTTAGACGTTTTTTTTTTGTTTTGTTTATTTTTATTTAAAGCAATAGATTAATAATTTCAAATATTAAAACATTTCATGTATTGTCTGAAGACGAATCATTATAATTTAAAGTAATGCTGTCAACAGAAAACCTCCGCTGTGATTCTGTAGTCGTAACAGGATCCAAGTTCATCACTATCAATATCACAGTTACTATAGTAGATAATAAACAGTGAATTCAGGGCAGCATGCTGGGATTGGCTCAACACCCCATAACCCAGAAATAAAAAAAAAACAACAGTTTTCAGAAAATGGGTTGGTTAATGACTTGAATAAGAAAAAAGCAACACGTTTGCAACTCAGTTTATTCCCGATGCCTGTTCGTGACGCATAATTCCTAGCAACACATTTTATTATACAGTTTTTTTAAAATGAGTTTGTTATTTTATACGACTGTTTGTGATTGTGATGGACGTTTCAGACATATTTCTACAGCATCCTAAACGCACGCTGGGTGTGATGTCAGGCGATGTGGAACATGTGAGTAGGGGAAGATGCTCACTGCTGAAGGTCAGGGAATGGTACAGATGGCCTTTTGCACAAAATCAGCAATTTTTCCAAAGTGTGGTCAAACGCACACATGGTCCAGGATCAGACCGCCTGGATGCTTCTCTCACAACCTCACGTCCTTTCTTTTGCTTTCCTACTCTGTCTTTCCGCTATCTATCTATCTATCTATCTATCTATCTATCTATCTATCTATCTATCTATCTATCTATCTATCTATCTATCTATCTGTCTATCTTTATATCTGTCGGTCTTTCTTTATATCTGTCTGTCTGTCTATTTTTCTTTCTGTAAATATGTGGGTCTCTCCCTCTTTCTCTCTCCCTCTCCCTCCCTCCCCTTGTACCTGTTGGGTCAACCCTCACCCCTTTTCTCACTGTCTTTCTCACTCTGTTCCTTACTCTCCTCATTTTCTTCTTCTTTGTGTCTGCCCCAGCCGTTTCCTTTTTTTATACCTTCTTTTAACTTTCTAATCGTTCTATAATTGTCTATCATCCTTTCTTGTTCATGCTTCTCTTGCTATTTGTCCAATTCTTTTTATCTTCCCCTGTCTCTTTTTTTTCCTCCTTTCATTCACCCCGCTCCTTCTATCCCTCTATTCCCCACATGCTCCATTCATTCTTCTAATATTTTTCTCTCTTCTCATCCCTTCATTTCCCAGTGTGCACCATCACTCCAATTTGGACCAATCAGCTTCTCCGTGTCTTTTATCAGGCCTCTGCGTTTTAAGTCTCAGTCTGTTCAGTCGCACATCTGTGATGCATTTATGTCACTGAGCTAATTGCGTCTGATACAAATTAGGGGATTAAATAAATGGTTTGAAATGGCACCACAATTTCAGCGTCTGCGGAGACACAAGGCCTGTTTTTTATAAGCAGCTTCACAAAGTTGTCTTTGTGAGGACACATAAGGCCTTGTGAGCACCACAAAACCTTCTCCCGTCAGGATCTGCTCTGGGAAAGAAACAGCCACCCAAGAAAACCTGTGGGAGAAACGCCAAGTTCAGTGCCAGTTTAGCGCAGTCTGAAGCGTTTATGGAATAATTGTGATTGCCGCCAAAATAGTTGTGACTTTTGTTTCACCCTAAAATTGTGGCACTTTTTTTCCCTTTGAAGTTTTTACAACTACTTTCTTCAAATTACGGTTGTAATTCTGATATCGTAAGTACTTTTTTGTGTGCGGTTTGGCCCCATTTACTTCAGATATGTGCTTTATTATTATCCAAAACAGCGTTTTTTTTTTTTTTTTCCGCAAACGCTGTTACCTGAGCTTAGCGTAAAATATATAACTGGAAGTGCTCGTACTTAAATATAGATGTTGCAAAAAATCTTCTGCGTTTCATTACGCACCAACTGCTGTGAAATCTGTAGGAGATTTTTTTTATTCTTCTATTTTCAGGGAAACGTGTCTGTCCTCTCATCGTGTCTGGCTTCTCGCTGGTGGAGCTTCACACCATCTGTTGAGTCTGGGTGTCTGTCTGCCTCGGTGGGCCGCTTTCCATCACACACACTTTGGTTTTCATAGCTCAACACGCAAGCGGTCATCTAACACACAGTGGCTGCTGGTTTAAGAGCTGAGCAAGAGCATGAGTGTGTGTGATTTAGAGTTCAGCAGCTCCATAATCAGTTGATGGAATGTGGACACACTTGACTGTGATCGTCCTGTCTGATGACTTTACATTTAACCAGAATTTTTTTAATACAGATAAGTTAAAAATGTGTTTCTAATTACAGGTGATAACACTAACACACACATAGAGAGAGAGATATACACACACTCTCTCTTTCACTTTCATCCTGTCTTCCTTTTACTCCCCTTCTGTATATGTGTGTCTGTTTGTTTGATTGTTTGTTATAATAATTTAAAAGAATTTAATAAATATAAAAAATAATTTAAAACAATTATGTGTAACAATCTGGAATTGTATGTAAACCGGATATAAATAAATAAAATTGGAAAAATTAAAAAAAACAGAGATTTAAAAAAAAAAAAAAAAAAAAAAAAAAAAAAAATATATATATATATATATATATATATATATATATATACACACATTTTTTTGTGTGTTTATACATTAACATAATCTTAAAAAACTCATAGTGTCTATGTACATATTTCTATACAGACGTGTACATTAATTAATTAATTAATTAATTAAGTATTTTAACAACATAGATACAAATATAATAATAATAATAATAATAATAATAATACCATCATCAACAACAAAAACAACAATGATAATAATAATAATGATTATAATAATAATAGTCATTGAGATTTTGATTTTTCGGATATGTTGCATTTATTGTCTGATTTTTATTTTATTGTCGAACTAGTCAATTTGATTAGAATAGTTTAAATGCAAATGCATTGTCTTAACATGTACTTAATTAAACATGTACTATTTGTTATTTGTGTATGTGATTGTCATTATCTGCATTGTCCTGTTGTTTGGTTTAACTCCAGTAGTTTGTGCAGTCGGCCTGTTCAGCAGCCAATCAGAAATGTTTGCTTTGGATTGTCTTTCCTAAGACGTCCATCAAAAGTGCCCGAATCTGTTGTTGTTGTAGTAGTTTTGTGGCTTGTTTTATTGTGGATGTGTAATTGTTGTAATTCAAAGGGGAAGAGAAGCACCAGCAGTGTGTGTGAGCACAGCTTTCGGCAGGATCACACGGAGAGAGACTGAGGAACATATGGTTGGAGTTAGGCAAGGGAATGTTAGAAGCAGGGCACAGCCAGTCTTCCTGCGGGGAATACGGATATTAAAGGAACAGGGAGAAGAAGAAGAAAAAAAAAACGTGTCTGAAATGGTAGAAATGTGATATCAGCCCGGTGGAAGGAAAACAAAGTTCTCGAGCCTCCAGCCATTCCTGTTATTAAAATAGTATCACGCTTTTATTGAATTTAACATGTTTAGGTTTGGAGCCGCGTAAATGTCTCGGATGGATCAGCGCTTGTGCAAGATTTCCGAGAAACCACAGAGACGGCCATTTTCTCTTCAGACGAAAACTGATCTGATCTAATGCAAATCCACCAGTATGTGTGTATGGCTAAAGCAAAGTAAAGTGAGTGAATTATGGCAAAGAGAGAGAGTCAATATGGCCACTAGGGACCGTATCAAAATTCTGCTCGGCGTTTAACCATAAAGTGAAGTGAACTCGGAGCAGTGGGCAGCTTGTGTGGTGATTTCCAGCATGTGAGATGACATTTACATATGTATGCTATTGTATTACTATTTACACACTAGTTATGCTTCTGTTGCTTGTCATGTAGAGATTATGGAGACACACAATATTCATATTTATTATTACTTACACCATTAAAAAATGGACATTCTAAGCATTATGTTGACTACGTATTTATTAAGTCACAGTTCGTTTTCAGACACATTTCCGAACAAGCTTCTCTTAATAAGAAGGCGGTTCATATTTTAGTTTTGTATTTTATGAAAAACACAACGTTCTGTATTCATTAAGAAAAATATTGATAAAGACATACTCTTCAAACATTCAATAGATGTAGGAAACTCATGTATGTAAGCCCAAAACTGAGGGAGTATTTTACTCTGATTACTATTTTACACAGTTTATCACTGATCTTAAAAAAAGTGACCTCAGAGTATTAATATTGGCGAACTTGAAAACCTAGTTCCTTTCTGAGAAATAAAAGCGTTTCAGCCACATTACGAGCCCCGGGGCAGCAGCGGTGCAGATGTTGCTTTCTTCTACCCATCTGAAGGCCTTAATAAAGACCTGATCTGCTCGTCCTGCCTGGATGAGATAGAGCCGCTTCGGTGTGAATAAAGACCGCGTCTGTTCTAAGCAGTCCACAGCGCATTTCCTCGGTCTTCCTGAGACTAATCGATACTGGTCCTGATGTTTGTATCCTGACCTGTAAGAATGATGCTGTGTGAAAACATACACAAAAACCTCTTGGACAAAATGTTCGGAACTGAAAATCAGCCTATGGATCCTTGAATGCAGAGTCATTTACAGGTTATGAAAGGAAAACTGCTTTTCTTCCTGACGTGATAGCTGAAAATTGTCCATGGTGTGATTGTCTATTCTCCATTCATACAGCAGTGAATCTCTGGAGAAAGCCTCCATATGTCGTGCTCATTCAGGTGTGTGTGTGTGTGTGTTTTTGTTCTGGTTCTCTGCAGTGTTTAGTGAAATGGAAGTGTAATTTGTCGACGTGTAATATGTTCCACACATATGTGGTTATTAATCATCAATGCTTGTAAGTCTGATCCAGACTCCAGAGGTTCCGCTGAGCTCTCTCGACACCAGCCCTCCATTACATCTCTTGGTCCGAGGCCCAAACTGTGATCAGTGCCCAAGGCGTCTGAGTGGCCCTTTGCCACCGCTGCTGTTGATGCCAACGAGCCGGACCACCAGAGGGACAGAGCTGATTAAATCTAATTGAATGAAAGAAATATTAATTGCATAGAGGCAAGAGACCTTATCTGGGAATGAAGCATTTAAAAGATGCTGATGATTTTCATTCTAAAGCCCAGACTTGGTTATATTGACTATGAGGACGTGATGAACAATACACTGTCTGAATTTACTGCGTGCGATTGAGTGTAAAATAATTATTAAAGAACCTGACGGGCAGGAGACCAAAGTTCTAAGCCTGGCGTGGCCCTATTGGTTAGGATTTTGCATCTATTTTTCTTTTCTACCCACAGTCCAAAGAAAATTGGTTTTCAGATTGAATAGGGTCTGAAAATTGTGTAGGTGTGAGTGAGAGTGTGAATGGGTGTGTCTGTGTCTTGCCACGTGATTGGTTGAAAACTAATTCCCACCTACATGCCTAGAGTGACTAGGAATAATTCCAGCTCGCCATGACCCAGAAATGGAGACGTTAAAATAATGTTAAAAGAACATAGAAATAACAAAAATATGTGAATCACTTATTGGAGCAGGAAGAGCATAACCAGGGTGAACGTTTGTTTACGTCATTTATATTTTGGACTTGTTTGCAATTTAAAGAGATTAGAATTCCAAGATTTGGAAAAACATAGACTGACTGGTCAAATCTATACAATTTAATACGTGAGTGGGAATAAGAACCATGATGGTGGTGGAGATCAAGGAGGATGATCCTGACAAGCGACATGAGGACAGTGCGGTCACTGCTCTTCCCATCATGTTTGCAAGACTGATTCTTACTGGCGGCACTGAACACGTCTCCCCGGTCGCTCTTTTACTACCTTTTAATGGATTTTAATTGTCTGCTAAGTGCTGTGTCTGCTCTACCTCCCAAATGGAAATTGAACCGTTAGTTCCTGGTCTGGAGTCCGTCTGACTGCTTGGGTTGAAGAGGTTGCTATTAGCATTAGCGTCACATTGGAGCGTATAGTTGAGTATTTAATGTCAAGATGTGTGTAAACAGTTTCTGACTGTCAAGCAGACAGACAGTTGATTTTTAAACCCTCTTTAACGCTGTTTTAATGATGATGTCTTTGAAATCATTTCAAATGCCGGTTTGAGCTGCACAGGAAGCGCTGTCTCTCTGACGGAGATTGACACTATGATGAATTGGTTTTGACACATTAAATGTGGAATGTTTACTCTTATGAACACACATACAGACCCTAAAACCTCTAGTAGAAGGCCGCCTCTAATAGAGGGCCACTTCTATACAGGTATAATATACAGAGATGTGTAATGTGCGTTTTCAGGGCGAATTATTATCATTATTCTCGCATTTGTTACTTTTATCATAAACAAAATGTGTGATCTGGGTTCTCATTTATGAAATGTACTTTCTTTAATTCTTGACTTAAATTTGGACTTGTTTTCTTTAGATGGAAAATGCAGCGCCACCCTCGTAGAAGGCCACTTCTAATAGAGCGCCACCTTGGTTGACAATTAGAACACCAAATGTCCTTCTGTTAGATGTTTTATGGTATATACATGTATCATAAAGTACATATATATATTTATAAATATATAAAATATAAATATGTAAAAAAATATGTTAAGTAAATGTAAATAATATTAAGAATTTTTTTATGAATAATGTATTTAATATTAATAGGGTTAATTAGCTGGTTATTTTGAGGCTGACTGGGTAACACTGCTCTGGTCAGGAAGTGTGGTACAGTGGCGCATCCTGCCATCTGTCAGTATCTCTGCTGCAGATGCCATGGCAACCTGAGAGCAAACAGCAGGCCCTGACAGCTCAGAATGTCTTTTGGGCCGAGTCTCTGCTTTCCACCGTTGTTGTGTTGATAATGTTCTATGTCACATTTTAACAGATGTTTTCCTAACTCACTTCGGAAAAGAACACGATTTTTTTTTTTTTGCTTCTTTGCCTTTGATTTCACTATAGTTTTATTGTTTCAATGGAAAAAAAGTAGTTCCAATTTTGAAAAAGATTGTGTTTAATTGTGAGAAATATGAGACAACACACAGTAAACCTATATTAAACATCACTGCGCCCACTGAGAAACATTTCAGGAAGTTCATTCTCTGTCATTTTGTGTACCAAACAAAAACTGTAATTGAAATATTTGTATTTATTTGAGATTTTAGTCTTCCAAAGATTTTCAAATTTACCAAGTAAATTATAGGAACTGAGGACTGACTACAGCATTCTGATTGGCCGATTAAACTGACCACAGGCCAGTGATAATTTCCAATTTTTAAAGGACATTAAGATTAATTGATAAATATAGATCATTTAACGAAAGAAACATTGCTGTAATGGTGAGAAAATGTAAAGCGGCATTTTTCACACCACGCACACACACACACACACACACACACACACACACACACACACACAGTACAGCTATCTTTTTCTCCTCAAGTTGGTTTGAGAACCACTTAGGATAAGTGTAAAGGAACTTATAAAGTGATCTTTAATAGATGAATATTACAAAACTGTAGAATACATCCATATTTAGACAAACAGAGAACTTTCAGCTTCTTTACTTGTGGATATGATTCCCGTCGGTGGTTTTCCATTCCAATCCCTCGTGAGGACTTACATGCCTTTGCATTGTGCCCGTGGCATTATATCTGATTACTTCTCCTCCAAAACGGAAAGCAGGAGGTTCAAGGTTCTTCTCCAAATGGATGACCTCCACCTGCCTCAGAGCTGGGGAATAGAGTCCTGTCAGCAGTCTGTCAGAACGCTGAATGCCGTTTCTCAGATTGTTTCGTAGACGGATCGCCTGGATCAGGTGACGTTTGAAAGAAGAATTGGAGTCTTTATGCAAAAACCCCTGAAGGTAAACACAGCATGATTGGAGCCATCTATTTCTGACCTACGCAGCTATATCCATTTTTCGTGGCTGCCATAAGCGAATAACCTCATAATGCTCGCCGCACAAATGTTAAACTAATACATACATTGTTAAAACAAAACTCAGTGAGTGATACCCAACTAAAACATGTTCTTTACTCTATTTTAAACCTGATGACAAACCATGACAGTTTGAGAGTTTGCAGTCTGCTATTTTTTTTTTGCAACTTGTATAATTGCTGTAGTTGTTTCTGAAATGTCGCACTGAGTGAACAAGCAATCTCTCTTAGGGTGGATGACCAGATGGTCAGATAGTTAGCGGATGGATTGATAAAAAAATCAGATGAATTGGTGGATGACCAGATGGTTGAATAAATGATGGATGGATGAATAAAATGTCAGAGAGATGGTTGGATGACCAGATGGTTGAAAAGATGACAAGTGGATGGATGACCAGATGATAAGATGGATTGATTGAATGATGGATGGATGGATCACCAGATGATCAGATAGATAACACATGAATGAATAAAATGCCAGATGGATGGATGTGCGAACGTATGGATGGATTGATGGTTGGACGTATAGATGGATGGATGGATAAACAGAAGGTCAAATAGATGACGAATGAATGGATAAAATCCTTGACAGATGGATTGATAGATAGACTGACTGACGGACGAGTGGGTGGATAGATGGATGGATGGATAGATGGATGGATGAATCACCAGATGATCAGATAGATAACACATGTATGAATGACCGGATGAGCTGATAAAGGACGGATGGATGGGTATAATGCCAGACTGATGGAAAGATGGGTGGATAAAAGGAAGAACAAGCAGAGAGACATAGATGAAGAATGGATGTATAGTTGACTGACAGACGGATTTGTGTAAATCCTGTAGTGCTCAGCTGAAGTTTCAGCCTGAAATCATATCAGTGTTTCTACCAGCACCACCCATTTTTATTCACCAAGAACAACAAGCTCGGAGATTAATAAACGAAGGGAACTGAAGTGTCCGTGTAATCAATTTAAGTCAGCTTTGAGCCACCTCTGATCTCCCTCCTCGCCAAGTGACTGCTCCGTCTCTCTTAGTATGTGTGCAAACATGCGAATTGACGTTTATTATGGATGTGCTTGTCTTAATGGAGGCCATGCTTGAAAGCCTCGCCTGAAATCGGAGACTTTTTTTTGTTCTCCATCCCCTTCGGACACAGTGACCCACTTTGTCGGCAGTTGGCACTGAAGACAGTTTGAGGGTGTCCACCTGGATTTAGTTAAAGGGTGTGGAGTTGACCCATCGGCCCACTGTTTTTCCACGCCGTTCCCTCCCTCCGGCTCCCTGCCTCACTCTTCTGTTTAAAGTGGCTTTTCGCCAGGTAAAGATGAATTGCTTTTAATTATTTTACCACCGATGCATCAACACAAGTTCTACTTATAGATCGGGGGTATTAAGTTAGTGTGGTTAGCTCTCAGTGGAGGATCATGACGGAATATGGGCTTCATCGTCTCTCTCCTTTCCCCATGATGAGGGGCTCGGCACCCACTGGATCCTTCCACCACCGCCTTAATTAGTCCCCCGATGTGGCTTAACACTATGTATTTATCAAGAACATTAATTAGTGTCTTGGGTGCATATATAATACTTAGGGATATGGCTGATGTCCCGGTTTATTTAAGGTTTAGAAATATGAGTCGGGAGGGAAAAATAAAGTCTTTTTCTATTTTAGAAAAATTAATTATGAGTGTGCCATGTAGGCTAGTCAGGATTGCTATTATTATCCGGCTTTTGTGTTGCCTTTTTTATTCGTTCGTGATTTGTGGTTAGACTTCAGCCAACTGGCGTTGCAGTGTACAATTTATTTGTCGATTTAAATTGAGGTTTTTCCAAAGGCAGTGTTTGTATTTTAATGGCAAGTTGCTGTTTTTATTTTTTTCTTTCACAATGCATCATGAAAAGATTTAAGAGCAGTGTGTTGTCAGAATTGTAAACCTGTACCTGAAAACCACACTGGAGTAAAAGTATGAGAACCTTAATATTACTCAATTTCAAGTTACAATTCACCAATTCCAAGAAGACTCGAGTAAAAGTCGTAAAAAATTTAAAAAGAACTTGGGTATTTTACTCGTACTGAATTTAGATTTAAAGTTTGTGAGAAATGTAAAAAGCAGGAAGCTTTTTTATTTTATGACGTTTGATAAGCTTAGGTTATATGAATTTAATTTAACACCGCAATGTTTCAAAATGGCAGAACAAAATGGATAGAACAAGAATTCATTCATAGTCAAACTCAACATTGCAACAAAGTACAAACGCTAATTCACGTTTACGTGATGTAAAAGTCATGTTTCATGATCGTTCAAGATTCTGTTGGAAACCACTGCTGCTGCTAGATTACCTTTAATATAAAAATGTATGTTTTATTTTTATTTTACTTTTTATTTTAAAGTTTTAAGATTTATCGAACTCTTTGACTTTAGCTTTCAGATGTATTAAGGATCACTCCTAAGACCAAATTTAGTTTGGTTCCTCCATCTTGTGCGAGTGTGGAACAATATATGGAATTTAGGTGGTGTTTTTGATCAGATGGTTGAACAGTCACTGGAAAACAGTTGGAAAGGCCTGGAGAAATCGATGTTGAAGTTTCATCGAGACCTGAACTGAGACGGATTCTCTATTGATTGGGGAGTTCATGAGGTGGTCACAGAGAGCAGGAGGTGGGAAGGATGAAATGTTGGCGAGATGCTCCTAAAGTGGTTTTTCATAAATCACTCACACAAATGGTCACTGCACATTGCTGTTCCAAATACTCCCAGGACGACCCATCTCCATCTACATGATCTGTCCTTCAGACATGTTGATAGTCCTTAGAAAAAGCGCTGTTTATGTCACCGTCTGACAGGAAATGACTTGACCTGTCTGGCATGGAACTTAAAAATCACATTCAAATTGGCGTCTTGAGGTTTGACGTGTCACGGGCTTCAACAGTGATGGTCATGTGATCAGGTCCCTGAAAGCCTTCACGCTTTTTATGAGATTTTACTCTTACAATTTTCACTAGTGTCTTGACTGAATGTGAGAGTGCTACAGTGGTCTCTTAATTATTTTTTACTGGATTTTTCAGTTTTGTTTCCTAGACATTGTTGCTTAAAGGGCTTGCTCAAAAAACATACACATATTACAACGTTTAAATTACATTGAATGTTAATTATCTGTATTGGTTCCTAATATTGATGAGTTGGTGTTAATGCTTTGAGTTCATAATTATATATTCAATAAGTTCAATAAATGCTTTGAAATAAGCATCAAACTAGAAATAGAATTAAGGCTCAATTTATTTATAAGTGATTTTCACAATCAGAGATTGTCCTAAAGCAACTGTACAAAACAAACAGTTTTGGTCTAATGGCTTGCAGGTTCGAATTCTAGTTTCCTTGAGGAAGACATGGCTTAACGCTGCCCACTGCTCCTGGTTTATGTGTGTTCACTTCAGTGTGTGTGTGTGTGTGTGTGTGTGTGTGTGTGTTACTTACACTATTATCTTAGACAAGATAAATGCAGAGCACAATTTTGGTTCGGTCCATAGTGGTCATAGTGAACATCACCTCACTTTCTCTTTTGTTGTTAAGTTTAATTTGTTGTTTGATGACATAACTACGGCAACGACTTGAGCTGAACTGAATTTTTTTTTTTGGAATTGGTAAATGCAATTGAGATGTCATTACAGTTTTTAAAGCACTTAAACACTTTAGTAGGATAAACAAAAAATAAAGAAATGAGTCAGTAGTCCTCATAGCCCATTTTACAAATCTCTGTTGGATTCCAAAGTCGTATCTTTGAACAAAAGTGCCCCATCGTCTAATGCAGATGCCACATTATGAATATAAAGAGGTCTCTGAGTAAGTGTTCCAAAAGCTCCAAACTGATTGCAGTGTTTAGAGTGGTTCCACTTACTTTTCTGTTCATAAAAGAGTCGTTTTAAAGCCTTTTTTCTGGAATCGCCCTGCGGAGCAGCACTCGAGGGTCACTTTTGTTAACAGGTAACGCCTGTGTTGATGGAATCACTCGGCAGCCGAGACTTGTGGGTTAACCAGTAAAATATGATGTTGTCAGTGGCTTGCGCCTGTGGGATACAACAGTGTTTGTATTATCTCAAATATGCCGAACTCGCACGCCAGAAGAGACGGGCTGTACGTGCAACCCAGTGTTTGGTTGGTTTAAGAGTGAGCTATTTCAACTTGTTTTCCCTGCCCCATCAAGAAACAAAACATCAGACAGAAGCTCCAGACCGTCCAATCAAACACAGCATTCCATGTTCTCAAGTCCTCGCTTGACTGTTAGTTTGTTCAGCCGAGCTATGAAAGCGGAGCTGCCCACCACTTACAATTCTAATTGGATCCGCTTTCTGACTTCATTGTTGCTTTAGGTGGTTATTTAGATGGTTGTGTTTGTTCATATTGATTTGCAAGAGGCGGGCGAAAGGCCCAGCCGGAGGACTACAATCACACAGAAGAAAAGTGCAGGAAGAGGAGGAGAGAGATAAAGGTCTGTCTCGGGTGAGGATTGTTTAAGAGCTACAAGAGCTTCTTGTGGACCGGGGCTTGTTTGACCACTCGGTTAATGACGTGCCCTGTCCCCATTGTTGCTTTATTCATGTTTTAGCTATAATGCAAGGTCTTCTAGTATAGCTGTGAAAGGATACAAAACAAAATTACTATTAATAATAATGCATTATTGAACAAACTATAATACATTTGACTACAGTCAGACTGTTATTGATTTGTTGGAATTTTCTATTACAAAATAATAAGTATTGTTATTGCTATTGTTGTAGGTAATTTAAATGTGCAAAATGTGTTATTACGTTAATATTCTTTTAAAAATGCAATTTTTGTCTTTATTTAACAAACCTAACTTGTGAATTTTTTATCGTTTTACTTGAAAAGTAGATAACAAAAAGTCGATTCTAGTGGTCAGGACATAATTTCCTAAGATTCTTTGCTCTCCAGTCAGGCTCCGCACATGCAGAGCAATTATTTCAAGCTAAGGCGTGTTTCAAGCTCTCGGTTTATCCGACTTATCCGATTATTCTCCCCTGTGCAGCGTTTTGATTGTGTCTGTTCATTGGATTTTTTTTTTTTACTCTTTGTAAAGCAATGTGTATGGGATGGCACAATTTGTTTTGGAATTTGGTTTTGATTGATTTCTTTAGCAAATTTGGAAATTGATCTCGTTCCTGAAATCGATCAAATTTTTCAGGATTTTGTAAGTATTTTTGAATGTTGACTTAAACCATAATCGTTTGGTCATTGTACATGGTTTATAGAAGCTGTACAATGTATGATATATGTGCACTATATGGCCATCTCTCTGATTGCTCCAGACCCCATTTTTGTCACGAACCGAATGACGCTCTCTTATGGTCCAGAGCAATGACATCTCTCTCTGACCGCCTCAGAAGAGACACCGTCCTTCATTCTGGATGTACTTAAGACCTCAAGAGGAGAGTGAAAGCAGAAAAACTTTCCAGTAGTTTGGGCAAAGTTTCAATTTACAATTTCATCAATTTACAGATGTGTTACTTTAGGAGCATCCGAACAAAGAGCCTTTCTGTGCCATTATTGTATGTTCTTTTATGAGGCTTGGTGGGGTTGACTGTACTTTCGAAGCTCCCATCATTGTGACATTACTAGACGTTGCTTGCCCAGATATGATAAAACACGACCGTGACGTATTAAAAGTGGAGGGAAGATCTGAGTTTGACTTCAGGAAGCGGCGCTTACTTCAGACATGTGGCAGCACTTAGTTGTCCTAAACAAAATGAAATACAAAATGCTTTATCTGTCGCATCCTTTAATCTATTTTAAGCAAGTTATGTTGTTAGTGAAGAAAAGAGACACATCTGTCTTGATTTCAGAAACCTCTTTTAGTTTTTAGCGTCACTCAATTTTAGAAGAACATTTCTGGTTACATATAAATGCTGTTTGATTTACTCAAAGTATAGAAAGATTTTTGTCTATATGGCCACTAGGTACAGTAATGAAATTGTGCTCTGCATCTAACCATCAGTGAAGTCACACACACGGACCCGGAGCAGTGGGCAGCCTTAAGCCATGGCATGCAGGGGGCATGTGGAGGTATTCTGATGTAGATGACACTCAGTTGTAGACCCAGCCGGACCAGGATTCATACCTGCAACCTCTTGGACACAAGTCAAATTTCCTACCACTGGACCACAACTGTCACTGTTGTAATTAAATGTGTGAACAAAATGTTCAAATTGAATTAAATTGTGGAAGCAGTCTTGATTGTTTTTGAAGAGTTACGTTAGTAATGGTAGGTTTAGGTGTCACTAAATCAAAAATGTTACCAGGTTTTCCATTTTAGTGTCTTTGTAGCAAACGCCTCCCTGGGGGGAAATCTCGGCCTCACGTTTATGGCTCCGAGGGTCTCACGGGACGTGTAAGGTTAGACACGGACCATTCCTCTTTCCAGAAGCTTTTACCAGCAGCCCTGAGAGCAAACACGACTTTAATGAAGCCCTTAAATTTTAGGGGTTCCTTTCCCAATTATACTTCACTTGTAAGAGTTTAGTGGCACCAGTGAAGGCCTGGCGAACATGATTATTTCGTCTCTGCTATTGTTTGAGCCTGAAAGTTCTTTCACCCTTGTAAAGTGAACTGCAATAAAGCCGAGTAATAGATTTAGCCAAGGACAGATGAAAAACGAGTCTGTTTTTAATGAGTTTGCTAATGTGGAGCGTTTGGGTGAGGTGTGATAATGTTGGTGGTACATGAGGGCTCGGTTTCACAGAGAAGAGGTGATTATTAGCTTAATGAGGGATGAGAGAAGCGCCTCCGTTTATTCATCCGGCTGTATTTGCCAAGTTTTTCTCAAGTTGAGATTGTGCTGGTCAGTGTTTAGCTGGCGTAGCTCATGATGATTGTGGTACGTGCAGGGTGGTCTTGTTTTGAAAGCTGAAGGACTCTTCACCTCAGGGTGTCTCGGTTCTGGCCTTGCACGGATCGTGAGGTTTAACGCCACAGGAGGTTTCCATTGCATTTGCCAGAGAGTAAATTCAATGGATTTGAATTCCTTTGACTATTCTGTATTTACCAAATCACATTTCAGTAGCTTGTGGATGTTTCATGGCCCAGCTGAATGCGCAGATAAACCATTCCAAGGATCGACTTTCCCTAACCTCAAATGAGGTTGGTCTGTTGCCATATCTGTCAAAGTTCCTAAAGAATAAACACTTTCTGAGCACGCCTTGAAATTTCTTAGAAATCGGAATGTTCCTGCATTACTTTTTGGCTTAATACACTCACACGCAAACACATACTTGCACAAACCTCTCATACTCTTAACTCTACCCAGAGATGTAGGATACGTGAAAATCATACTTGAGTAAATGTGCGGATACCTTATTGTAAAAAATACTCAAGTCCGACTCAAAATATTACAAGTCACCAATTCCAAAAAGAGTAAAAGTCTCTGAGTAAAAGTCGTAAAGTATCTAATTTTAAAAGAACTTACGTATTTTACTCTTTGTACTGAATTTAGTTTACAAAAACATCAACAAATGGATCATCAACAAAAACAATACGTTCTTTGCTTATGAGGTTTTTTTTTAATCCAGAAATTACACCTCAATGTTTCAAAATGACAGAAGTAAAAAGATAATAAAAGAACAAAAAGTCTGACTCAGTCAAACTCAAATTAGCAAAAAAGTGCAACTGTTAGTTCATAAATAGCATCCAGTACCTTCATCACCCAGCAGGTGGCTATATCGCCTCGTCCACCCAAGAAAATTATCAGCAGTAGAAAAAAATGCTACTGTAAAGCGTTTTTCACAGTTAATAACTGTGAAATAAAAGACTCAAAACGTACGTGTGAAAATGTAACGAAAAACGGTCTCAATTCAAATGTAGTGGATCAAAAATGTGGTCAAACGGAGAGTAAAAGTTGCGTATTTTTGATACTTTAGAAAATTTGGTACAAGTACAAAGTAGCCAAAAAATACACAAGTTATAAAGTCCAATTACAGACGTACTTTACACCATGGACCCTAACCATCAAACCCTTTTCTTAATTTTAACAAAACCTTAATTGTTTGCCCTAAAACCCCATGCCCCGTCTAGTGCCCATAGAGTCTCAAATGTCTGAAAACCATAGAATAGTTTTGCTTCCACCTCTTTTTAATTTACGTTTTAAATATACATGCCGCAGACCATTCTTCATCTTTAAGGCCAAATTAAGAGAAATTTCCACCTCAAACGTGTTTTCTCTCAGAATTTTTGGAGAAATCACCTCAGTCGCGATGAGAGAAAGTCCTCCAAGTGGCAGAATGCAGCTTTGTCATATAAATGATTGTGTGAAGATGAGAGAAGCTTCCTCCCACAAAGCTTCACAAACACCCACTTGACATTTCATGCTTCGCCTGCAGTGTGGTCAGTTCTTCTGTGCTGAGTGGGATTTCGCCCTCCAGAGTTCTTCCACACACTGAATTGAATCGAGTTTTCAATTGTGCGGGGCCGGAGATGTGTAGGTTGCAACTTTACAACATGGCAAATTGAAATTCATGAACATTATTCAGCCGCTGCTGATGCTACTGGGAGGCTTTACCAGACCAGCCGGTCACATTATCGAATTAACATTCCCCCGCCAAAAAAGCAGTTCTGCCCTGCTCTCCATGAACAAACTGAAATCCTGCTCGTGTTGTGTGGCCTAGCAGATGTCTCGCGGTGTTATGCCGTGCAGATGCAATATCAGGGCAGATTTGTGTGTGCTCTGATATTTTATTCATTACTTTAAATTATTAATGAATAAATAACCCAGAGATTCAGTTTGTAAAAGAGATCATTTCTGAGGAGATCAAAACAGAAATACCAGAATTTTCTCATTTAAGTGTATGGGAATTGCGGCTTGACTGACAATTTTCACTTAGTTCAAGTGTAAGTCTATAAAAATATAGAAATACAATGCTCCTTTATAAAGTGTTTTGGTAGATGTTTTGTAGGTGCTGTAACGAAACAATTTTGCTGATTAATTCAAAACATGGATTATTGGGTAGCTCTTTCAGAGAATCCAACTGCTTTCAAAATTGAAGATCAAGGCCTGTTTTTTCTGTATGGAGTTTGGAAGTGGTTTTCTTCTGGGTCACAGTCCTAAGCTGGACAATTGTTTGTAGGAGTGAATGTATATGTATATGTCCTGCTCTGTGATTGGTTGACCACCAATTTAGGGTGTGTCCCAACTTCAGGCCCAGAGTTTCTGGAATTGGCTCCAGCTCCCCATGAAACCCACAAAAAAATAGGTTTAAAAAACACGGATCACGGAAATATTTTGCTTTACTTTAGTCCATTTGTAAGCATCAGAAGACAAACTACCGTATTTTCTGGACTATAAGCCGCACCTGTATATAAGCCGCATCCGCTCTATGATCGATTTTGAATTGTAAATGTCCATGTATGTAACTAAATGGATCCTTGCCTAACTTGCATTTTAACACGGCAGCAACTTTGCTGATTAAAATGGGACAGAAGAAAAGAGAAAATAACCGGTATCTATCTTATTTATCTTCATTATCAAAAAATCTGCATGAAAAGTAGTGGCTTATAGTCCAGAAAATACGGTACTTTTAATTTCAATACTACACATCATTTTTTGAAACCACGTCATTAGTCGGATTCCCAGGAAAAGTATGTTTGTGGATTGTTAAAAATCGTAAAGCAAATTGCAGTGGTGTTTACTATTTTGTTGTATTTGTTGTGAATGAGTTGTGTGATATCTTATTTTCACCAGTTGTGTAAACTTGAGCTCAGGTAACACTACTTAAAATTCCACCCGTGATGCTATAAAAGTGTATTATTTGCTGCCGAATGAATTGAAGAAGTCGATCTGATTGTTGAATGTAAGAGACTTATTTATTTATTTATTTTATTTTTATTTTTTTAATGTGAATTATATACAAATATTTAAAACTGTAGAATGTAAATCCCCACATCCTCCACTGCTAATCTTAGTTAACCCTTGCTTAAACTCTGGTTGCAGCTTTCTGATCGCAAGTCCAAATCTCAAACCATTGGTCCACAACTGTTGGAAAGCCCTGAATGTTTATAAGGTTTTTTTTTTAACCAAAAACATGGTCAGCTCTCACACTGCAGGTATCTCTCCTCCCAGATGAGACGAACAGCTTCAGTTTATCATCTAACACTATCCCGTCCTACAGGCTTTTCTCTGCCCGATCCAGCATGTTGGAGCTCTGATCTGACTCACCACCTTAGAAAAATCAAAGCCAGTTAAGTCTGGCTGCTACGCTAAGTTACCAGAGAGAAAAATAAAACCGACTTTGACAGAATCCACACTACCAGTACTTGTAATTTTCCCTGGCTGACGTTGCTGCTTCTCACAAGTTAAAGAAAAACAAGCTGAATGATTTTGACGTGTCTTGTCAGGACAAGACATTCTCACATCCTCTAGTTGTTTGTGAGCTTCCACCCGTGGTGTCACAACCACTGACTCCGAATGTCTACACAAAAGATAAACAAAGACAAATGAGAAAGTGCCAGTGGCGCTCCTGAGAAGATGACACATGTCTGTCTGTGTCATTTTTCCATCTCCTGTATGGCTTACACCTTTCTAGTAGGAGGACGCAACCCCTGCCGAGCGAAACCAGCACGGCTCCACATGTCTGAGAAGAGAGGTAGATGTTTAGTAAAAGTAGGAGCACTCACTCACTCCCTGCAGTTTTTCCAGAAGGCAAACTATGTTTAGAAGAAAGATGTGCCTGCTGTCATTTCATCTGCAATCAGAGAAACCTATTGTTCGTGCTGCTTGAATGGCTTTTTTAGGAATGAGGAGTTGTTGGAACAAATGAACATTCAACGAATTATGACCTGGATTTTGTAGTGATCAGTGATGAGGATAGCAGCATTATAAATGAACGGCATTACTTTTTTCAGTAACGAGTAATGTAACGCAATTGTCACTTTAATTGTGGTCACTGGTTGTGGTTTTTGTCAAAGCGCAAGGTCTTTTTCTCTAGTGTGTGTCTGATTGGTGTGTCTGTGCACGACTAACAAACGTGATGATTGGCTTAGATGAAATGTCCATCATTTACCACCTGGAAGTATTGCGTTTGGTCACATACAAGCGATGAGCCATGGAGTTTAATTTGCTACCTGTTTACATCTCATTTTATTTTGCACAAGAAAGAATGTATATTTTTGTTGCAGCCAAGTAGTTTTTTTAAACATTTTCGCAAAAAGTAACCCAATAGTTACTTTCCCTGGTAATTAGTTACTTTTATAATGAGGTAGCTCAATTACTAACCCAGTTACTATTTGTTAGCAAATAGTATCTGTAACTAATTTCTTTTGTAAAAGATTGTTCCCAACACTGGTAGTGATTTAATCCAATAGCACTTTGCTTGAGTAATGGACTATTTGTTGTTGAATTGTGGCATTGTTCTCATCTTTTTTTTCTAACATTTTTTTTACGTTGCTAAATATGCAATGTTGCAATTAGTTTGTTTTTTTTATGTGGATAAAAATCATTTGTCATTTTTTTTTTCTAATGTCCATTTTTATTCTATTCAAATAAAAAATAATTTCAGAGCATCGAATCCCAATTTGAAGTCTTTTTTTTTTTTGTCAAGGAATGCGTTTAGCGTCTTGTGTTTCTTTTTATGTCGGGCCAAAGTGCTGAAGCGGTTCTTATCAGTTGAGCGGTAAAATAGACTTTAGTTGTCATGGAAAGACTGTGTGTTATTTGACATTTACTTACCTCCAGATTATCTATCAATCAGGAGCCAGAGAGACGTGGAGCAGTGGAGTATTTCAGGCTTTTCTGTTTTTCGTGTGGATACATTTGCTAGGATTATAGGAATTAGAATGGAGGAAAGCATTGTTCCGTGTTGTTTCAATCCCATCTTTACTGTACTATATATGAGGATTACCACCTACACTGCAAAAAATGAATTCTTGACAAGCCAAAAGATCTTGAAATTACACAATAATTCCTGTTTTTTTTTCAGCCAAGCTAAATTAACTAGTTTAGAATTACGAGTAAAAGATTAATTTGCTTGTTTCCAAGTCTCAGCCCATTGGCTGATAATTTTACTTGATTTAAGTCTTTTTTTACTCGTTTTCTTTTTTTTTTAAACCATCAGTAAATTGAAATGTAATATTATTGGCATTCATTCGACCGTATGTTTTAGGTATTTTTTTTCTTTCTAAATCACATTTGGAAGAGATTGAAATGTGTTGTAAAAAGAAAGATGTTCTCTCCTGGCACGGCTGATGGCGCTGTCTTCGTACGAGGTGTTGTCAGGCTCTATTCTTTCATCCGTGGATCTGGACGTTTTGTTGAAAAGCCTAACCTTTCAGAAGCACATCTGAAATGATAATTTTTCTTTGAGCTGCGGTTTGAACAACTCCCAGACCCACATCTTCTCTCCAGCCTTCTCCTAAGGGTCAGATCAATGTCAAACCACCACTGGCTGACCAGAATGCTAACATTCCTTCTATCCAGGTGTTATCAACTCACTTCTCTACATTTTTTTTTGTAGTACGACTCAAAGAAAGTTTGCATTATTCAAGAGGCTTGTCACGACGCTTGAGGTTTACACTGAGCTGCTGATCCTCTCCGTCCCTGCATTTTCGTCTGCTTTTCTTACGGCCTTCAAAATTTTGATTCCCAAGCAGCTGATTGGTTCTGTACATGACAACAGAATCGCAGCACTTCCTGCCAGGCCTTTTAATTAATGATCGCCACCGAGCGGCAGCTTCGCCGTGGTTCCGTTGGTTTGTGCATCATTTAATCTCCTCTGTTTATTCGCTCTTCCCTCTTTAACCATTGGCAGCTTTCTGGACGTGCCTGCGCCAAGGTGTGTGTGTGTTTTTCCCAGCTCTTTAATTACTGTCTTCTCATGCAGTTCTGGCTCAGGTGTGTGTAATTACGCTTTGTAATAAGGCCTGGAACGTCTCCACCTGCCTCTCACTGGGCAAGATGCCCCGTCCCTCCGCCCCCACCGTCTTTTACTCTCTCGCTCGCTCGCTCTCACAGATGCAGAAAATGTATCTGTTTAACATTTTTCTACGATTACAAACCCCCTCCCACACACACTTAAACGATCTATGTACTGTATGGACATTATTATTTATTTTTCGCTTCAAAAACAGTGTTCTGTTGTGTCAGGCTGCTGTGTATGTGGAGCTTTAGTAAAAACAGCAACAATCTGGTGTCTCTCTCACACACACACACACACACACACGCACACACACACACACACACACACACAGACACTTGGTGTGTAGATTGTGACAGATTTGTGGCACTCGTTCATTTGCTCATTTACGCCTGACAGAAAAATAAGAAAGAGAAAGTAGTTTTTGTGGGTCTAGGTCTTCCTGGCAGTGCCCCAGCGTGATTACAAGCCTGGCTGCTTGGTGACAGATCGCTGGTACGTTACCAGGCTAGGCTAGTGTCATGGCACCTGCTGGTCTACTCAGCCGCAGTCAGAATACAAGCAACCGGGACATTTCTTAAATATTTATTCAGACTTAAAAACTAATGGTAAGTTTTTCTTTTCTATCAAATATTTTAGACAGTTGACAAACATTACGCTGCCAGAAAAAACACAACATTAGCGCGTGGAGCCGGACTATGAGAATTGGCCAATAACTAGATTGCGTGTGTTGAACGCGATTATCTTTTTCAAACTTTAAAATAAATCATAAACACATTTGCATGATCCTGTGTCATTGTAAGGATCATGATGCGATTTGTCTTCAAAGAAGACAATAGACTATTACATAAGATAATTATTGTAAAGTAATTGTCAGCGTGTCTCGTTGTGTGGGCAAATAGTCGGCTGCATTTCTAGCTGTTTGCCATTCCCCGGACGGTTGGTGCCTCTCTGTATCCAATAGATGAATGTATGAATGAATGAATGAGACTTTGTTTATCCCACTAGGGGAAATTTTTGTGTTTAGAATTTATTTACATTTAGATTCTCTACTGACAGGTGTCTCTCAATGAGGCAACAAATGTGGTTACTCCACAATGTTTCACCTCAATATTCAAGACACATGGGCTTCTGTTCAGATGTTATGACATGGTGTTTGATGCTCTTATACACATTATTTGTATTATTTAGATTCAACCGTCTGTGTTAGTAGACTAGATACACTATATTACACTGTGTTAGTACACTAAAGTTGAGACAGTTAAAATTGAGAAAAGCGCCATTAAAATGCTCAGAACTTGAACATATCCCTAAAGAACACAGGATGTAAATATATATGCACATTGGAGGTGGCAGTCTATTTGTCAACCCTTCCGTCATGGTGGCGTTCTGTTGGAGTTAGTGTTCTTTTAGAGATTTTACAGTATATACGATTTATTAAATAATCACCAAACGAAAAATAATGCCAATCAATAACATTACTTTTCAATGTACGGATGCTTTCAGAAAACACAATATTTTGTTTTCTCACGTTTTAGCTCTTCCTAAAATACTCAAAAATACATACACTTTTTGGATTAATTGAAATTATATGATGAATATATTTCTGTTAATTATTTATTTCATGCATTTTATACTTTGGATCTAAGAAGGGGAGAATCCTGAAGTTCTAGAACCTTCTTGAGCTCTCATCATTTCATCAACCCAGTGATAGCAGTCTGACCAAGCGTTTCTACTTTTCAGTTCTTCTCCCTCTGGCACAAGTCCTTCAATCAGGCTTGAGTTATGACCAGCATGTTGCACATGCAGCGATCGCCGCTTCCTCATTAGGCCTTCATTAACCCTCTCAAGCTGAGCTTCCTCTCTGCGTACCAGCATTTTTCATTTCCCACAATACCCTGCTGATCCGCATAGTCTACAGAATTATATAGTTCTGCTTTTCCTACAGTGATAAATTGGGATGGCACTGGACCATCTAATTTAAATTAAACAATGTGCCGCAAAAAGACATTCAGACTGAGATTCGGTTGAGCAAAATAATGTAATGAGAAAATAGAAAATAACAATTCAGAAATATATAAAATAATATATAAATAATATAACTATATAATGTAGTGTGACTTTACCCTTGTCTGTTCTCCGGGGAAATTGAAATATCCTCAGAAGAGTCTAAAAAAAAGTGTTTCAAAACCGGATTTTGGTCTTGGATATCAAATTAAGTCACATTTGGTGTGTCGTGAGCCGCCGCCATATTAAGTTTGGGACTCTGGGAGCTGATGTGATGAAAATGATCTTGTGATCGACAGCAGCCCTTTATGGAGGACCTGGGTGGGCGAGGGGGAACACTCATCCATTCATACGGAGAGTCAAGTGTTACAATCTCACAGCCTTTTAACTTTTTTTCAAACGAGTGGCGGAAATATTAATGGATGTTTTGTTAGGGTTCTTTTTTTTATTTTTACTGCTATTGAAGCTCAAACGTGTTTGACGTTGAAACCTGGAAGAATAGAGAAGAGACACCAATTCAGCCCTCCCTCTTTATGACCATGGACCCCTGGAGACTTTCTCTTTGGGAAAAATATGAATCTTACTAGTCGCAAGTCTTAACATTTACTCCAAAGGGCAGATCATACACTATTAATAGACATCTGTCTGTCCTCACAGAAGATTTATACGCTTTGCCAGAAGAGGTGGTCCGGTCCCTCGCCATCCTGCCTGGAGACTGGCTTTATCTCCCCCACCATCCACCAGCGGACGAGACAAGGGGCCATTACAAGACTGTCTGGGAATATTGCAATATTCAGCAGGGCGATTATCTGACGTCTCCCCGGGAGGCACTTTCCCTGGGCGAGCAAGAGCGAGTGAGAGAGTGAGAGAGAGAGAGAGAGAGTACTACCTGTGGCGGAGCGTCAAGCTGATAAGACTGTAAAGAGTTGGCAGGAAGGAAGTATCACCTTTCCGAGTTTAAGGAAGGAACAACTGTTTATTTAAGGCTTGAGACCTGACAAACAAGCATATCAAGGTTTCATAGCCGTTTATAACTTTTAATGACTTTTTAAACCCACTGCGGTAAATACGCGGCCGATGTTTAGGTGTTCATTACAGGTTGCAGATGACTGTTTTATACACGCTGAGGTCTTTGTTTTGGGAAGATGTGTGGAATCAAAAGAGGGTTTGTGTTGAGATTGTGTAATCATGGAGATCTTCAGCAGGATGAGCGGTCTGGGTGGTCCGGGGGGATCGGAAAGATGGAACTCTGGGATCTGGTCTCAGCGATGATAAGGCAGTGTGGCCAGTAAATGTGTTTGGATTTTCTGGTAAATTCTGATCGGTCGGAAATGACTAGAAGTTATCCACAGATCTCTGAAACAGGACTATTCATTTCCACGTTCAGATTGGCTGAACGGATGGTATGTAACGGTATCTCACTTCCTACCGAGAGGTTATCTCACCGGTTTTTTCATGGCGCCAACTTTTTGCTTTTTTTCTCCTTTTGTGCAGTCGTTTTCAAACGCGTAATCCTCTCAGAAATGTCTGCCGCTGTGACATTTACATTAAACGAGTGATTTTCTCTTGTCTTTACGTACATTATCAGTCTGTGATCCTTTGGTCTGGGTTTCCTGTACACTAAAATTCCTCTTTTTCTGCAGATCGACCTTGTCATCTTCTGCGTCTTCCTGGAGACAGATTATGAGATTTACAAGAGAAAGATGTCAGATTTCTTCTCTCCAGGTACTGTATGTTTCTATTTGAATCAAACTCTGTCTCATCCATATTTTGTATCATCCGCATGTCTCTAAGCTTGTTATTTGGGCTTCAAGCTGAATTCACAGTGTCGGGGGTTTTTACAGACGTCAAGCTTTTTCGATTCTAAAACATTTTCCTAGAAACCATATCCTGTGCTGTATGGATCTGATTGGGGTGAAATCACACAGGTTTTTCTCAGCCAAATTATATTGTTTTTCAACAATGAGGAACTACGATGTTATACAGAAGATGATTATTCTCTCACATGTCAATGAATCACAGATTTTGACTAAAATAACATGAATGGCATGAATCATTCACGGCCTTGCCTTATTCAATTTGTATTAACATTACATGGTCAGCGAACTTGTTGCTACAGTTACCTCAATATGGATTCAGATTAAACTAAAATTCCCTTTATTTCTTAGATAAAACCCATTTGCACATTCGATTGTAGATAAAAAAGGTGGCATTAAAGTACAGCTTTTTCATTTAAATAAATGAAGAAATTCCGGTAGAACTCAATAAAACTCCTTTGACATAAGACCAAAGTCTCAATGTGAAAGGAAATGGATCATGCTACAACTCTTTCCTTTTCAACTTTTATTTTAGTAATAATCATAGACTGTTGAGGGATTTCCGATGCTTCCAAAGTCTCGCTTTGTAACTAAGCTTTCTGACTATTAGAACATCTCACTTTTTCCTGGAAACACTCCAACACACAGAGCTAACAGGTGTGGAAGGCCTGTTCGTGATGCTAATGCTTCACCGTGAAATGTACCACCCTGTCAAGCGGCGTCGCTGTAGCCCAGAGGTCCGTATCTACCGTGAGACCCTCAGGGCCTCTGATTCTGTCATCACCCTCTTCAAACTTCAAACCCCAGATGTTGCAGACGCACAGGACAGCACCTCTCCTGTGAAGTTCTGTCTCACACCTCCACTTGGCTGTTTCTGGTCAGGTGGTGTAATCTCAAGCGCTGGTTGGATGAACTGTTGCATGATGGCTTCTCTACTCCACAGCACTTTGGCCTTCTGTCCCAGGCCATGTCTCCTCCGGCCTTTCACTTGGTCGCATTCTTTCGCTTTGTTTCTTACTCTAACTGAGGTTCTAGCTAGTACCATGGGAACTCTTCTATTGTGTACACATGTGGTGTGTCTCGCTCTTTAAAGGCCAAGACTCTCTCAGGAAGCCACTTTTCAATTGCACCTCCATCTCCCTGAGCGCTAAACAAACATATGATGTGAGTGCAGGCCGTGCTAAAGCCTTTTGGACCTTCCCAAGTGTCCTGCTGCCTTGTTCTTCCCGAAGCCCGCCACGGTTTCTCGACATGACGCCTCTGGAGGCTTCCCAATGAGCTGCTGCCTGGTGGATCATCATTTGTATGGGCACAAACACACACAAAAACACTCAGACACACATACACAAACTGGAGTGCGCGGTGCCTGGAGAATAGTGCAACAATTCACTGTTGCTCCGCCGCATACGCTCTCAACAGGCGACCGGGCGGAATACTAAATATAGAGCCATTCACATTCTCCATTTGCCATATGTTTTGTTTCTGTCATGTTCCTGTCACACACGTACACCTGAACTTTCTTTCTCCAAGCTCTTGCTGAAAGCTAGAATTCACCAGAGAGTTTGTAATTATATCAGCGAGCCCCTGCTCCCCCTGCTCGTCTCTTTGTATTAGTGCTTAGAAATGAGATGTCTGCAGAGCTACTCTTCTAGTTCCGAGCCCATCAGAACCAGCCAGTCACCGCTACTCAGCTCTCCGAATTAGACCACAACATTCTCTCGCCCTTACTGTGCTTTACACCTAGATAGAACCCATGTGTAATAAGATTTGCCTTTAACCCTCCTAACACTCGTACCTCTGATATGTGTGGAGTGTTTCTGGACAGAGATTGGCTTAGATTTCTTATTAAGAAAGAGCAAAGTTCATCCTAAACTGTATATCTCTACTTTAAAATGTCTATTGGTCATAGATAATAAAACAGACAGTGACTGTTGTCTGCCTTTTTACTGTTAAAGTCACAGATACATAAAAAAAAACACACACAATTTGTCACACGTTTATAGAAAGCCCGGGCTGTTCAATTTTAAATGCCTTTATTTGGTCTTGTGAAAACGCATACATATTTGTCTATGGTATTCCTTCATTAGCATTTACCAGTGAGTTCAAAAATGTATTCATACTGCCAAAAGTTGTGGCTTAACCTTTTTGAAAACTTGAAAATATGAAAAGAGCACAAATGTCAGAGCATGAAAAACGTTCTGCCCGACTCCAAAACGCCTATTCCTTTAACACTTTACCTTTCAAACAATACCTTCCACAATTTATCAACAAAACTGTACCCCCTATACTATACCCCAACACTATACCCCCAGTATTATACACCCATCAAAAGGCCCCTGAACCCTGTACCCCAACACTATAATCACTCAAAAACACTATAGCCACAACACTATAACCCCAATAATATATCCCCATCACTATACCCCTAATACTATACTAACAACACTATACCCTCAATATTATAATTACAACAATATAGCCCCAACCCTATTCCCCCAATAATATACCCCAACACTATTCCCCAAAATTATGCTCCCAACACTGCTGTATACCCATAATATTATAATCACTACAATAACAACACTACCCCCAATAATATACACCCAACACTATGCCACTATACTCTATACCCTAATTATAAACCCCCTACAGTTAACCCAACACTGTATCCAATGTAGCCATAACTATGCCCCAACACTTTACCCAAACACTATGTACGTATACTCCAAACACTATATACTAACAACACTGTACCCCAAAACTACACCCCAAAATTGTAGCCCAACGATTTCCCATAATTTCATTCTACTAGCATCGTACCCTGCATAATTATGCCACACTATAACCCAACACTACATTACAACAGTATATCCCAACACTACAATACAAGCATTTACCCAAGCACTATTCCACCTCCCTACACTGTCTGTTTATGAATGGGACTGTTAGGGACTGTTCTGGAGAGTTGTGGTCCAGTGGTAAGGGTAACTTATCGAGAGGGTGACTTGTGTCAGTTTGAGGTCCGAATACCCCTATCGCTGGTTGCAACTAAGTTTCCTTGGGCAAGACACTGAACCCCACATTCCCCCCGAGTGCCACGGCTTAGGCTGCCCACTGCTCTGGATTTGAGTGTGTTCACTTCACTGTTTATGTGCACTTCACTGGATGGGTTAAATGTAGAGCACCAATTTTGATATGGCTTGCTATATTGACAAATATCTCGCTTTACTTACTTTACTTTGCTTTACATTAATCTGCCACTTGTTTTCTCCAGTTGCCATCTAATTGCAGCAACTGTAGAAGAATCTCAGAAGAATATGTTCAGTACCTTGCTTAATCTATGCCATGAAGGATTAAGGCACTTCTGAAAGCAAAACAAGGTTAAACAGTATTAGTAAATTGAATCTAATTATTGGCAAGTGAGTCACCCCCCCCCCAACACTACACTTCTATAATTACACTAAACTATCACCTAGTGCTGTATGTACTATTTGCAGAAACACTTGATGTCACTTAATATTTTAACGTTTTATTATGATTAAGAACAAATAATCATACAAAAAATCTGTGTTTACATTCATATCTGCTAAACCTATTTGAACAAAAGTGCAACAGGCTGAGAATTTGCAAACTGTCATTCAAACATTCAAAATAAGACAAGACTAAAATATGCGAGAACAGAATTGTCTAATTCTTCTGAACAAGCACTGCTCCGACTCTTTGTGAAATGGTTAAAACTTGGATCTGCGTGGCCTGATTACTGAATAGCCATTGAAACTCAACTCGTCATGTTCACAACTATTTCCCGTTTAAACCTCTGGAGCCGGAGGGTTTGACATTTCTGCTCTATTCAGATGCTTATAAATATACAAATAGCTAGAGTTTAGTATCATTGGATTAGATTAAATTCAACCATTTTTGTCTTTACACTTGTAGAGTACAAGACAACAAAATCCACATCAGTCACTTATAGAAAAAATTATCTTTATCATATAAAGAGGCAAGTTGTGTCATTTTTACACAATTAAACATTTTAAATTACAGTAATAAAATTAGTATATACAAGTCAACAGTGAAAAACATCTAAAAGAATATGTTTAAAGTAGAAAAGGTCGGTTTATCGGTTTTGGGATGTATTTAAATGCAGGTTGTGGAGTCACACACGCGCTTGGGATAATAATCAGAAAGAGTGGTCTGATAAGGTCTGATGGGGTCAGAGGTTGGCGATGCACAGACTGGGTCGCTTGCATCCATTACAGTCCGTTCTCTCTGTCAGGAATAAATCTTTCTCCGAGTTCTATTCTCTTGGTTTTTTGCAGCTTTTAGACCCCTCGATGACGTCTGTATTTAATGTGAGCATCATTATGAGTGACATATGGCGTTATTATCAGTGGGGAAGTAAGCTTGTCTTTCTCGCGGTTAAACAAGAGCCGGCGTTTTCTTGTTTTGCTAGCTACATCATTAGCGTGTTCCTCTAACTGCATATTAGATATTGATTGACGCAGGAGGGGTAAGTGCAGCCAGAACATTCCAGAGGAGTGAAATTATCACAAGGATGGTATATTGGGGTGAATTGTCATGAAGTGCTTTCTGGAGAGAGAGAGAGCGAGAGAGAGACAATAGGACTGAATTAGCTCGGCTGGTGTCCCTGATAGCGCCAGTTGTAAAATGTGTGAAAATAACAAGGGCCTGACAGCTCGATCCCAACACCTCATCATCATCATCATCACCATGGGAACCAGTGTGCCAAGAGCTGTGGATGAGATGTGCTCATTTAAACGGAGCTTTAAAGCTGCTCTCACATCTCACAGTGTGGCTACTCTCCGGAGCGCCGCATACATTTACTTTTTCTCTTTCTCCGTCACGTATTCATGTATTCACACAAGCCTCGCCTGGTTTTGCATTTAAACAGCTTGGACAAAACAAGAAGTCGTCCCGTTGTGTTTGACAATGGGCGCCTTGTTGTCGCACTGTCACTCGGCTAAACAGTTTGGATGCGCACTTCTGTTTGCTTGAGCCGTGTTTTTTTCGTTTGTCATCTCTTTGTGTGCAGCATTGTGTGTGACAACAGGCAAATGACAGAATAGGGCCGGGACAAGCAAACATGCCATTTGCATTTTGGAGATTGTCTCATCAGTTTCAGGCTCCTAATCAGAAGTCGGCTTTACTCACAAGCTCTACCGGGAATGGGAAAAGTTTTCCAAATTTGTGTTAAACTAAGTAACAAGAGTGGCTCCTACTATCTGACTCGTGTATTCACTTTGAATCCAGAGATGTTTTGTTACGTATACAACAGTTTGGTGGTGACACTTGGTGCCTCACAGCAAGACAAACCCATTGGAAACTCAAGTTTGAGGCCCAGTTGGGGTTTTTCAGATCATTCATGAACTTATTTCCTCCCACCAAACAGCTAAAACATGATTGGTTGATTGACACTCAATTCTGAGTTTGGTGTGTTATGGTTATGTTTATTTATTTATATTGTGTGCAGTAGTATTTATATTTATGTTATTGAATGCATGTTTTTTTACTTTTTTATTACTCATTTAGATTTTTTTATATACATATTTGTGACATGCAATTTCATTTATGTTAAAGGCTTTTTCAATTCAATTCAAATTAAGATTTTACATATCGTAAGTAACACATTCTCTTCAGTTCAGCAAATTGCTAATTCTGTGTATTTTTATCCCCACAGATCTTCAGAATTAGTATAAAATGACTGACGTTGGATACAAATGTCTGCATAATATGATTTTGAGAGGATGTGGGATGCACTATTATGCAAACCATACTTTTGATATCCTCTGTGGTTTTGATGTAATTATGCTCAAATGAATATTAATTTACACAGGAGTCATGCGTGGTTTTGTCTTGCTGATGCTTGATTCCGTCAGTAAGCTCTTGTTTTGGCTTCAGTGGTACTGTATGGGGAAGCCTGCGTGTGGCGAGGTGTGTTTAGTTTTTGGTGGTCACAGCCCAGTGCTCTAATGGATTGATCACAGTAATTGATTGGTTTGGGATTCCCTGCGACTGATTAAAATGCTTTGAGACATGAGCAGATTGAAAGGCGGCATGTAGCGTCACACTCCACTGCCTCCAGAGAGAGGGGCTTCGCAGGAGTGTGTGTGTGTGTGTGTGTGTGGGTGGGTGGGTGTTGCCACTCCACTCCATAGAATTAAATGAATGTTTTAAATAAGCCAACTCAAAATTTGTTCGCTTATTTTGTTCACCAACAATTGATTAATAGCTCATTTCTTACTTTAAGAAATTCCAACTATTTCTGTTGGTCCATTTTTTCATCCAGCCATTTATCTCTCTCCAGCCAGCCATATCTCTCTGTCTGTCTGTCTGTCTGTCTGTCTGTCTATCTATCTATCTAAAAAACCTATCTGGTTTTTTTTTCTGTCTATCTATATGCCTGCCTGCCTGTCTGTCTGTCTAACTATTTGTCCATCCATCCTTATTTTTTTCTGTCTGATCCAACTATATGACTGTCTGTCTATCCATCTATTCTATATCTCTATGTCTGTCTCTGTTGTTCTACCGGTCTGCTTGTCTGTTTGCCTATTCATGTGTCCATTCATAATCTTACTCTGTCTATCTTTCTATCTGTCTGTTTCTCTAGACAGACATCCTCTGTCTGTCTTTCACCTGTTGAGTTTCCCTTTTATTGGCAGTAGCTGTCTAACATGTATCTTTAGCTATTCAAATGTATATATTATCTCTCTTTGTTCTTCATTAATGCACTGCGTGTGTGTGTGTGTGTGTATGTGTGTGTGTGTCTGTGTGTGTGCGCACATTTCTATAAAGGTGTAAAGATAAATAGATATGTCAGATTCTCTCAGATTTTGCAGAATAATTGTGTGGTTAGCACAATCCAGCACAGCAGTGAGTTTCATTTACAGCACTTTCATTGTGATATTGTATAATCAACGGGACGCGTTTCTGCTCAGAGGGCAATTCTTATTTGCTGAAGTTTGTGTAAAGGGTTTTGCTCCTGTCTGGTGTGAATCAGCATGTTATGATGTTCCTTTTCCCTGGATAAATGC
Source organism: Paedocypris micromegethes (assembly GCA_028031935.1). Lineage (NCBI taxonomy): Eukaryota > Metazoa > Chordata > Actinopteri > Cypriniformes > Paedocypris > Paedocypris micromegethes. The sequence goes on from CM051500.1 coordinate 22,340,101, forward strand.
CTGTGCCGCTTTTATTCAGTGTTAAACAAAGGGAGAAACACGGTCTTTCCATCCTGAGGGAGCTGTGACAGTCGTTCTCTTGTGAGCGGATGACAGGAGTGTTCTATCAAAGCCGGAGCTTTTGCTGGAGGCTGAATCCGTGAGTGTGACCATGTGCTTGTCGGCGAGGATGACATGCTGATGATGCCTGCAAAGGCTTTCCGCAGGAAATTACAAAGCTATTTTCAACAAGTCCACTTCGGTTCTCCATGCTTTTCACTTTTTTGGCGTAGCGTTTTTTGAGAGGAGCCGGAAGTAAAACCGTTTGGCTGGTTTTACTACATGGCAAGCTTAAAATGGCTTTAAGTATGTAAAAATAAAATGTGGCCTATTCTGTAGGAGTAATAAATATGAGGAATATAATATATAATGATAATATTAATATAAACAATAATATTAATATTTATAGTAATACCAAGTATGTATTTGCTTAAGTGCAACAACAAATGGATATCATCAATGATAATTGACAATGGAAATTGTCATGAATGATTCACGTTAAGTATTCGTCCAATGATGTGTATTACGAAAACACCACTTAATTTTCACACTCACTGAACGATGCACTGCAGATCTTTGCAAACAAGGACTTCAATGGAGAGAAAATCATCAGTGAAGGACCCTTTAATTAAAAAATAATTTCATTAATCTGTCTTTAATTCTTTGAGCTATGGCAAAAGTTCATCATCATTGTTGTGCTGCGGACATTGAAGAGACGGATGAATACAACCTAACTGTATTAAATCAAAATGTTTTGAGAATACTGGGAATACAAGGAAATGTCTTGTGTGATTTGAATTGAAAGTACTGGGACATATCTGTGTGCGTGTTTGATCAAATTGCGCTTACACATGCATTTAATTTTTTTTTTATAAAGCTTTTTAAGTGATTCACCAGGTCATAGCCTTTTGTTTAAAAAGATTGCATGAGAAAAAAAAATGCAATGCAAATGCAAAGATAAAATCAAACTCGCTTTTTGATTAACCTAGCAAATAATAAACTCATTAATCAATTATCGAAAATAATTGTTAGTCTAGTGATTAATTAAAAACCAATTTGGTTAAATACAACACAACCATTTCAAATTTATATGATTTTCTGATTTTTCAGAAACTCTTAGGCTGTCAAATTAGCCCGATCTACATTGTCAAAATAAATGAATCGTAAAGTTTAGTCGCTAAAGTGACTAAAAGGGAAAAACTCCAGAAAGACGTTCAAATGCTAATGCGTTGTTCAGGGGAAAAGATGGAATTATAATTTAGCAGTGAATGGGAAACAGTTTGGTTTGTGGCAATTTAACAGTTGTCAGGAATGGAGAACAAGATGGAACCAGCCAGCGAAAGCTTTGGCTGCGAGTGATGTGATTCAGGTCCAGTAGGTTTGGCTTTGTGAAAATAAAAATAAGAGATTCTTGCAGTGAATATGAACGAGACTTGTTTTTCATTCGCCAGAAAAACAAGTTGGAACAATTCTGGAGAAACGACAAACAAAACAGCCGACCATGTAAGAGTGAATGAATAGAAGAACTGGAGAAATGATTATTCCGGCCCTTTGGCCTGTCAAAGTAATGGAGTTTTCTGCCAACCGTTAGGTGAAACCCACCAGTACACGCTTTTTTTTGTGTGTGTTTCAGAAGGTTTTCTACTCAGTGAGTTTGCATTTTAGTTGAAGTATGAGCGCTAGTTTAGCCAGTTGCACGCAACACTTGTCAAACCAAACCACTTCCATCTCCCAACAAGCGATGCGATGCTCCTCAATTTCTGAAATTAATTGCTGCTTGGATAATATCAAACGGCACGATTGTCTGTGCACAGATGAACATTTGATAGCAGCTTGAAATCCAAATGAATACATCAATCCAGATCAAACGGACTGTGAGCTTTCGTTACGGGGAACTACCGAGAGATTCGCCAATCCACACGTTCCCAATCCTTGGAGAAACCTTGGGTTTAATGTAATAATCAATGTTTGCTCTGCCTCGGTTTCCACTTCTGAGGTTTTTAGGAAACTCATCTGATAATTGACGTCTTCATGTTTTGCTAAATGTTTTACACGTTAATAACAAGGGTACTTTTCAGAAAGTTGTTTGGTTTTTTACCATCATTTGCAGTCCATTCATGCTCAACCTCTTTGTTTTCGCTTCCCTTTTCTTGCAGATAAGGAAATCCAAGACCAGGATGATGACGCCAAAATGGAGGACGGTAAGACACAGATTTGCATTCACGATGTTCGCATTTGCTAGCCAGGAAATTATTGCATCCAATATCCTGGAGCCTGATGAAATTTAATTCATGGCGACTGACGTGCGATACTGGTCCATGATTAATCGAGGTGTTTGTTGTGGATGGCAGCTTCACAGTTTCCTGTAAGCAAGTCTGTCCACTCTGAGCTAGTATGGCCAGATTTTTGGGGGGTTAACGACACGGTGGCATAGTAGATGGCACTGTGGCCTCAGTTCAAGTCTCAAGTCAAATAAATTACCCATGTGAGTGAGAATGTGAATGTGTGTGTCCTGCTCTCTGATTGGCTAGTCTGTGTGTCCGGCCTTCAAGCTCAAAATGGCTGGGATTGGCTCCAGCTCCCCAAGACCCAGAAGCAAAAAAGCAAGTCGATTGGGTCTCTTTGGTATTTGCGGAATATTCTTTTTCCAAGTTTGTATTGCTTGAGACTGCAGTGTTTAAACTCATACTTGTATGCATTGAGTCTTGACTAATAGTCCAATAAAAAGCACATGCTAACACAGGAAGTCCCCACCAGGCCCTTATTCACTTCCTGCATCATGCGTAATCAAATCCGCATTAGTAAATTATGTCAATTCATTGCGGGATAATTGTATTTAGTTGAGTAAAAGAAATGTTCCCAGCCCAATGAAGCAATTATGTAACGGTGGTCCATGCAAACGGTCTCGCCCTCATTGTTGATTTTCAAAGAAACTGATTATGTTACGTTACGTTCCTTTTAAATGTTTTCTAACAAATGTCAGTAGAGAATGAGGTGTTTGGTTGTGAGGAATGTGTTTCTGGAAAGCTGGGTAGACAGTGCCAGGTACAGCTTAGCTTGCGTCCAAGCCGATTCCTAGTGCTAGGCTCTTAAATCTGTCTCGCATCCACACAAAAGTCCCCTAATCTGCTAAAGTGACTGTCAGAAACGATAAGCAGCATCATACTGTGGTAATCTAATTTGCTGTTATCTGGCAAAACTATTAAATCAGTAAAGGTAAGGTAACACAGCTTGGTAAAAAAAATGCTATGGTACATAAATAAGCGGTAGAATTTTATTTTCCTATTTAGATGCCATTACCAAAACTTTAGATGTCAGTAGCTGAGACACTCTGAGAAAAATAAAGCTGTCTGGCCTAAACCATTCGATTGAACTTGTCCAATTAATGCTGTCAATATAATAATAAATACACTATAATACAAAAATAATAATCTGTTTTTTTTAATGTTGCTTTTTTATATGTGTGGTTTTTGAATGTGTGTTGACAGGTTATAAAGATTTGTTTATTTTTTATTTTTTTGCTTGTTTCCTTTAGTAAAATTAGTAAAATTGAAATTCCTTTAGTAAAATTTTCTCTTTTCGGTCTCACAGTCTCACAGAAAATATTTTACTAATGTTTTACGCTTCTCGGTAGAACTCCGACCTTTTTGGATTTTCATTTTTCTTTTTCTTTTTTACTTTTTACTTTTTTTTACACTTTTCCCACAAATCTTTAAAATTATAATGCAACCATTCCAATGACAAATGAAACCTTAAACATAAATGAACAATAACTTAAATAGATTAATACCAATTGAAATAAACAGGGTTACTTTATTTTTGGGTTTCCTTTACCACCGATAGTTTTATTATTTCTATAGGATTAAAGAGCATCTGAACAGATGTTCTATCATTTCACCCTGTAGTTCTGTGCTATATGTTTAAGTTGGGAAAAAATTAAGTGTTCAGTGATATTTTGAGGGTTACTTCTCGTCTTATTTTGGAATGGGTGCGTGTCCGGTGACGCTTTAGTGTCCCGGTGGGACCCAAATAACCGGAATTTACTTTATAAGAAACCCAAAATTGGGTTTCTACTCATTTCTTTTTTTTCCACTTTTCAACTTATTTCTTTCCCCCTTATAAGCGGATCTAAACAGAACACCACAATCTCACCGCTGAAGTGGGGATGTTTTAGTTCCTCTAAAGCTAGTGCTTAGAAACTTTTAATATTTTAAAAGTTTTGTTACTGAAAAACTATTTTCAGTAAGGCTTTTTATCGTGGGTTTGTTTAGATGTATTTGCTCCGAACAGCAGAGAACATTCGCCTCTTTGGTGTCTGCTGGTAAGAGCCACTGTAAACACTGGAACGCGGCGACCTGACATGGCAACACCTATCAGGGCTCTTGTTCACGGAACACACAAGTGTCACTTCTGCCTACACACACACACACACACACACACACACACATACGCATGGCCTTCAGCTAGCTTAGCCTCACTTTCATTCTGACTCGCAGCCAGTCCGTGGCCTTTCACACTGCTTCACGTATCCAGAGCTCAGATTCTTTTATTCCTCTGGATCCAATTCAAAGGCTCAAATGGTTGCAATTCTCACTTGGAATTGAGCTTTTTTTTTTCTTTTTATCACCCTGTACCATCTCACTCTCCTTTCCAACTTCCTTGTTCCCTTGTCGTATTCTGCCAATCCATCAGTCTGACCCACAGTGTGTGTGTGTGTGTGTGTCACTGAATTTTTTTTTTCCCTCTGGGTTTAGCCGAGACACACAAAAGCCAAAAAGGTGATGCGGAATCAACTGTGTGTGTGTCACGGGAAGAATATTCCTGCTCGTTTCACTCTTATCAGAGCTGTTGGAGTGGAAAGTGTAACCGTATATTCTCCATCTCCTGATAGTTTTAACATGTGTCAGTTGTGCTGTTTTTCGTTCCAGCTCTGACATCAGCAGGTTTTTTGTTTCCTATTGTTTTTGTGGGGAGATTTGGTTCAAATTATACGGAAGATTTATTCCGTCTGTGCATTTATTGGACACTTTAGTTCAACTGTGACTTGCAGCGCATTAAAACACACACTGTTTCCTCGGGACTCGAACTTTTGACCTGTTGCAAACAACATCGGAAATCCTAAGACCGTTACACGGGAGAAATGCATTTTAATTTTAATACCATATTTTAAATGTATTGATTAGAAAATGCGATGTAATTGACTTTGCTATTTATCTGGTCTGTTTGACAGTGGACATGCAGAGAGACGAGGAAGACGCTTCCACTTGCGGTAAGAAACTCTTGGACTACAAGACTCTGTTGGAAGATTCTATCAAGGTGCACAAACTTGTTTAGATGCCATTAGCTGAGAAATTCTGCCGTTTCAGCCTCTTCAGTCTGAAGCACTGAAACAATTACTGGCTTTTCAATAAGATGGAGCAGAGATAATTAGACGCTTGCACTGGGGGGCAGTAGCTGGCTATTAACATCACAATTTCTCCATTTGTCTTAAAGCCGGGCGCTTCAAGATGGTGGTTTTTCTTTCTTTCTTTAATATTAAAGCAGGCAACCGATGTCTTTGGGGAAATTTCCTGGGGCTGATAGCGCTCTTCAATATGCAGCACCAAGTCGAAGGTCTTTTTTTTCCAGTAAACTGATACTTTAGCTCGCTATGACCCGACCATATTTTCTCTTTCTGACAAGCAAACATTTCCTGCTAAATCCCAGTTACTGCGGTTAATGGGAGTTTGGGGTCTCTTGAGACTATTTCACATGTATTTCATATATATATATATATATATATATATATATATATATATATAATAGTGAAATGCAGACATTCTATAGAAATTCTACAGGGGAAAGTGTTTCAGTGTGTCTACATACTATAATTAATTGATGTAAACTTGTTGAAAATAATTGATGTGCCGTTGTTTAATGCCTAGACATCATAAAGATTGATAGACTGATTTTAATCAAGTGTAAAATGTTTGATTCAGAAATATTTGATTAAAAGTTACTAAATCAACACACTCATTGGAAAAATAGGGATTTGTGCACATTTCATTTAATTATATAAGTATATTTTATAATATACTTATATAAAACAGAAACGGCGTTCTACTTTTTTCGGACTTCACACATTTCCTTAAAGGCAAATAGGAAAAGTTACTAGCTATATAATATTTATATATATATTTCTTGATTTCTCATACTACCAACCGGTCAACAATCCTACAGGAATGAGCTTGTGCCAGACTATTCATATTTACCTTTGTATATTGTATACATTTTTTCCTATTGTATAAAATACCTTTTGAAAATTGGAAATCTTTTTTATATAAGTATATTATATATTATACTTGTGTAATGAAATTTAATGTAATCATATATGTACACACATACAGTATACACACTGTACAATTGTTTTTGTGTGTACATTTTTGGTCGTGTGAGTCGTTATTTAAAGTCTTACATTTCAATTATCAGCAGCAATTGCCTCTGATGATTCGCAAATAAATATAAATGCAACATAGTAGTAAATCACTGCATTGTATTAATTATTCATGAACTACAGCAGTACACTATCATTTGGTTTCCGTCTTCTGGGACCCGAGCTAACGTCAGATATTGAGTCATGAGTCCATAAAACGCACATGCTAATCAAACGCGTAAAGAACGGTATTATAAGGACACATTTAAAAGAACGTTTAGTGAAGCTCGGGTTTGAAAGTGTCTGGTGTAACCTTCACTCAGCAGCCTGAACATTAAAGCTGTTCCTGTAGAGGTCGAGATCACACGGCCGTGTTTGTCATGGCGATGACTTTGACAGCCGAGAAGAGCAGAACAAAGATGATTGTCTCCGCCATCGTCCTCCAGCGCTGCTTTTGGAATCATCTTGCTGATTTACGGAAAACCAGCACCTCTGGATCTGGAATTCCCGTCTCACCTGAATCAGGGAAAACCGCAACTTTGGGTTTCCATAAAGCGAGGAAGTTGATGCACAGCCGTGGTGGGATATTGCTTTGTTTTACACGGCGACTACTCTCCCCGAGGGGATGCTCTGTAACCGAGGTCGGAGCGGAGGCCTCGCTAATGACAGAGAAACATTAGCGCTCTTCTCCCCAAAGCAGCACTTCATACATCCACATGCTCAGGGGAGCACCGATCTGGAACTTTCCGCGGTCCTCGGCGGGTTACCTGCGAGATGTTGGGGGGGGGGTGCACAAGACTAATTCCAGTTTAGCTCCCACTTGCCTTTCCCGGCAGGAAAAAACGGAACGTGTGAGTCTCTCCGGTCTGTCAGATTGTGAGAGAGACGGCGAAGGTTCAGGAGAACGTTAACTCTGGCTGACAGCTTTTTGCTCGGGTTAGTGAAGACACACTGCTCCGTGTCTGTGGCCTAAGAGCCCGGGAGCTGCTCGGGTGGAGAGAGTGGACTTTTTGACGGAGTTGTGCGGGATAAAGTGATTTGTGATGTAATCCACATGAAATCCATACTTGGAGGAGTGGAGCGGGAGTGTGGATTGTTCCCAGCGCTGACGGAGAGAAGCCTTTCAGATGGCCTGTCAGCCCAGTGTGTTTAGTGTGTGTCGTCTGGCATTTGAGAGATTAAGAGGTGACAGGTTAGATGGGAGAACGGGGATGTGAAGCATCAGGTCAGGCTGTTAACTGTGTACTCAGCAGATGTAGGAGGCTGAAGGGGCATGTTTGGAGAGGAAGAAGCTCATGTGCCTGCAAGACAAATAGACTGGAGCGCCATCATCTAAGACGCTGATGGATTAGATCACTCGCTTTATTTCACACACTTTTCAACGCCTCGGCCGAGTGACTAAAGAGCGCTGTGTGCAGAAGCGTCTCGGAAAAGGTCCGTGTTAAATGGGATTTACCTCATCGATGTGATTGTAATGACGCTGGATGAAATGTGGAGGGATGTGTAGATAAAATATCTATAGCTGACAGGTAGACAGACAGACATGGATGGATGCATGAATGGATGGATGGATGGATGGATGGATGGATGGATGGATGGATGGATGGAAAAGCTGCTACATGGTTAGAAGGACAAACACAGACCGATAGACAGGTAGGGTATATATAGAGAGAGAGAGAGAGAGAGAGAGAGAGAGAGAGAGAGAGATAATCCATCTGTTTGTCCTTCAATTGGACAGACAGATAAACAGATAGATAATATGTCTGTCTGTCCATCAGTTGAACAGACCAATTGACAGACAGATATGTAGACAGACAGATAGACAAATAAGGACAGACAGATAGAAAGATCATATTAGAAATACTCTTTACAAAGTTTTACAAATCAATTACAATCAATGTAGCTATTTTAATATTAACATACCTATGTGATTTGAATCTGATAAAAATCATTTTTTATTATTCAGGTGTGTGTGTGTGTGTGTGTGTGTGCGTGTGCGTGTGCGTGTGCGTGTGTGTGTGTGTGTGTGTAAAAGAATAATTATATTATTTTAGTGTAATTACATAGATGTTTTGTTATATTAAGTGATATACACACACGTTTAGGTATGTGTTTATACACATATTGATGTGTCAGCTTCCTTACTATACTATTATTATTGGGGGGGGGTCGCTCTAGCTGTACATGCTTTTATTGTTTTTTTCATGCAGACATTCTCTTGAGTCATACATCTCAAGCACATAATTTAAATAAATGAAGTAGTAAACCAGACACGTGCAGCCCTAAAACCAATGAATTGTGTTTCTCCGAGCGACAGGAACAACAGACAAAACAAGAGAAAGGAAAAGCAGGAAGGGTCAGGCAACAGGAAACTGCAGTGATGTGTTTATATAAAGGCTGTGCTGCTTTACTATTCTCCAGCACACACACACACACACACACACACACCGGTTCTACACAGCTGGAGACGCGTCTGTTTAGCTCAGGGCCTGCCACCGAGTCCACGGAAGATTCCAGGAGGCTGTTGATTGTGACACCCTCTCTTCACCTTTCTCCCTCACCTCTCATACATTTTTCATGGTGGCGGTTTTCTTCACAACTGTGTTTAAAGTGCCTAACTGACGAGAGGAAGATGCGCCCGCCATGCAAATGAAGGGAGTGCTCCGACTCTCCGGCTTTTCGATTCTGCGTGATTACTGATCCATAGTAATGCGACTATAAATGCGCCGCTTTAAAAATGTTTCTCGGATAGCTTGAAACCGTGTTTGCTTGAACAGCTGGAGGAATGCATTTAAGTGTCCTTATCAGATGAGCAAGTGTGAGAGTGTGTGTGTGTGTGTGTGGCAGTGTGCGCTTGTTTTTCTACTTAATGCTGTTGCAATACTGCCATCTGCTGGCGGCCTGACTCAATGGCAGCTCACTGGCTTTTTTTTTTGCCTATCCTGATAAAGCAAAAGAGTAGATTATTTAAAACCGTACACACCAGATACTTCCTGAAGTGATGTTTAAACGTTGTGCATATGTCTGTATCGAATTTTGTTTTGGTTTGATTGTTTTTTATTTGCGTGGAGGAAATATTTTGTGATTCCTCCGTTCCGCCTGTCCAGCTGAGCAAACCGCATTCCAGGAAATCACTTGCGGATATTTTTAAATGTGGTCTGTCATCGACTACTACATCCTTGCATATCACTTCCTGTTCAAACCCAGCCCTTAAGAGAATTCGAATTTTTGTATGCATAAGCGCAGATAATATGCATTCCTTTTATAATTATAAACCACTTTAATAGTATTGGGATGGTGGCAGAGTGGGCACGCGCTCTAGAGTATTAGAGTCTGGAAAATCTAAAGGTGTGAGTGAGAGTGTGACTATGTCTGTGTTCCGCTCTGTGATTGGTTGGTCACTAATTGAGAGTGTGACCCGCCTTCAGACCCTTCAATGGATCAGTGTTTGTTATATAAATTGTCCATCCTAATAGCTTTGTACAAAATGTTACATTTTTCAAATACATTGTGTCACTACATAAAACTCTAATTAAACTAAAAATGTTTCATCATTTTTTGTAAGATCTACTATGCGTTTTTTTTTTACCTTGGAAAGCATTATTTAAATAAGTGTATCTTCTCTATCAGTATTGGTCTTCACAGTTCATGGGGAACAACCTTCTCCCACATGCGGCAGATCTGCAGGCAGAAGACTGATAATTGAGCTTCAGCCGCTAGAGAAATGACCTTTGCCCTCTGAATGAACACAAAGTCACCGTCTCTTAATCTGTTTTCACTGGCTGATCAATAGTTTAGGCAAAGTCCAAGAACTCCAGAGTGTGTGAAGCAGCCTGAGATTGACATCACTGAAGCCAAGGACCAAACCACTCCACTGTGTCTTTCATTAGTGTTTAGTGCCCGAGTGTCCAGATGTGCTGTTGGCAAAATGTGCTTATCCCACATTGCCCAAAAATGAAATGGTTAAATGAATAAGTATTTGGATAAAAATGGATAAAAAACTTTATTAGTATTACTGGATAAGAAAACATTTTGATAAAAACTGCTTTTTTTTTTGACAAAAGTGTTTCAAATCTCACCAAGAAAAATCTAATATGTTGAATTTAGGACACAAGACAGGAAGTGTATAACGGCAGCCCACTAGGGATTTATTTTAGGGTCTGTGTGGAGAGTTTTACTATCCTTTGGGACTTTGCTCCATGCAGAGTACAAGTTTAAAAAAAAAAAGTGAAAATGTTACATGATGCCATAAGGTAGATTAGTGTTACAAAAAGAAACATTAATGTTGACTTTTTGCTTCAAACTCTCAAACTGTTTGAGTTCTTTTGCACTGCTGATTAAACCATGTTAGGTTGACATTTAGCTTTACTATGTGCGTCTCTTGGTAGAAAAGCATCTAATGTATGACTTCATTGTTTGTTTCAGTGGACAAGAAAGATGTTGACATGATGAGCCAAACAGGTAGGTCTTCCACCCAAAATCAATGCAGACAGTTGTAGTTCACACCTAAGAGCAAATCCTTCAACTTTTTGAAGATGCCTTCAACTAGAATTGTGCAAAAAACCTGCATTATATATGCTGTGTTGTCATCTTGTTCTCACATCCTCGCAACCAACACTGACATGAACTTTACGTGCGCTATTGGATTGACATACTGAATGCAGATTGTATGAGCTGATGTAATCTAGATTACAAGTGATCCAGTGAGAACAAACACTGTCGGGAGATTCTCCTGATGTTCTGGAAGAAGAAAGTTCTGACGACGTTTCATCCCGGCAGCCGGAGGAGAGATTAGATGAAAACGTTCTGACGAATAACCAAAAAAAGAATTTTTTAAGGTTCTTTTAAAGAAGAAAGTGCCGTCTTATCAATAGCTTTTCCACTTGTTTCATTTCAGGCCTGGATGACGCAGAGATGGAAAGCCAGATTCAAGGTATTTCTTCAGGTTTTAGTTTAGATACTTGCGTAGATCTTCTCTTAACCACACATCAAATTACACCACTGATGCTCAAACAACACCTTAATTCCTCTTTCTGCTCCCTGCCTTTATAATATTCCTCTATTTCTTCTCCATGCCACACGTTTAGTAAGATTTTTTTGCATTTATACAAGCAAATTTTAGTGCTAAAAATGTTTACATTTTTAAACAATATGTAAAGTGGTTTACGCCCGCTCCTGGACAAACCTGTTGTCACTCAGACAAAAAGCATTTTTAAAGTAATTTCTGTTGTTTAATCTTCATTTGTACCTTCCGTGTCACATTCACTGCACGCATAAGCATCTTGCTGAGGTTTAAACCCGAGATTTGAGCCCTCAGATTTGCTGAGTCTGATTTTACATCTCGCAATTCAGATTTTATAACACGGAATTATGACTTTTGAATTTTAACTTGCAATTCTGTGTTTATAACTTGGAACATCGGCTTTCATACCTCCCAATGAGGAAGTCCAAAATCTTCTGATTAAAGCCACAGAGCATCATATACCGCTTCCTCATCCTTTTCATCAGCCAGTCAAAGCAACACAAACCATGAGTAAAGTAGGGATGTGTGTGTGTGTGTGTGTGTGTCGTCTAGTCTCTCGATGCTCCACGTGTCACGCTGAGCTGGTTTGCTACGGGATCTGGATTGGCTCTGTTGTCCTTGAACCGGTCTCATTACAGACAGAGAGAGTGGCTGTCAGACTCAGTTATTACTGAAATGCTCATGTCCAAGTGTGTGTTTGGAGGAAGGGCGTCTGTTTAATGAGACGCCTCGCTTCAGTCCACACCGCCGTACATTAGAACATGTGCAACGACAGACACACACCGCTGCACACGCTGAAATGATTTTCTGGCCGCACACCCGCGCCTGTCCCGTGTGTGTTTCTGGGTAGACGCGCCCTTTTACCACGCTTTTGTGGACACTCGGTGAATTTGCACACTCATTAACCCTTAGTTTGGTTCTTCTTTTGGGCGACACAGAGTCGCAATTCTTGCTTTGTAAGCCGCAAATCTGACTTTATATCTCATAAAGTAAATAACTTTGAATTCTGACATGATGTCTCGCAATTCTGATTTTTCATCTCGCAGTTCTGATTTTATAACACAGAATTATGACTTTATATCTAGCAATTATGAATTTCAACTTGCAATTCTCTTTTCATAGCTTGGATTTCTGACTTTGGTCTCGCAATTCTGATTGGCGATCTCGCAATGCTGATTTTATATCTTGCAATTCTGACTTCATAACTCGGAATTCTGACTTTATATCTAGCAATTCTGACTATAGATCTTGGAATTCTGACTTTATCTCACAATTCTGACTTTATAACTCAGAATTCTGACCATACATCTCGCAGTTCTGATTTTTTAACACGGAATTGACTTTATATTCAGCAATTCTGAATTGTAACTTGCTATTCTCTATTTACACTTTAGATTTCTGACTTTATATCTCGCAACTTTATCTTCAGAAGTTGCTTGATACTTTATATTTAATTTTATATCTCGCAATTTTGATTGTATGTGTCGCCATTCTGACTTTATAACTCAGAATTCTGACTTTATATCTCGCAATTCTGACTTTATAACTCGGAATTCTGACTTTATATCTTGGAATTCTGACTTTATATAATAATAATATTTTTTTTTTTTAAATCTGAAATGTCTCCTTAGCTGAGAGGGAGTGTCACTATGTGTGTCCTGCTGTGTGATTGTTTGGCCACCAATTCCCTTCTGTGACCCTGAAATTAAAAAGAACGTGATGACTTTTTCCTCAGTGTGACATTCCATCAGCGAGAAGCATCATAAGTGCTAGTCTCGCTAAGCAGAAGATGTTCAACAGTCAAATGCTCAACTTGGACAGAATCCTGCATTGAGAAATATTTGCAAAGAGAAGCAAGAGTTGTTTTTTATTAATTTATTTTTTGGCTTTATTCAAGAAAGGTTGCAGAGAAATGGAAGCTGGATCTGAATTTCTCAACACTTTAGTCTCTTGCAAAGCATGAAGGAGATGTTGGAGTGCAGCCCAGCATGTCCGAGCACATCTGCTCGTGTGTCTGTGCATTAAGTTTTCCATAATGTATGTTTGTGTCATGTTTGCGTGTTAATGCACAAACACAAGTTGTCTAGAATTCCAAACTTTCCATCATATGAATTGTGGGAGAAGTGTGTAATGTGGTTTGTTGTCTTGTTTTTGTAAAGATGGAGATTCCCAAGATGATCCTGTGCTGCCCACAGACTCAGAGAACGTTCAAGAACTTAACGGTAACGCCATACTTAATTTCTGACTGTGAATTAGGGGGAAAAAATTTTTTCGTTATATAACATATAATTATAACTACATTATAATATTGCAATTAAGCATATGCACATACTACATTATTGCAATTCTAATGGTTTATGTTTAATTATTGTAAAATCATGTCATGTTATTGCTACAGTATGTTATTGCGTTGGTAACACGTCTTTCACATTAAAGTGTCTTACTTGCATCACATATGCTGACCTGATTGTGTGTGTGTGTGTGCGTGTGTGTGTGTGCGCGCGTGTGAGTACGTGCTTATGTGTATGCATGTTTGCGTGCACGTGTGTTTTGCGGTCTTCTTACCAACAGTTCTGTTGATGAAAATGATCCAACTTACTAAAAAAACTTTGACATTTTAAAATAAAAGCTAAAACGATTATAGTTTGACATTTTAACTCTTCCTTTAGATTATTTATATTTTCAACAGTATTTTTTATTTATTGAATAATCAACAAAATGTTGCTGTTGCTGACATCATGGTGCTGACTGATATCATGATAATATTTGTTTTAAAATAAAGTTTACTTTCTGTGTATACTGTACATTAATAAAACACAAGTGGCGTTTTGTGCCCGTCTACATTCCTTTATGTGAAAGAAGCAGCTTCTAGAACAGTAGAGTGCTTGTACACGTCACCGACAGCACAAGACACCTCCGTGTAGTAATGGCTGTAAATGTGTCTGACAGGAAGTAGTTATAGAACACAAGTTGTTTGTATCATCTTGCTATTTTAAGACGCTTACAGATGCTTTGTTGTCTCTGTGGTACTTGCTATTTTCCTGGTATTGGCATTTGCGCAGATATTTTCTGACTCTGTGTCCCTGTGTCTTGTTCAGAAAGCAAAATTACACCTGTCAAGAAAGCGATGGATGAAAAAGCAGCGGTGAAGGAGAAAGAGGAAGTGGAGGAGGCAGACGGAGACACTAAACCTGCAGGTCAGAGTCACATGCCTGAGACTGTCTCATCTCTTTTTATAGTTTATAATATTAAAGCATAATAATAATTCATTCAATGTACACAATTTATTCATTGGTGCCTTCCGAGACCCACAAGGTTGCAGTGATGCTGTATATTATTTATGTATCATTCTGGTATTATCAACTGTATTGTACAGTTAGCCTTTGCTACTTGACAACAACATCATTTTTTATAAATGTTCTTCAATAGAAAGTAAAAGTAAACAATGTTATAATTTCTATTTGATGTGTGATTTTAGCAATTGTTTTGTTATGCCTCATTCAGGGAAGGAAATATTTCCTCTGATCTGTTTTCCTGCTCGGTACATTTGTGAGTGAGACAGATTGGTGTACGTCTCCATTCATAATTCAGCTCATTCATAATGCTGGATGTAGATGTAGCAGCTCGCTAGATGATTGGGGGTTTGAAAAATGGCTTTTCTTCTCAATAAATGAAGTTCTTAGACGTTTCTCTGATCAGAAACGTTTGGGTCTTTCAAAGTCCGTTGACCTCTTGTTAGGTTCCACTGAAACAGTCTTTGCAGTTTGTTTTGGACTTTTTGTGCCGATTAAGAGCCCAATGAAGAAGTTCAGAAGTTTACTCTTCTCAGTTTGATCTCAAAGCAACTAGTAAGATTCGCTTGACATGTGAATACAAACCAATTTTTTTGAATAATAAGGAAAAATTAATGCATACTGTATAATGAGGATTTGCTTAAGTCTAAAGGGATTGTGAAATCTATCAGCGTAATAAGAAATAAACAATACGGTTGGTTCAGACCAAAGCAATCGAATCTGACTTTTCTGGTGACCTTAAACAGTTTAGCCATCGGTTTCTCAAATCTCGACAGTCTTCAGTTTCGCCAATCTGTCGACCTGTGTCATTGCATCTCTCCTGCTAGATTTTCAAACTATTTCTGACGTCTTAATTTGGGTTTTTTGCTTAGTCTCAACCACATGAATAAGCCTTTGCAAGCTGTAGCAGAAGGCAGCAAATGGCTTCTATGACTAGCGTTCTAAACCTTCACCCAGCAAATCCGCTTGTTTGTTTTACAGCTCCAGCATTGGGATAATAGCAAAGCGGGACATTTATTTGTATGTGCACTAGATGATGATCATTGAGGCTCGTTTCTGTGATGGATCGCTTGGTTTCAGATGAGGCCGTCCTTTCTCAATCTCATGGCAGGACTTCAGATTTGTCTCACAGCTCCATTATTAAAAATGATAACTGTAATCACCCCGACTGCCGGATGGGGAAAGGCAAATAGAGGGACAATAACTCTGAAGAGGTTGAATTATGAATGGAGAGGTTTCAGAATCGAGTTAGAACGGACAGTGTTATTGGATCAATACTGTTTTTTCAATCTCCTAATTTGTTAATCTGTCTCCTGTCAAGACAAAGAGAACGTGGACATCCCAGGAAACATGCCAGCGAGTGGAAATGATGAGGAGACAAACCAAGAGAAAGGTACGTAGTCGTATGAGGAACAATCCCATCATGTTTCATTTTTTGTATTCGTTTTGGATTGTATTTTTTGAAAAAGAAGTCCTGCAAAGTTCTTGATTGAGAGCAGCATTAATTGTTTTATGTAAAGCTACATAAATGCTGTATGTTGAAGTTTCCGAGTGGCACATTCTTATAAATCTGAAATATGTTTAAAACATTGGGATGAAGGCATTTTCAATGAGATTGATGAACAGATTGAATCATCACCATCATGTATAGCTTTCAACTTACTTAGCATGGTTCGTTTGATAGTGTGAGTGCTCCTAACCGTGTCCGGGCGCTGTTCATTTGTCCGGCCCTGTCCCGATTGGAAAAGGTTTACTCAAGCACAGTTTGCTGGACTCGGGCGCGGTTTGCTTGCAGTGTGAGTGCAATCCGTGCCCAAGCGTGGATCAGGGGGCGTGATGTCACGTTTGAGACGCTCCGAAACGTAAAAAATGCGCAAGCCTCCTCACACGAGCAGCAAATATTTGTGCAACAAAAGCAATCAATCTACTAAACAAGCGATTTTGCGAGGCTGTGGAGCTCCGCAGACCAAACGATTCGAAATTATAAGCCACAAACTAACCTGAGCGACAGAATCCATTGCTTCAGTGAAAGTACCCGCTCTTCCTGTTTTTCTTGAAACCGTTGCACCATAATAATGAATGTTATGTCCGCATCAATGTGCTTCATAACATAAAGCACATAACATATACATTTCGACTTCTTTGGATTCCAAGAAAACGAACAAATATTTTTTTTATTTTGTTCGTATTTACTAACTTCTCCAAAATCCAATGACGGAAGTCTGGGTATTACTACTCAAAAATTGACACAAATTTACCTTGGATGGATAGATACTGTAGTAGTAGTTTATAGTCATTACAGCATTGGGGTACAACATTGTAACGAAATTACGGTTGCTGCATCCTTGTGCCCACACTATCTTCCTGGAGAAATAAGCATTTGCTAAACAACAGCCTTCAGCGATAGATAGCAGACCCGGAGAGGGTGGAAAAGACGTCTGCTCTGGTTGAGAGGATGGATGAATGAATGGATGGATGGATGGACGAACAGATAGACGGATTGAGACATTGTCAAGTATCTACCTGCTAAACTAAGTCACTCACAGAGTTGACTTGAGAAAATGCCTCACAATTACAAGTTAAAAGCCTGCAATGTCTTTTCAAGTAAACTTCTCATCTGAGGTCAGTGTGCTTGTATGGTTTACTCAATAATTTTGTGAAACGTTCATAAATTAGGCAAAGCTTTCTTTAGCCTTAAGGTAGCCATGAATAAGTCAGGCTGTGCTAATGGAGGATGTTTGTTGTTGGGTTTATCTTGCCATGGCTCCTGCTGAGAACTAGTGTAATGACAGGTACAGAACTAATGTGTCTCTAAAACCAATCAAGCTTCAACGTCTCATTTCTTATGCTTTGATGCTGTTAGGTTTTTTCTTCCTGTTGTTTGATTACACATTTCACAAATTGCACTCGTTCTGATTCATTCTGGGTTCCTGTGCTAATGTGTGTTTAGCGGCGGGGTGAACATTAGCGAGAAAAAAAGGTCTGTTTTCCTGTTGCTTTATTTGTGTTTCATAGTTTTTTCATACGAGCTTTTTGGTCATTTAAACAAATTTGTTAAATTTGAAAAACTACCCATTACACAACAGGTCCAACTGTCTGTAATCAAACTGGCCGATGTTCATGCGGTGGAAATAGCATTGAAAAGAGTCATGGATTTGCCACTGATATGCAACATTCTGGCACAATCTGATGCCAGTGATAATCTTTATATTTGCACATTATATATTATATTATATTTGCACATACGCCTGTGTATTACAACGTAGAGATAGATACTATTTATTATGGGGTTGAATGAGGAACGTGTACATTGCGGTGATCATGTTGTTGCATATAAACGTGTGTGTTTGTTATTGGTTATTTTTCACCTAGTGGCTTTTCAACAATTTTTTTATGAGTATTACATCATGCTAGGTGTGATTACACCAGGCTTGCATAAATTGTATTTACATTTAAATGCATTTTACGTAACATTTCACATTTTCACTTTTTCAAAGCAAGCATCAGATATTTTGACAAGATCAATTTGCCATGAACGTTTCTTAGAACTTTTTAACATCTAACTTGGTTGACGAAAAAGCAAAGATAAACTAAAATGCAACGTTTAATAGAGAACAGATGAGAGATTGGACGTCTCTTAACAAGGTTTAAAACGGCACGACCAGCTGCTAAAACCAGACGACTGAGATAAAAAAAACAGTTGTCTTGTGAGATAGATTGTGCTTGTGCTCTGTGTAGCATAACGACAGACAAACATTAGAATGTTACACGTCGTTTCCATCTTTGTCTGCAGCAAAAGAGCGACTCAACAGACCAACTGTGTCGGACAGAGTCTATAGCATTCAACGTGCTAATTATTCAAATAAAACAAAATTATTCAATACTTTAAAGCTAGCAAGCTTTTCCCGCAAGTTCATTTGTGCGTGCATAAAGATGGCAAAAAAATGGATATTAGAAGAGGAAAAACCTTCTAGCACAGTGGGCAACCAGGGTTTCTCAGCAAGAGAAAGGCGACTCATTACAGACGCTCTTTCTGCTTCGCTTTGTTGTATTTTTTTTTTCATCCTTGTCTTTTGACTCGAAGGAATGGAGGACAAAAGCTGATTAGAACGCTGTTGTAAAATTAGTTGTGCTCCAGCCGTGTCCTTAAACTCGCCCTACTGCACCCATTTTATAGCTGTTCTCCGTCTTCCTTGGGATGAATGTAAATCCACTTGTGAAATCCTCAAAAAAAAACATAGTTTATTTAAGCCCTGCACTCACTTATTTATTTGTTTACTTCTACAAGCTACACCCAAAGGGTTCTGTGTGTTGTGTTGCCGGGGTTTGCATCTCCTGGGTGATTGCTCCTCCTGTATTAACTATTGATTGTTTCCTGGTTTTTAAGGGCGGGTGTAGACCCTGTGGTGGTTACTTGCAGAAAAACATAACCCTAAGGCAGAGCAGTAGACGGGTCGGCTCTGAACAGCTGTTGCTTCAGAGAAAACTCCACTCTTTTATCGCTAGCTTTTTGATCGATTCCATTAAACAGGCCACACGTGTCTGTAGCTGACATTCTGGATCTAGAGGAACTGGAGCCAATCATTTCTGCTCTGAGGCGGGTCGCACATTTTGGATCACCGGCCAACCAATCACAGACCGGGTCATGTGACCATGTAGTGACGGTATCAATAATTTTGTGGATTTTATGGAAATTGCTCTATAAATATTTTTTTGGATCGTTTAAGACACAAATCTCACACAGTTAACTTTTTAACACAGTTATTGAACTGAAACGTAAATGGAATCAGCTTTCCAGCAGCAAACACACTTTTGGAAGTTGCTGAATAATGTTTCTTCCAGTGAAGATGGAGTGAAACTGATGGAAAACGTTTCACTTTTTGCAGACATTGATTTAACGGCATTAAGTATTTTGTCAAAAACATTTTAAAGTAAGTTTTATTAACTTTTTTTTTATTTTATTTATTTTACAGTCCAAAAACTTTTTAGTCTGGGTAAGAACCGAGAATGCTATGTCCCAAACACCAGCACTAGGAAAGCTTCTTTGATTTTTGGAATTCCAGCTACTAAAAATTGCAAAATTTCGTCCAAGGCTTAAATATGAATTTTAATTTGCCCGCTTGATTTTAATATTTCAATGTGCAATCCATTATTACATTGACCGTAATTATCGAGAGCTGGCAGACGAGGCATATCTTCAGCAGATTCTTCGCAAATTATCATTTTCGAGACTTACACGTTGAAGGAAGAGCCCTGGCCACTCCAAGAAGCGGTTTCCTGTGGAATGGCGGGAGTGCGATCACACTCCCTACGCAGCCCTGTTGGGGAACTTCTGAGATCTGCCAGGCGCAGAGGCTTCACGCGGTGAAGAGACAGGTGGAGGCGACTGTCTTTTTAATTGCCTGTTTATATGCAACTTCCCCTGTTCTGTTGGGGTGCCAAGGGGGATTGTGAACGTGAAGGCGAGTCCGGAGAGCCTCTGTCAGCTATTGGCTAGGGCTCATCACAACACAATTAGATCCTGCCCTGGGCTCGTGTATCGCCGCAGCTCTTGAAAGAGCCGAGTGTTAACCAAATTGTCTGCATATATGCAAATATTCATCCACTGTGGCTCCAAACCGTTCCTGCATCTCGACTCGCGGAAGCTCTCGTTAAAAACCAAGAACGTGTAATTTAATTTAGCGGTCAGATGCTTTGCACCTCATCTGCGTAAGTGGCTAACCGGTTGAGCTGTGGTTTAGTGGGTTTGAATACACAATGCAATATACGTTACCGCAGCTATTTTGCATTTCTTTTTTTTTTTTCAACATTTATTCAAAGCGACTACATTGCTTTGCAATTTGCACGCCCAATTTGTGGTACAGTGGTATGGAATTTGTGTTTAAGATGTTGCAGGTTCAAATCCCGCTCCGGCTTTGTGTGTGTTCACTTCAATGGATTGCAAAGTGTAGAGCACAATTTCGATATGGTCCCTAGTTGCTATATTGACAATCTCACTCACTTTCTTTTTTTTCTTTCTTTGTTTTTTAAACTGCTTTCTGTTTTTCTCGATTGAGCAGATCTACTGTTCAAGGCTTTGAAACCTACAACCTTTTTCTTCCACTACAACTCTGTAGTAGACATTGAAGTCGTCTCTCAATCCTCTATCCACATCACCATCACACCTTGAATCTCAAGATACAGTATTGTGTGTTGCTTTTGTTGTTTACTGTTATGATTTGTTTCTTTTGTTCGTTCTCATAGTCGCTTTGGATAAAAGTATCAAACCGTTAAATATCAGTGTGACGGGAACAACAGTATTCCAGCATAGAACAGAAACAACACTTTGCTGAAGGCTGAAACGTGTAAGCCACCATTGTACAAATTTCCTCATAATTGTGACCATCACAAACCCTTTTCACCCATCTGCTGATGGACTCTAGGCTTCAAAAGCATCCAATCTGCCTGTCATTTGTCCTCAGCAGAGCACCCACAATGCATTGTGCCAGCTCTCCATTATGTAGTCACCTATGGCCTACAACCCTGCTAGCTTCAAAGGAGGGTGAATGCAGGAGAAGAGGAGTCCCGCTCAAATAAGCTGGAAGGAGCTGGGCTCTCACAGCATGGCTTTGAAGATCTTCTTTTGATCAGCGAGCTCGGCCTGCAGACAGGGCCAGTGTGTGAGAGAACGAGCCGAGGCAGTGCCACAGCCGATATTTGATAATGGGACTCTTGTTTTTTCTCATGCCTATTCATTTCACTCACTGCACACGTCTCAATCTCTTGACTTTAGAGAGGCATGAAAAATCCATTAAAAGGCACCTCATATTTAGTGGCCGTAATGCGTATTGATCAAAAGAATTTATCTGGGGGTAAGCAAAATAAACCCGGGCAGAAACAAGGAACTGGTTTTAACTTTTTTTTTGGTGAATGGATGGCTGTATGGAAAGATGGATGGATGGCTGTATGAATGGATGGATGGATGGACAGACAAGCAAACGGACGGATGATGGACTGAACTTTTTTATTGTTGCATAAAACAACTTTGCATTCACGTTTTCTTTTCTCTACAGAAACCATCCAGGACACCAGCGCTAAAGGAGGGATTCTTGTGAATGATCAAGGTATTTAATTCATCGTCATATTTTAATTCAGAGTCATATTTTATCTGGATTATATACTTTTTTATATAAATGAATAAATTACTTTAAATAAATGACTTTATGGTTGGAATTCTGTTTTGAGTGAATTTCCACAGTATGAGTGAACATATATGGTTTTAATGTGATTGTATTCCTCTGTGACATACATCAGTATGTCATCAGTATTTTGTACGAAGCATTTTCTGGAGTGTTTAGATGCGTTCCATCTGACAGCCGAGCTTAGCTGCTCCTGAAGTCAGAGGTCAAGACCTCTGTTCTCTCCCTGTTTTTTTTGTTTTACCGCATGTCATGTTGTTTACATGTATTTCACAAGGTCAACATTTTCCAAGAACTTGAGTCCCTTACATTGTTTTTTTTTTCTCAGATTTTCTCACAAGTAGCCAAAATATTTGTGTGGTGCCTTTTACAATCGTTGAAATAAGTATAATTCCATATAATAAAGCAAGTCTCAGTTTTTAAGACTGGTCTGAGCCGTTTTGGTCATTCAGTGTGTGACTAAACTCAAACCGTGGACCTGTAATGTAAGCAGTCCATCTTTTTTATTCAATAATGTTGTTTTGTAAAATTACTAGAACATTTTTGAAAAGGCTACTTTCATTTCCCTCATTTGTGAATGTCTTATGGCCACCGAGGTTTTGCTCAATCTCCTCAGCGTGACCCGTATTCTAGACAATCCCAGGTTCTCTTTGCAGATCTATTTAAAGGCTTTTTGGTTTTGTTTTTCCTGGCTTGGCCTTCTTGTCCTGAGAAAACTGGAAGTCTTTCAAAACCAGTGAGTGGGGGGCTATCTGGACCTCTTACTTGGACAATGGCAGCTCAGTAAAGTATGTGTTGTAACTTTAGGCAAATGCGGCCTGCTGAACAATACCACTTGGCTGTAGAAACCCTTTTCCAAGCTCACACTCCTCCTCTTTTTCATTCTCACTCCATGGTTTAAGATGGTGGAATAAAGATGAGAGAAACCACTTGGCTTTTCACAGAGGAACGTGCACAAGGAGGATCTGTGGTATTTATGCTCAAGCCCTCTTTACCGGGTTTGTTTCAGCTCAATACCTTTTAATTGGCTGTAATTGTTGGACGCTTCCCCATCACACAGCCATGCATTGGAGGAAAAAAAACGAATTGCGAACAATCAAGTGCTTCTGAGAAAACCCCCTTGTTGCTGAAAAGAACATGTCTGCCCTCAGCCCGCAACCCTTGTGTATTTACATATGAAAATGAAGTTTGCTCTCCACATTTAGCACTTGATTAGCTCTCAGGGTCTGGCTCATTCAGAAGGTTTCCCACTGTCGCTGCACGTGAATAGCTGGAGCTGCACTGATGTATGTTTTAACGATGAGCTCAACTCTACCATAAGCCCATACAGAACATACAAAAGCTTCACTTTATTTGGCCAACATTTAAATTGCTTCCATTCAGCTGTAGTTTATGTGAGTTGGGGGTAGAACACACTGTTTGTGGACCACCCGCAGTACAACAATGCTGGCGAAGTGTTGAGTGAAGTGTTAAGTTGATCATCTTTTACAAATAAATTCCAGAATGGAACGGATAGCATATGGCCAGCATCTTGCCCTCTTTGGTTTCCATTTCTGGACACACTTTTATCAAACACGGCACAATGTGTCTCAATTAAACGAGAAAACATCTTCATTCTTTTTCTGGTAATACACCTACCTCGAGCCACAGGAAAGCCAAACGAACGGCCAATGGCTTAGGATTGTGAGTTAGACTTGAAGTTTGTTTGTTTGTTTTTATGACTCAAAACGTCCAACATCATCATGTGGTCATTGAGACTCTTGTGAACGTGTCCTTTCATTAAATCTTTTCCATTAAACTTCAGAATGGATCATGGAAAATACTGTTCAGTGTCGGCTGTGTGTCACTGATTGGGTTACATACGTAGACCAGTTCTACCCAACTTTCCATAATATGGAGCCCAATGTGTTTTTGCTGTGAATTTCACGCGTCACAATCTATATGACTATTAAAAATGGATGTTTAAAAGTTGTCTAGTTGCTAAAATTGTTTGAGTCCAATGATTTGGATCAAGATTTGTCACAATGGTTCTCAGCACAGAATGAAAATGTCCAAGTGAGATTGTCACCCAGGTTTTGCTTGTCATCATAGAAAAAAAAAATGTCTTATGCAAATTTGAAAACTTCACAGGTAACTGTGTAAATTCCTGTAGAGATTTTTTTTCTCGCTGAAATGTGTCCATCTGATATTAGTGTACGGTCATAGTTTTTTACAAATAAACTGAATACACTTAATACGTGAATATTGAAGATTATTGAAGAGCGACTACATATAACACCTTCAAGGGTGGAATATGGCCCGTGGGCCGTAGGTTGGGCAGCACTGATGGAGAAAACCACCTTCAGTTAGCCCAGTGTGGTGGTTCAAGGTTTAGTTTATTTTGTGGGTGTTTGGGTTTCATCTGCTGGTTTATTGTGCCGAGCAGCCTTGTGAAGCTAAACCTGCCCAAGGGTCAGTATAAAAACAGCCACGGTTTACATTTAAATGACCGAGAAGCATTCAGTAGGATGGTAAACACGGCAAAAGCCTTGGCTGAGAGAAAAATGCCCTCAGAATTGGATGACTGGATCCCTTCAAGGCTTTTCAAATCCAATTCAGTTGCGTTTGCTATAATTCTACCAGACTTTCTCACTGTCGGGATTTGAAGGCACATGTGCTCTGGTGAATTTTGAAGTTGTGTTGCTTTGAAAAGTGGAGAGTCGGATCTTTTGTCTTAACCTTCCTTAATCTTAACTTTTCTAAACGCACAGTTGATGATTGTAGAGAATCTCTATAACGCAGAGTTTACCTTTTACCATTAAGTGTGTATTCATACCTACCTTGTTTGGTTCAGTTGAAACCTAGCTTCCACTTAGTTTTGGGTCATTTGTGTTGCTGTGAAATAATACTGCTCTCAAACTCAAGGTGGTCTCTTGTCAGTCTGGTCCTGGTACTTCAACTACAGCATTTGGGTCAGGAACAAATGCAGGATGCAAAGCAGGTTTAGAGTTACATTATCCAATAGTTGGAGATGCCTTTAATATGCAGATAATCGGTTTGTTCAGTCAAGCAAGCAGACTTCTTGGAGTGAATACGATCTTCATATCCACCCAGATCTTGAATGGATTAAAATCATGAGTGGGCAAGTTTGAAGACCACTTTTGATTAGATGTTGTAACAGCATTGTGTGATTTGTCTTTATTGGAGTCTAGGTTATACACTCACCCAAGACCAGCATTATTTTTGCAGTCCAGTTGATTTATGCTAACAATCCTTCACTTGAGATCCATAGAGTGGATTGAAGGCTGGGGAGGCTAGGACCTAATTTTCTGCTTGTCTGCATATGAAAATGATAAGGCATAGTTCTATTTCCATCTTTGGACGGACTGACAAACACAGATTCCACCCACACGATAAAGCCATTCTATTCATGCGACTCTCACCCACTTTAAATAGAGTTGATTTTGAGAACAGGATTTGAACTAAGTGAGAGAACCAGGCCATCTTGGACTCGGTTATACGGTTGAGAATTACCCAAATGTACAACACACAAGTTAAAAGCTTATTGATTCACTCAAAATGGCCTTCAACTCAGGTCGGAGCGTGCACTTGAAATGCATTCTGAGCTCCGAATCGAAAGAAGTTTTTCAAGTTCAACGTGTGAAGCATGTTCACCATTCCAAGTAAAAGCACTGCTAGTGAACAGAATATTTGTGTTCATGGTAGAATAGGGAGCACTACTATTCTGGACACAATTCTAAATAGCAAATTATCATTATTAGAATTTTCTTATAATTTTAAGTCTAAATTTGATTTCGAGATAAATGTTTGAGTCTTTTTTACTCACGGAAGCCGGAAAAAAATCCAGCTAAGAAATCATACTCAAACTTTGAAATCACTGACTTGCAGATGCGAACAAAACTCTAAGGTAAATTCCGTTTGCTAAGTGAATTTGTCAGGTCAGTTTAAGATGTGACAGAACCTGCCAATCATTGCCACTGGACAGGTCGAATGAGGCAAGGGTAAGAATGAACATTAGATGTAGTAATAATAATAATAAAAAAATAATTGAAACTTTATTCATCCTTCAGTGGGAAAATATTTTTTTTTCCTCTGCATTTATCCCATCCGAGCAAACTTGAATCAGTGGGCATCCAGCTACAGGGAGTGGCGCACTGGGGGGCATGTGGGGGTCAGTGTCTCGCCACTGAAGTTGACACTCAGAAGTTGCAGAACCAGCGTTAGGGGTATTAGAACCGGCAACCTCTTGGAGACCAGTTTAAAAGTGCCCTTTTGAGGATACATTTTGTTGAATGCTCACTCAGCAAGTTAGGTTTATTAAATAAAGAAAGAATAGTATTTTTAAGAGAACATTTTCGTAATTTAACCAAAAATTAGCAATTTTTATTTTGCACCTGGAAAATAAGGGTGGTGCTAATTTTCACGGGATGCTTATAGTCGCGTAAATACAGTACTTTATTTATTTAGCAGAAATCACTTGGTATTAAAGCAAATGCAACACAATTCCACCAACTTTTCAAGGTTCGTCTTTAATATTGCACCATAGGTACTATTGATGTTTGATCAATATTAAAATCAAATTACATTTCTGATTTGAAAATCCACTAAAGTGGCAATCACTAAATAAAGTGATACTGGTTTAAATATACATATAGGTTTCCATCTTTACAAATGTGGAGCTCTAAGTTTTCGACGGCTGTTTGTTACAGTTTCCTATTTGTTCCAAAATATGGACAAAACCCAAAGCAGTGAAAGAGTGGAAACTTGCTTCCAGAAGTGGGAAGTAATGGAAATGGCGCTGTTGAATCGTATCATTCCCGAGTTTCAATTTCGGCCTCTCCGGTGCCGCGAGACAAGAATGAAATGAAATCATAGGAGCGGCGGCGGCCCATGTGCTTCCTAACCTTTTCTCATCCTGGCACTTCTGCTCTTTTTCTCCAACGAAGGGTTTTTTTCCCACATTTTGAACACAAAGCCATCACTTGCACCTTTGCAGTGTTAAATCTGTGGAATTTAAGACCAGGTTTACGGCAAAGCGACAGTGCGGCTGCATTAAAGCCTCCGAATAGAATCAATGCCTTAGATGTTTGTCTGTTTGAGAGAAAAGCAGCCGAGCGCTAGATGAAATGGGCCTGACGACACAGAGGGCATGTTGTTGTGCCGCCGTTAGATCTGCTAGTTTGTTAGCGGATGCCTCTTGTGTTTCTCACAAGGTAAATGTTGTTGTTTGGGAGCCATCTTTGATTTTCTGTCTGTGACGACAATCCTCTGTCGGGTGTGCTTGCATCATCCCTCTGCCCCAGGAGGGAGATTACTTCATGCTGTGGATTGCTTTGCTCTTTAGGCAGAGAGAAAGTTCAAGAGGGGTTTGATTCAGCTGAAGGATGAGGCTCACGCTGATGCCAACCAAAGGCAGTTTGTAATTCATTTTCTACGCTTCCCCTTTAACCAGAGTTTGTTTTGTTTCTTTCTAAGGCTTGTGGAGCAGATTTTTCAGTTTCCAGCCATGCAGAGCATGTTCTTAACGCATGTAGTATTCTGCACACAGATGGCTCGGCTTTATGTGGATTTGCTTCACACTGGTGATAGTTTTTGTCAACTGTTGTCAAGGAAAGCTTGTTTTGTCAGCTTTGCTTTAACTTCCATTTATTTGGCAGAAGATTTCATCCCAAGTGATGTACAGAATGAGCAAATCAGGTTCAGAGTCTTTCCCAGAGTAAACTTCTCCTTAGTTGGGAAACCTACTGGCCTGGTATTCGAACCTGCAACATTTTGGTCAAAAATCCAGCTTCCTGTTTCTAGGCCACTGAAGGTCATTGGCTGAGGTATTGGTACAAACATCTTGGGCCTATAACATTAGCTCTCAGATCTTACTCTGGCTTTCTGTTAAATTTAAGACGAGATCAAAATGTAGGCATTTAGCAGATGCTTTAATTCCAAGAAAGAAAGTGTGCAGTAAACTCAGGTTATCAATATGTGGTTACTTCTTGGGATTTGAACCCACAGCTCTGTTGCTTATCAGGTAAAAGCTCAACAGATTTGTTGTGCTTGTACAAATGTAAAAATCTATGAATTACGATTACACACTGATGTCACTTGTGTCCCACTCTTTTATTTAAATTTTTTTCATCGCTTTTAGCCTTTTATGCTGAAATGCAGTGACTTCTCAAAATTTTCGACTTGGAATGTTGGCAATTCTTGCAAAGGAATGAAAAGAACTACGCCAATTGTGAGCGCTTATGTTTGTGAACACACTTCTGATGAATTACAAAACCTGGGTGACGTTCTCACATCACAGACCATCATCATCATCAGAAATCAAATGAAACGATACAAAAATGGTTTCTGAAAAACAACTGAAGCAATGGCCCTAAAAATGTGCAATTTCTTTTTTTTCTCCTCACGTTTCAGCAACTCTAAACAGTAACTTTAAACATTTTGTGTAATTATAATTAATCGACAATGCAAGCCATGATTAATTAACATGATATGTGGTTCAAGTTTGGCTCCATATTATAAAAGAAAGCCACCACTGACATATGTAAAAATGCTGTGCCAGTAAACTTAACTTGACTTTTCAAGAAGTAAAGTTAAAGCATTTAGAGTGGGAAAAAAGCACTCGAGAAAGGCTCTTCATGAGTAAATAATCTCCACTACGCTCACTTCTGTACTTATTCTGCTGTTTTATGTTTGTTGAAGAATAAAATGTGACTTGCGGTGGAAGTCTGACAAAAACTCAAGTGACACTTTTTTGTTTTATTTAGGTGCTGTTTTTGAATGTGAGACCACCTCAGCGGAGACCAGCAGCAGCACTAAAGGTGAAAATCTCCATGTTCCCGTGTGTCGACTTCACATGTGGTTAGTCGACTGTCGCTCAAAGAGAACTAAGTCAGAAGCAGGGGAAATCGAACACATCGCTAGCAGAGCTCAAACTAATGGCTCTCGCGTGAGCTCAATATGTCAGAATGCATAGCCTCCACAGGCATGGTTAATTATTTATACCCAAGAAAGAAGAGTGCGGATGCTTCTTATGTAAAAGTGTGTACAGGTACACCTTGTTCTTCTGAGCTCTGCTGCGCCATGTGCCCTGTTTAAGGTTCTCTCGCCTCAGGCGTCGCCTTCAGCCGCCGCTCCATTTATTACAGCGAGGGGAAGCACAGAAATGTCACCCCGGCACATTCTGCCTTTTAATTCTTCCCATCTTGGTGTCCCTCGTTCTCATCTCACTGGTTTTCTGCCCAACTTGCCTCCACAGTAGTTGAAAAGAAAGCAGAGGACGAGAGCTCAGATGAACCCATATCATCTCCAGCCGACAACAGTCAGTCCAAAGGTAAAAGCTATTCATCCAGTGCAATGGATGGATGGATGGTTGGTTAGATGATGGATGGATGGACGGACACACACAACTAGACATGCACAATACACACACACACACACACGCACACAACAATAATTGACATACATTTTCTTATTTTATCTTTATATCTATTGTTTTTCTCATATTTCTATTCTTTATCTTTTTATTGTATTCCCCTTTGTTGTATCTCCCCCATCCCTATGTTTAAATGCTGGAACCATAAAAAAACACATTTCACTACATACCACGTATAATACCACGTATAATATGTGAATAAAATTTGAATTTGATTTGATACACAGTAGGAAGATTTATAGAAATAGGCAGATAGACAAACAGACAGAGCGGCAAGATAGATAAATAGAAATGGTAAATAGACAGAGAACTATTACTGGCTGAAACAGACAGACACAGAAACTAGCTAGATAGACACTGAGTAAACAGACAGACAGAGTAGCAGGATAGAAAGATAGACAGACATATGCAGTAGATAGACAGATAGACTTGGTAGGTATATAGACGGACAGAAACACTAGCATGTGGATGGATGGACAGACAGACAATTAAGGATAGGTAGACTAGCCTTGATGGATGGATGGATACATGGATGGACAGCCAGACACACAGAGTAGCAGGATGGATGGATAGATAGATAGATGGATGGATGGATGGATGGATGGATGGATGGATGGATGGATTGACAGACAGACAGACAGACAGATAGATAGATAGATATATTGACAGACTGACTGACATAGTAGATATATAGACAGACAGAGGATGGACGGACGGACGGAAGGAAGGATCATTATATCAGTGGTAAATTAGACGTGGAATAACAGTCACAGACAGACAGAAAGAAGCTACTTTAGCACTAGTGGGCACTAACACACAGACACTCAATGATTTCATCCACAATAAAAGTCCCTGTCCTGTTTCACCGTCCTTCTGATTCGGCTTAAAGAAGTGTAATCCGGCACTTCCTCACTCGCTCATTTGCCTTCTTTTTAGTGATCTGGAATGGTGAAGTGACCCTGATTTTTCTCGAGTAAATGCGTTGGCATACCTCCTTAAATTGAGTTTGATGAATTACCTGCATGTCCACCTCACGGACATTAATAAATCAAACACAAAGCGCGTGTGATCGGAGCGGCAGGATGACGCGCCGCGAGAAAGCTGATAAATCATGTGTGATAAGAGTTTTGCTGCGCTGTCATTTCGGGAACCCTAGGGTCAGCTTTCCTGTTAGGGCCGCACATACAAACTCCCAGAATGCCATTTATATTCATTCCCTCACACATTTGACAGGAAAATATTTATTATAGTATCTTAGCGCGCATCCTTCCGACACGCCAGTGCAGATTTGCATTTTACGACAGTCGTTTTGATTGGCTGCTCAATCGTACTGTAGTTGATTTTGCCCAAAGCCACTTGATTTAGAGAATCGAAAATTTTGCACAATTGGATTAAATCAGGAATTTCCTTGAGTTTAGCAATGTTACCCAAGCGCTTTTTACTCACGACTTGGTTTGTTTTCTCCAAGATGGCCAAGTGGACAAGAGAAAGGAATGAGATGACAATCAGCCTCATAGGATCGAGTGCCGGCAAACTGTGTGAAGCCAAACATCACACCAATTTTGTCCCGCGCCGGGGAGTCGCCCACAAACACCGGAAGATGAGATGATTCCATTTCACTCTCCACCTTTCCTTCCATTCAACCGCTCTTTCCGTCTCACGATGAAGACACACGAGAACTACAGCTAAACACATTTAAAAAGTAAAACGCAAAGCAGAGTTTGAACATATCAGAGAGTGACGAGGTGGAGCTGCTGAACCTCACTCACATGCTGCTTGATCGATATTTTTTCAACTTGGCGTCCTGGTGCTTGATCTTAGTCCGTGAGATTGGTAAAAACCTCGCGATTTCATCCCGAAGCTAATAGTAATGTGCTGATTTGTGACGCTTTGAATGAACTTGCCGAGGCTGAATTTGTTGTTCGTACCCCGACCACTCACTCAGTGTGACCGAGTCTGACCCGATTCTAAAGGCCGCTTGTCCGATTTTAACCAACAGTTTAGGTGATGACACTAGAAATCATGTTAGAGCTAGCGCCTCGCCTGACTCTAGAGTAATTCAGAACCAAGTCAGGTTGGGTTGATAACGTCGCTGGATTTTAATCTCGTATTGATCGGTGACATTTCTCCCTGCCGCATGTATTCAGCTGTCTGTCCGCTTCAACTGATGCCTTTAAACGCTCCTTTTCTCCACCACGGCGCTCACGGACCCTTCTTTAATCTGGAGCATGAGCATTGATTGCATCTGCCATCAAAGCGGCTGCAAACAGCTGTTAGGAAAGGAAACTCTGCGTTGCGTTAGATCGACGTTTCTGTTTTTGACAAGTGTGCTAACAGATCCATCCCCCCTAGTGTAGATAGTTGCATGCGAGCGATATTTTATTTACAGTCCTACTCTCACATTCGTTTAATAGATCACACTCGCAAGCTCTCAATATTTTAACCAGATTGTCTCTCGAATCAAATCTGCCTTATTTCTTGATGTAGAACCTGATCACACACCGGAGATGTCGGAGTAAACATGCAAGATCAAGTGCGCGGCTTTGAATGAATCGATTGTTGTTTTCTTTCCATTTCATTCGATCCTTTGGGGTTTGGTTTGTGTTGTTCTAGACTTTGCTTGGTTGAGTTTCATTCATGGGTTTTGTTTGTGGTGCCATACTGTATATCAGATGAACTTCAGCCTTCATCCTTTGATGTTTGCTTTGCTATACAACAACTATGAATAAAGGTATGAAGTTGTTTCCCTGGACATGTCTGTGTTTTTCTTTATATTATCCTTGGTTGCTTGAATTAATAGCTCTATCAATCATATTGTCAATCAAAATTAATGCAATTTTTCCATTCAGCCAATCTTAGCAACTTGGATCTGAAGGTGGGACACACAACCTATATTGCATGCCCACCAATCACTGAGCCAGACTCTCAGTTCTCCTGAACACATGTTGCTGGACTGTGGGACGAAACCACACAAGCATGAGAACATGCAAACTTACAGAAAAGCCCCTCCTGGGCCGTTTTTGCCACCATGTAGCCCTGTGATAAGTATTACATTTTTATGGTGTTTTCACTGATGGTAAGTACAAACATTGACAAACTAAAGTGTTTTATCACTAGATAAAGTGCCACTTTATTAGTCTCTTAACAGTATCTTAATGGATCCCTCTATTGGTTGTGAAGAGCAAAACTCAGTCCCAGAATCTGTGGAAATTGAGGACACACCAACCAATCACATGACCTTATGTAATTTGCCAACCAATCACCATGCAGAGCTAATGAACACAAATTCACTACCAGAAGTGTAAAGTGAAACTGAATACCATACTTGAGTGAAAGTACAGAGGCCTTACTGTAAAAACTACTGTTACAAGTCAACAATTCCAAGAAAGCTTGGATAAAAGCTGTAAAGTATCCAATTTTAAAAGAACATAAACTGTGGATTTTGTAGTAGGCCCCCTGATTTACGCAATTGATCTGTGCCGAGTTATTTTGTTAGCTGAGCCACATTTGACATGTAATCCGTTTAATCTGTGCCATGACATTGTAAGTTCAGGTCATAAAAATCATAAAATCTCGGTAATGAGTGTAATAAAAAACATGTTGCGTAGCAGTTGTTTAGTTTTGTGCAGGTGTTTATAAAGGTACAACACAGTATATAATAATACAGCGGACAGTCTTACATGTACGGTTACTGCCTTCTTGAAATTAAGGCAGTAACGAATGAATTTAATTGAATGAATTTGCCATGCAAATCCCTAAAATTGAATAAGCGACAAAATCGTTCTTGCAAGATTACGGAAATCTCAGGGATTTGCATGACGCCATTTCAAGAAGACGGCTCTATTTGGCCACTATGTGACGCTGACGGGAGAGAAAAATAATATTGCCTTTCTGTCAGAAGACAAGCTTATTTTGCGAACAAGACATCTGAAACTAACTATTGTTTTTGTTGTTGTTTTTTTGTTGTTTATTTAATGCGTAAAGAAGATTAAACAACTGTTTTATTGGACTTTTGTTTGGACTTTTTCATCATCTAGTGGTAAGAAAAAATGTGCTCCTTTTGTATAGCGAAAATATCAGGACACAATTTTTGCAGTGACGCATTTCGTTTCTCAGGATTTTCAATATCTAGGACATTCGTACTGTATGTCGGGGTACAACTGTATTTTATTCTGAATTGAAATGTAACAAAAATGCAGAACAAATAAGATAAAAAAAAATAACTTAAAGCCTAACAGCATCTGCCCAAATTAATCACGGTAGAAAAAAATGTTGTGCACAATCACAATGTAACGTTTAGATAAAAGTGTCCATTCAAATTTAGTGGAGTGATAAGCACAAATACTCAATCAAAAATCTAGACAAGTAGAGAGTAAAAGTTGCTTATATGTTTGATACTCGGTACAAGTACAAAGTAGCCAAAAAAAACTAAAGTGACAAAGTCAATTTACTCAAGTACTATACACTACAGTCCACTACACAGACATTTTAAAGACTCCAAAGAACTTGGCATGTTTACTATAATGCATGTTTACCTTGCCGTGGTTATTCTTAAGCATAATTCTAGTCTCTTTTCTGATTCGTTTTGTTTTTTGCCTGTAACTTTGCCTGTAAGTATTATTTCCTAGCCTGCCATCTACATCTGAAAATAAAATGTCGTCTTTGAACTCGTACCAAAAATGTAAAAAACTGCTCTAGACTTCCAGAGGCATTGTAACCACTAAAGCTGGTCGACTTGAGCTTTGCATTACAATCTTTGTCATTTCTTTGCAGATATCTGCTCCCCAGGACTTTAGCTATGAAATATCACACTCGTTCAATGGTTTCCCTCATGTTGCTCTTCGCCTCACACAAAAAAACTTCTGAAGACGTCCCAGGATGAGAGCAGATCCCTGATGTCTGTGGGGCTTTTTCCACTATTCCTGTAAAGAATTCAAGTCGACTAGAAAGAATTTATCATCGTGGATATGGGCATGGAAAATTGGACTGGATCTGTGAATAACTCTTTGTTTGTGAGAAACCCATCATCAGATCCACAGGAGAGCAACTGGAACATTGAAGCTAAAGCAATATGTCAGCTCTAGTACCACAGATAGTGTTGAAAATGCAATTACACATGCATGTATGAAACAGGCCTGAGCTGAGGCGTCTCTGTACCATTCATTATTCTGCAGTCTGCCTCCCCACCGCTACCGCTAACTCATCATATATTTCCATAACAAATTTCCCATCAAGGTAGGAAGGATGAAAGCACCAAGGTGGCCCAGCTAGACATCCCACGTCCTGCTCCTCGGCTCTGCTGCTTGCGATTAGACTGTCCTGATGTGTTTTAAGACCACAGCTGAGCGCAAACAGCAGAAAGCAAACACGAGTGGTGCATGATGGATGCTGGCCTCGCTCGGGCCTCTGGATGGTGCATTCTCCTTTGGATTTTTGGATGCTTTGCTGCCATTGGTTGATGCACACTGGCCACTGGAATTTTATTGTGATTAGGATTTGACTCGGCTAGTACAGAATCCTCTTGCTTAACCCTCCTTCTTATGTTCCGGTCAAATTGACACGTTTTCAAAGTTTAAAAATATTTTAAAAATACTTAAAAGTATTTTTTCCACTTTGATTTTGCCTGCTTGGCTTATTTGTTGCAATTATAAAAAAAAAAATTATTAAACGATTCAGTTCCTCTGTTGGATCTCCTGCATGTATCCGGACTATTGTCTGATCCCCGTTGCATTTCCTGACCACTGTCAAGAGCGTCTGATCCCTCTCGCAT
Source organism: Paedocypris micromegethes (assembly GCA_028031935.1). Lineage (NCBI taxonomy): Eukaryota > Metazoa > Chordata > Actinopteri > Cypriniformes > Paedocypris > Paedocypris micromegethes. Next base: position 22,375,248 of record CM051500.1, read on the forward strand.
TATTACTGACGTCTCTTGTGAGAGTCCGATCCTCTTTGCATTTCCTGCCCTCTGTCATAGACGCCTAAGCCCTCTCGTATGTCTCCAGACTTTTTTAGCAATAATATAATCTCCATTGCGATTCCTGATCTCCACCGTGAGCGTCAGATTCTTATTGTGCTATCTGACCTCTGATTGGACGATCTGATCTCTTTACAGTCATTTGGCCGACTGTAAAGACTGATCCCTCTCTCCATGTCGCGTCACAGCTGTCTACTTTTGTGAGCCATATAACGCAAGAAATCTTGAAACTTGTGCAATATATAACTTTGTATCCTAATACATCTTTAACACAGATTTTTTTTAAGAAATACATGCTATCAACTTTGCCGAAATGCTTAACGTTACTAAGAACGACAAGCTGCTGTACAAAAGAAGCTAATAGTGTGTGTCAGCTAGCATTTTTCTTATTTAGTGGTGGTTTGTTGCCTTTTATTGTGCTTGTATGATGGTATAGTTTTTGTCAGCAAGGTGCCTCCAACACCAAGCATATGATTTTGATTCCAGGAAAACCATGGTCTTCATCATAAGTGCAAACTTTAGCAACTATGGTGTCTGCTAACTGCATTAGCACCATGCAAATATGGGTGTTTTGTGTCAGGTCATTTCTGTCAGGAAACACTCTGTATTTGTGATTCGCGCTGACATGCTTTTGGATCTCGCTTTGAGCTGCTGTGCACAGGGAGAACAAGGGTGGATTTGTGGGAATGGAGTACAAGACGAGATCTGACAGTGACAGAAACAGTCTGTGGCACTTTCCCATTGCAATTCACCCCCTTATTTCTTCTGGAGCTAAAAGCTTCCCGTCATTACCAACAAACCCACTTGTCTGGTTAAGTCAGCGGCTCTGGCATAAAGATGACTGGTGAGAATCAGATCGTCACAATTACAATTTTCCTCCGTTTGGTTCCTTCACCCAGAACTGAACTGCATCACCTTTAAAATAGTGTGAAATTACAGGCCGGATCACTCAATCGTTATCAGAGAACACGTTTAAGCTCCGTAATAAGTGTCCAACTCCTAAATTACTGTCTGCAAATACAGCAGAATCAATTCTAGGCATCAAATTGTTTATCTTCTGGGTGATTTGTACTTGCTTCTGGGTGAGATGTTCTGCTATCTTTTCAATCTCCACTTTCCTGTTTTTTACATTAGAACAATAAATTAAACTTAATTGCATTGATGATTCCAAATGATTCATGTCTAGCACCTTTTATTCATCCATAATTAATTCATTTAGCTCACTGAACCACGGGTGGGCATTTATTTGTCCTTGGATTGCATATGTGGAAGAAAAGACGAAAATATTGTGGAGGACTTAATTGTGCATATAAATTGTATTAAAAAAAAAAAAAAAAGAAGTAAACAGTGATTTAAATAATTTATATTTTCTATTGTTTTTCTTGGCATATTGGCAGTTTAAACTGTAAATTTATGTATTGTAAATTTATATTGGTGGTTTTTAATAAGTTTGGTGGCTTTTAAATTTTGTATTAGCCACCAATAAATTTTATATATTGGTGGCTAATACAGCACGAGCACACCTCGATATACATAAATAATCATATTGTGTGAATAAACCAGCTTCAAAGTAAATCTAATGCAAAAAGTGAATGTATATGAAAAAAATGTTTATTTTGTCAATTGTAGTGAATACAGGCAAGTTACTATCTTGTGGCTGGATAATGTCCAGGTTTGGTCCAAGTTCTGTAACTCACACCGCATGCTTAGGATGCCTTGGCGTCTGATTTATGCTAATACGGTTAAAACGTGAAAAATATGTCTTGGATCAATCTCAAGCCATAGCTGACCTCAACCACTTCCTCCCCTGACCATCTTTCAGGATTCTGTCACTGCTATAAACTTCACCCCTTCTGTTCCTCATCCTCTTCCACAGCGAAGCTTGAGGGAGAGACCGTCTGAGCCGGAGATTGGGTAAGTGAAAGGAGAAATCAATTGGCACCATTCTAAAGAGTTTGAAACACATCCTATCTCCAGGTGTGTGTCTGAGGGAGACAGAAAGGAGACGGGTTCCTCCCCGGGGCCTCACTCTGGAACCCAGCAGAGGCCATCAGATTGCCTGACACAAAGCATTCACTTGTCAATCTCCTGAAGAGAGACAGGCCGCCTCCTGTCCACCCGGAGCCAGTGGCAAGATTGATCATGGAAAGATGGTGGAGAGCACAAGTGCTGTCGAGACAGAGAAATAAATCTGATGCCTGGAGAGTCTCTAGGTGCGTTGATCCCACCTGCGAGCAGAGGAACGAGTCCCACTCTTCACTGGGATGGTGGATGCAATAATCAAATTTCCCGGCCATCCCTGCACTGTTGTTGGAATATAGAGGTACGTATGAAATTATGAAACTCTTTATGAAATTAACTAGTGCCAACAGCAGTTAATTTTAACTTAAAATTAAATTTAGTTATGCATGTAAATTTGATAATGCAAAAATGTATTTATACTTTGATAAAATGTCCTAATAACTAATGACAAACATGTTACATCCGCCATTTTGAATCTCGCAATAACTATGATCGTGTGGACCCTGACATCACCAGAATGTTTGCCGAGTGTATCACTCGGGTTGTACTTTTGTGTGTAAACGTAATGAAACGGCACAGACACTGTTCTGAACGTCTTCTCTCTGTGATGTCTGTGTGGGGTTACGCCCTTCATAACATGAAATTTTTGTTAACACTCATTCGTGAGTATCACTGGAGTATCAGGTATCACTGTATTTTTAAAAAATTGTCAATTTAAAAAAAAAAGCACAAATCGAATAGTGTAATTTTCAGACTACCAGGAGCACCTTTTTGAGAGAAAAAAAATCACCCGTATAAATATACAGTTTCTAGGATAAAGATGTTCAATAATCATTTGTCTTATTGTCTTATAAACATAATGTACAAACAAAGATTCTGAAATAGACAATTAGTATAATCTAAAAAGTACGGTAGGCATGCATCCAATCGTCTAGCATGAACGTAATAAAATATGAACAACACAGTTATTGTTTTTAGAGATGGAATATAATCCTTTTCATTTTGATAAAATAAAAAACCCTAAGTCTTATAAACCTGTGCCTTATTTATGAACAAAAATTTTTCTACAAAGACATTTATTTTCAGTGCACCGTATAATCTGAAAAATATGGTACTGCATGTTCAAATGTCTAGCGTGAACGTGATATTTCTAGGCATAAATCATTAAAATAAAATGCAAAATGCTCTGTTACTTCTGATGTTGCCTTGCCGTTAATGTTATTTTTAAAGATGGCAAACTAGGCATTTTACTTTAAAGTGCCGTTCATTTTGATCAGTTCAGGAAGAATAATGAGATTGCAATGATTTCCTCACACAATGCGTGGCCATAATGTCCTGGATGCTTGAAATGCCTGAAATTCACAAACAAATCATTGCGAGTGATTCGCTCTGAAGCATTTCTGCAAAGCCGTGCGGAATAACAAGTCGAGTGATGAATCGACACTGGCGTAAGTACACAATATGAAAAGCGTAGATTCTTTAAAGGACGAACACTTTACACATGTCTTGTTTAAAATCACACGCTCACTGTGAATTGTGTGAAACATTTTTTTTTCCAATTTTACAGGGTGAGGCGGCTCATTTAAAACCCCAGCGGGACTCTGACCGTGCAGTTTTCATCGATTGTATGTTTTATATTTCAAGTCGAAAAAAAGACATAAAAAACACCTACAGTGCAGTGAGAATTTGTCAAACAATAAAAAGCAACTCAGAAAAAAAATTTACAACTTTTTTTAAGGTCTTATACTGCTTTTTCTGCTTTGGGGGATTAGTTTTCTAGGATAATCGCAAGATGAATTTTCTTTTCAAATGGGTCGATTCTTTACATAATAAGAGACTCCACTTTCTTAATATGTATTATTTTTCCTCACCATTATCCAAATATTATCTCCATACAGATTTTATTTTTCAGATACTTAAACTAATATATGTAAGCTTTACACTACTTGAACTGTTAATCACATGATGCTTAAGTGTATTTTTCAGATCATTTCCTTGGAAACTTGACTTGTTTGGGATGCCGATCACGAGTTGAACCGATCAAAACTAAAAGGTGATGAAATTCGTGTCTCAAATGACGATGAAACAAAGCTCAAAGGTCCGTGGTTTCTTGATGGGAATTTCTATCTGGAGAGTATTAGCGTCTGCCATCCACGAAATAACAGACTACATGCAATCCATACACAAGCGTGATGCCAGCGAGCCACGTCGCTCCACGGGCCACACAGGCGTTTTGTTATCAGGAGACACGACTTCTTCAACCAAGCTGCACGTTAATATAGAACGTAACGGCTGATCATTGATTTTAACTCAGTCCAAACAGCAGAATTTTTCTTTTTTTTTTTTTTTTTTTTTTCCACTGACTCTTTTTCCTAATTTTGGAACACAGATGAACAATGGACATTTCTCTTCTTTAAAGACTATTTGGTCCCTGATTTCGCATAGCGACTTTGCATTGGTCTGGAACTAAGAAAAGCACTTTATAAATAAACTTGAGCTTGAATTTGGGCACCGGTTTTTCTCCAGTTCTCCAGTGTTTAAAAACGTAATTTGCTTTTATTCAAAATGAATTGAAGTCGAATCTCGGCTAGTGCTTGTGACAAATGAGACTTTCAGTCAAATCCCAAAAATCAGATTGGGAGCAATTGGCCTTGAGATTAGTCTTGATAAACCTGAAAGTGCATTTATTAGGTGTCTGTGCCAATTTGGCCTTGAGAAAATCACTTGTATGGAGTTCTGAAAAGAAACGTTCTATACATACAATATACTAAACCACTTCTACTGCTACTCTATCACAGGGAGCTGGAGTCAATTCAAGCATCTACAAATGGAGTGGTGTAAAGTACTTGAGTAAATTGACTTTATTTTAATGAAATATTTTTTGGCTAATTGGTACTTGTTCTGAGTTTTAAAAATATATGCAACGTTTACTCTCTGACTACTCAGACTCTAACTACATTTTAGATTTAGTATCAGTACTGATTACTTTGTGATTGTACGTGACAAGTCGACATCTTTTTCTACCGCTTTTTTGGGAAAACAAGGAAATATTGCCACCTGCAGGGTGCTGAAGGTACTGGATCCTATTTTAGCATATTTGAGTTGACACGCTGACGTTTTTTTCTTTTTTTATGTATTTTGTTCTGCCATTCAAAAACAATGAAGTGTTAAATGTATTTTCTTTATTAGTAAATACAACTAAAAAGTTTCTTAGTTTTCAAATGTCTTTGGGCTTTTTGAGCCTAAATTCAGTGCGAGTAAATACTCAAGTTATTCTAAAATTGAATACTTTTACATTTACTCAAACCTAATTTTACTCAACATCTCTTGAAATTAGTGACTAGTCAATCGCAGGACGAAACAAACAATTTATTTACATCTATAGTCTAATTATGGTGTCCATGTACTGTACCATAAATAATGCCCAACCTACACCCCATGGGGCATTTCCTGCACCCACATTTGGAAGAAGAGGTTATGGCTGTACTCTCAAAACTTTGCACTGATCATTACAAAATTGCACTGATCAACATAAGCCAAACCAGGTCTCCTTTGTGCCCAACACCTCTACCCACCGTTCCCCAAGTTGAGTAAAAAGTAAATACTTTTGTTTTCTTTTAAAGCAAAAAAATGGTGTCTTGAGAGTAAAGAAGGGTTTGTGAGATCCACAGGCTGAGTCCGTGGCCCAGGACTCAGCTGGCTGGTGGTATAATTGGAGAGGTAGCAAGGGGTCCGCCACGGCTGGTCAGGCCCATATGTGGTGCTTGGTGGTGGGGGTCCGAGCCAAAGTCCTCTCCCCGCTGGTGGACACGCTCCAGCACATGATGCCGCTGGTGCCCACCACCTCATGCTGCTGGCCAGCTGTCACGCCTCTGACACCCCACTCATGTCTATTCATGATGGCAGCGTGCCAAGCCAAAACCACAAAGAACTGCATCCATCTTTGTCGATTCGTGTATTTGAAACTTTTGTGTTGATGGGACTGGCACGGTCCGGCATGTCCTGATCATAATCCGTGAAACGAGAAGTGTTGGCTCTTCCTTCCTGCTAACGGCGTGTCGTTCATGTGGCACGATTACAAGTGTGAGGAAAATAGAGGTGAAGCTGTTGGCGCAGATGCTCGACTTCCTGCCACTCCACTTCCACCCGAGTGTGTATGTCAGGGGAGGAATCCATTCCCCTCACACTGGGCGCCATGTTAATTAATGCGCCTTGCTCCGACTGTCAGAGACGTAGAGGGAAAAGAAAGGAAGGCTGTCAGATCCAATCCTAGGTGTTTCAAAGCTTCTGTGTAATTTACAACGTCTCCATTATTTGGTTTTAAATTTTGCAGGTGAAAACAGATACATAACTCGAATAGTTTGAATACAACTTCAACTGTGGTTGATTGCCAACTGGGACCAATAGCTCAAAGCCGGTCGTCCAGACATTACTAATGGATAAAAAGGAATCGATTCCATGATTTGTGACTGAGTTGCTGTTATTAATGTTGTTATTAAGGAGCTCTCGCCCCAAGCATTGTAAATCTGTCACGCAGATGGAAGCGATTGCTGGTGCGATTAGTAATGTCTGCCAGTGTGTGATTCAAATTAACAGGTGCATTTGTGTAAAGCCAAACCTGCCGTTTTAATCGTAATAATTAAAAATAAACAAACTCACAACTAAGATTTTTATATCTAGTTGTGAAATGGAAGTTCTCATGATAATAAAAGTCTCACAATGTATAACTAAGCTTAAAAGCTTTAAAATTAGAAGCTGTGAATTGCATATGCTTCTATTTGCACCATTACTCAATACAGATGCACGCAGACATGAAAAGTCAAAAGCGTTTTCACAGAAAATACCTTTAAATGTCTCTTTTTTTCCTCCATTCACTGTGGAGGACAAGGTTTTTAGTTTGTTTGCTTTTTTTCAATGGGTGAATGTAAAAGTGCAGTGTGCTACTGCCCCCAACTGGCCATTTCATGCAAACCAGTAAAAAACACACCCTGAGGTCTGACGGCCTAAACGTTTCGGTCTTTAAAAGCGAAATTAACAATTTTAGAGCTTGCAACATTATTCATTATCACTGCAGTAGATACGCCTTATCTGCAACTTATCTGCATCCCTCACCTTTGGGGGAATCTACGACCGGTGAGAAGAACGTCAGCAGAAGTGGCTGGAGATTCTCTCGAGACCCTAAGAGAAATGGCATCGCTAAGCAGTGGGGGGAAATCAGATCACCTTGAATTAGCATAAACTATCTTCAGATGGAGTAACACAGCATCTAAATTCAGGCAATCCCGACTGGAATAACTTGGAGTGTTGGATTACTATTGGGTTCAGCCAGGTCATTTAGCACTTAGAGAGCGTCTCCAGAGGCTTGGAGAGCATTCAGGTTGGACAAATTGCACCAGCGCGGTGGCAGGTCTCCACCAGGAAGATGGAGCCTGGGGAACTCACTGGCTCAATTTACACAGTTCCCAGACAAAGCTGGGCACTTTAGGAGAGGAGAGGTGGAGGAAGCGGAAATGCCAATTACATAGTCACACATAGAGTGGATGATCACGTGACCTCCACAGGGTCAGAAAGGCCTTGCATTCAGTAGGTGTCAATAAATGTTGCATTGCATGGGACAAATACAGTGTGTATAATGTGTACAAAAATGGCTCTGGGCCACACTTCATAAGTCATCTAGACGTTTTTTCATTTTTATCTTCTGAAAAAGAACTACAGATTTGGTGTATAGTGCTTGCAATGTTGTGAGTGTCGTCACCGAAACTATACAACTACAGTAAGTTCACATTACTGTAGTTTGTTTCATTCAACAAAAATTACGTATACACACCAGTTCCTGTTTGGTCTGATGCACATCGCCATTGATTTTGAAAACAAAAATACTTTTCTATAAAGTTAGTTTATTTTTGCATTTTTGATGTCAAGTGTTTTTTTTTTCTCCTTCAAAGCCAATTGATTCTGGGTCTGAGAGAGATCAGTAAAAGAGTATAAATGAGCTCAGTAAATGTGAAATTGACTGATCTACGTCCTATTACGTTCCTCCAGAATCTAGGAGCTTTCTAATCTCAGTGTTTTTGAACATATTGTTTTTAATAATTTCCTGAAATATTATGAAGTTCAGATGAGTCTTTTTGGATAAAAACATCTGCTGAATTCAGAATTGCAAATGTAAAACTAGCTTACTAGCATTACTATAAATGAACTGCTAGCAATGGATTGTCAGAAGATTGAGCCAGATCAACAAATTCAGTTGATGTGATTCTATCTTCTGACAAATCCACCTGGATGACAGAGAATCTCAGCAGACATTTAACAATGGACAATGGTTTCATGTCAATTTTAACATATTAGGACACAAGTTGGAGAACTGTGAGCTGAACATTCGCAATTCAAATGCACAACATCGTCAACAAGCTGGACCACGTGATCAGCCATATAGATCTCACATGCAGACTCGACCCAGCTGAGCTTGTGCGTCCTCTTTTCTTGACCTTACCATGGTATTATTCTGGAGAAAATAGTCTTGACTGTCATAGCTATGATTGCATTATCTACCGATGCATGTCAGTGGCGATTTATTCCGCCGTGAGATGCCACCATAATAAACCTCAAGACAAGCAATGCATCACTCATTCAATACGCTCCCAAAACTTCAATCTTCTTCATATTTAACACGTGACCCCCACAAACAAGCTCATCGAGTTTCACTAGAGATGTTCATCTCATCCGTGTTATTCTGGATGTCGGTTTTGAATGCAGATGTAAATCAACCAGAATTCTGGAGCTTTTAGTGGAAAACAGGAGGGAGTTTTGGCTTGTTATATAAGATAACACAAAAAGTTCTTAATAAAAGTAACTCCGGTGCCCAAATGACAGATTTGCTTGTCGTATTAATCTTCAACAATGAAAGAAATGCATAAAGCAAAATGCAGATCAGTGCCGAAGTCTTTCCAAAATAAAAGTCCTTTTACAAATAAATTAGATTTTGTGGTCACGTTAAACCAGCAGCCGTCTGAGCCACAGGAAAACACTGTTCTCTTTCTTTTATCTTTATATATTTAGTCAAATGGAATTTAAGTGCTCTATCTTAATGTGTTCGACTTTAAGCAGGAAAAATGAAAGTTACACGGCATGGCCTATGAATTAGCTCCATCGCAAACCAATTACACCAAGTCTTGCCCATGTAATTTGTAAGAGAGCACTGGCAGCAGTCATACTTCACTTCTGCTGTGTGATTAATGGCTCCAGATACAGACCATAGTCAGACGATGATGCTGAGAGAGACTACCCGACAGAGAAAAACCGTCCTTCAATCAGCATTCCAACAGAGTCTTTCCAACCGGAGAGACCTGAAGAAAAGAATGGCGAGCAGGACTGTTGTTTTGTTTGTGCCAGCACTGCAGGGCAGAATAAATGTAAAGTGTGTTCGGCAGAAACTCTGGAGAAAAGTTGGGATCGGTCCATTTTCTCCAAGCAAAAGTAAAGACTTCACACCATATACATCTATACGGCAAAACGGTTTTCCGTTTTGTTGATGGATTGATGAAATTGCTTTTCTAATTCTCAAGCGATCAGCACTGGGCTCGGATGAGAGACGTTTTCACTTGTCTCCTGTCACAAGTTTCTCTGGACTGAGAGAAGAGTTTGGCATTGCCAAAGTGTGGTGTCACTTCTGGACCATCTGTTCATCCTCCGTTGATTTTCTTCTTGCTCACCAGTCATTGTTAAATTTTACTCATTGTTCTGTACAACTGCTTTGAGAGCGTCAAAAGCCCCATATAAACAAAGTGAACACCATGACAGACACCTCAGCTGCCTATTTTTATTAACTTCTGTGAAAGACACAAGCAAGTCAAATAAAACTCAGGAGCTCGTTATTAGACCAGAATCGCATTAGTTTGGTCTTATATGTGCGTAAAGAAAAAATAGGATTAAGTTATTTTTTGCCAAGTAACAAGTCTCAGTTCATTGCCCTCAAGTCTCAAGACAATAGCCAACAAGTCTCAAGTCAAGTTCAAAGTCCTACGGTTTGACTTCTGGATCTTGGAGTGTTTCTAATAAGGAAATGAAAAGTATACATTATTTATAATGTATGTATGGTTGTAAGATCTATTTTTATTAAACAAGCCTTTTTTTAATTTTACGAACATTGCTCAGTAACTCAGTTGAATTTTCTAAAAAAAAAACAGGGCTGCATCTCATCTCTACTAGTGATGGGAAGCTCAATTCATACTAACTAAATCGGATCTTTAACTCTATAACAGTAAAGTGAACAAATACTTTTGTGTCATTCGTTCATTCCGTTCATTTTTTACAACGTGCGGCGCAGTCGCTGTGGGCGTTTTAAAATGGCACGAAAACAAAGACAACATGATTTGCTTCAGCGGACAACATATAATACACAAAGTGCCACAAAGCAATTCAAATCATGTGAAAACCAACCAAAAACATGACACATGAACATGATCTATGTATCTGAACAAACATATGAACTAACGTATTTACGCGGTAAATTATATATATACCGCGTAATACGATTTCTGAATTTTTGACGCTCAAAACCTTGAGGGGTGCTTTTAATCGTCGATTTCAAATATGCACGTAAATATAAGCGCCCAATTTTCTGTACTTCAAGCCAAGAACAATAACAAATAAACGGAACACATGGTCTTTATGCAGTGGCGCGCCTGTTTGTCTAAATAATGTTAAACAATGGTAAAAATGTACAATTAACAATGGTCTTCTATTGGGACCACCACCCCCACTCACTCGTGTCTAGTCTGTGATGTGACTGTAGATAACTACCCTATAAAAGGGTCAAATTATCTAGAGACTGGCTTAAGATTAAAACTGGCCATTTTTTTTAAAATTGTCTTTATCATGCTCAAAATTGTATGAATCAACGCAAGTGGCCAATTCTGATTTGTATCTTCAACCTTCCCCCATAACCCACAACCCTGAAACCCGCTTCAAAATTGGGATTTTAATAAACTGTTTCTTTGTGAGCACCTACATGGAACAATTAATGGCTAAAGCAAAATTGCAATTGGTTCAGTTGATCCGGATATCTTGTGATATCGGTTCAGTCTGTGAGTGGTAATTTGATTTTATAAATTTAGATAAATATAAAATAACACACACACAAAAACTAAAATTAAACAAGTATTTTAATACATCTAATCAGGGTAGGGATATGATTTCCCATCTTCACATCTACAACTACACTCTGCTTAGCACCATTGTTTAATAGCATCACCAAGTTACCAGCAGTTACCAAGGCTGATTTCCCTTTAACCTTCAGTCTTCTCGGACAGTCTCTGTTCCAAAGACTGATGGAATTTGGCAAATGACTGTCAGTCTCATCAGTGGAGCTAAAATTGAAAAGATACCTTTACAATTGATTAAAGGTCGTATCGCAGCACGTTTTCAAATCAGTAAAATCAGCCCGTCATCAGAGGACATGGAGTTCAGCATTCAGTCGTGATGTTTCCTTCAAGCACTTGCTGACTTCTTCAGCACTATCAGCAGAAGGAAAACGCTTTCCTGTCCCAGAGGGCAATGGTTAAAACTTCGTTTATGAAATCTGTCACAAAACGTGGCAAAATGTCTCACGGTTTTTACAAAATGCAAATAAAAGAATGAAAAAAGCCACAGCAGACCGTGGTTAAGGGATAGAGTGTTCCAATTTAAAAAACGACATCGGTTGACAACATCATCTTTCTAAAGGGCAACGGAATACGTTTGGCCAGAGGACAGACATTCACAAATGAGTCCTCGGTTCAAAGAGCCGAATGACATTCAGGGCTGAATAATAAGTTCCTGCATCTCCGATGAGACTCACACTTACTTGCCAAATTCCATCAGAGTCTCGGATACAGAGATTGTCCGAGTCTCTGTAATGATGGAGGAGGCTGAAGGTTAAAGGAACAGACCATCAGCTTGCTTCCCGAGACTATCATGAACACTCCAATTTAATATTTTGTCATATATATATATATATATATATATATATATATATATATATATCAATGTCCCAGACCAATGCCAAGCCGCTATGCGGAATTAGGAAAAGCAGAGTCATTAAAAAAGACTATGGGCTTTGACCAGAAGAGCAAGCTAGATCGCAACCGTGGCTTGAAAACAAAACCTCTCTGTCAGCGTGGGAGGAAATAAACCTAGGCAGAACCCGACTCTCTGGTGCAAGTCTCTTCTGGCCCGCTAACATTGCAAAGTCATTGTTAAGATGGTTTCGGATGATGTCTTCCTCCTGCGGTGCGGAAAGTGAGGCGGCTCCATCCATCTCATGACGATGTTGTGGTACCAGATCAAAAACTCCTCGGATCGACGTCAAAACGACTTCTCCATCCTGGTGGTATCGATGCTCCTCCCAGCGGCGTTGTCTCCAACCTGGTCTACAAGAGTTTCTACTCTGACTTCCTGTCTGGCAGCCGTCTAAGCATAAGTAAGTAAGCCGTCTACTTACAGTATAGTTTCCATGTTTATGTTCTGCTTTCCTCTTTATGACAGTTTTGTCTGTTTTAGGTTTTTGATTAATTACTCTGTGATCTTCCTTGTGTTTCTGGACAGTCTTCATGTGCATCAAAAACTTTGATTTTCTGTTTCAAGTCTAATAATTACATCATTAAACTCAGCATTTTAAATCTGCAACACCTCAAACAGAATTGTTACATTAGAATATTCCAATTTTGCCCTTTTGTAAGTCTCTTAATATAAAATCTCCACTTATTAGTGTATCTTATCTGTGTGCAGTATGTCTGCATGTAGTCTTCAACAAACACATGAGTGAAACATCCACGCTTAGACAACTGCCTTCCATCATTAATGAATCGCTACGGTTAGCTTAACACTTCTTTCTTGACGTTCTTGACGACCGCAGGCCATTAGACAGAAGCCGCACTATAACTCAACGTCATTACAGTTCATCTCAATGTACCAAGTTCTAGCTTGATGGATCTTGAGGGATCAAGCAGGTAAGGTCACAAACAAAGGCACGCGGGCATGATGGATGGCTCGTGGAAAAGTCAGGAAAACTGCAGAGGAATGAGGCAAGAACCAAAACTGAGAAATCTTCCCAAGTGCTGTCAGCTTCTCAAATGACCTCATGCGCTTTTTCCCATCAGGCAGTGGCGCTTCATAAACACGTTCAAGCCGAGGAGGTGTGAAGTACATTAATGAAAGAGGACGCATCCCACCGCACAGGGCCTGCAATGGTGAGATAAGAGGCCTCGCCGGACCACTCACACACACACTGAAAATAAGCCTCACACATCATCTCCGGCCTTTTGTCAGCTTGACCTGATCAGTGGTGCTGAGCAATAAGAGGGTGCAATTCTATTTGAGCTGTCCTCTTTCCTTTATTTGTTGTATTTCGAACAGTGTTGGGTTTAATGTGAGGGATAAAGCATTCAAAAACATCCATAAAGAGACTACAGTGGCACTGAGCCCTCTGGCCTCTACAATTCATTGACCAGCATGACAGCAATACACTGTCTATTATTGTTCTCGTGGTAGAAAGCCAATCCTGGAGCAGCCATCGGGTTGAATAATGGCGTATTCGGCACCACACGGTTCTAGTACGGCAAAGCCATTATTTGCCAAGCGGGGTTTTATGATGCAAAACCAAATCAGTTGTTGAGCTTTCCCCCTCCATTCGCTCTAACCCATAAATCGTATTGTGATGTAAACACAATTATGAGATGAATTTTGGTAGCTAAACCAATAAATGTTAAGCTTGAATAATTTCACCGGCTTTTCGGTTTGGCTTCTATATCGATTCCGCTCACGTTTAATCCAGATCAACACAGAGTTGATCCATTGGTCCATGATCCAACACAAATCGATTCAAGAATCTCTGAGATTGTTAAAACACTTACTTGCCAAACATTCTTCATTTCCTATTTTTATATTATCCAAACAAAATCGGGGGGAATTAAAATAAAAAATGCAAAAAAAAATCTTTCATTCAAGAAAAAAAACAATTTCCCACATCCATACAATTATGAACCAATATTAACCAATCCTCATTATTAAGAAATATTCTGATGGCTATGCATTTCATTGATTATTTTTTAGATAAAATTATTATTTTTGTAAACTGGTTGTTGGCTAACACCAATTTTAGATTGTTCTGCTTTTTGTGCAATAATTCAAACTCAATTTGAAAGTATATTATCGGCACATTAAAACACAGCAATCTTTTGATGAAACACGTTTTTACGAACCCATACCCACTTAATATTCTCATTTGTCACGGTGTTTAAAAACTAAAAGGTGGATGATTTGAAGAACAAATCTGCATCAAATGGCCATACTTCTTCAGATCTACATTTTCTGGTAAATGAGGTTCTTCACTTGATCACTGACATTTCACAAGTAATTAGTGGAGCAGGAGATCATTTCTAATTATGGCTGTTAGCCGTGAGGGCTGCTTCGCTAATGCTAAATCTTTTCATTTAAAAACAAGTAAATGTAGGCAACAATTGAAATCGAAAGGGGCACTTTTATACCCAATCTATGCAAACACACACACACACACACACACACACACACACACACACAAGAGCTTGAAAAGTATTTTTTTTTTGTATGTTTTTTTTTTTTAATACTAAACCTTTGTTGTGATTAAGTGAAGAAGAACTAATTCACTATAAAAAAAATCCATTCTTAAACAATAAGGCAGTTTTTCTTGAAGATGAAAGGTGAAGGTGAAACGTCGTCTTCCTGCTTCTTACATTTATGCCATGACAGGGAACAAAAACAGTCTCATAACTAATATTTTAAGCAGCAGGGACTGGAACACAAGGAGCTGTAAAGCCATTAAGCAGCAGTGGGATATGATGAGCCTGCAGAAGAATCACATCATGACCCAAGTCTCCTCCAGCAATGCTCTCATACTGATCTAAGAATGACACTGCAGACCTGCACTGAAATAGAAGCTATTTACGTGTCAGGCTTCCAGATAAAATCCCACCGTATGCTTCTTCAATG
This sequence comes from Paedocypris micromegethes, assembly GCA_028031935.1. Classification (NCBI taxonomy): domain Eukaryota; kingdom Metazoa; phylum Chordata; class Actinopteri; order Cypriniformes; genus Paedocypris; species Paedocypris micromegethes. Next base: position 22,390,335 of record CM051500.1, read on the forward strand.
CTCAACCAACCCTGAAATAAAAGTCCATCCTTTTTTCTAAACTGCCTCCTCTATTTAAGAGTCACTAAGAGCTAGAGACAATGTCAACCTCTTATGAAGCAGAAATTAAGCTTTGTTAATTTCACATTTGTAGGGAAGTTAAGCATTCATAAAAAATTAATTTCTTACGAGCACATATTTTTAATCTTTGGAATCTGTTGAAATCTCCACAAACACAGAGACAATATGCAAACTGCAGAAAGATCAAATTGTTCTCTTAATAACAAAAAAATATCTGTTAAATTAAGGTTAGGTAAACTTTAAACGTGGCTTATTACTTTTTACCAGTGGCAAAACTAGCAGTTGTTGCCCCTATTAAAAAACGTGATTTTGACCCAGCTAATAATGCTGTTACTTACAAATTAATTAATAATTATAAAGGCTCAAGCTTTGTAGGTCCAAACTGTGTTCACAAGTTATTATTTTTTATTATAATACGTTATTATTACAAGTTATTTATTTTATTTTTTTTTCAAAGTAACATTTGAATTTTTATTTACTTAAAGACTACAAATAAACATTGGATTTTTTTTTTGCTGAATTACATAATATTATCAATTTTACACCTGTTTTCCAAAAAAAAAAACACAAAATAAAAACCTGTCTAAAAATACACCAATAATTTTCCAAATCTCATTGGCAGGAATAGTGTTGGTGTTTTCATGCGGTCATGCTTTCTCTGTCTTCTCCTGTCACATTCAGCTCACTCAGCTGTTAATTATGTTGCTAGAAGGTTCTTGATCAAACGATTGACAAGTTATTAATCAGGAAAGGCCTCGGCAGCGCTGCTGAAAGTTCATTTCCACACTTCATTCTGGAGAGATGAATCAAAGCTGCTGGAAGATTGGGCAGCTGTCTCATCAGGACTGCAGACCTCTAGGGCTTGAGGGTGACCCGCTATTACCACCTGATTTCTGAAGCCCACCAGCTAGCAGACACACTTTAGGACATCATAGATCTCCAAAAAACGAGCATGGTGCATCAATTTCTCACTTGTATTTGCTGGTCAATGTTACATTGGAAAGGTATCTCCATGCTTTAGAGTGTATGTCAATATGGCTACTAGGACTATATCGAAATTGTAGCGATCTGTAAACCTTCCAGTGGGGAGCAGTGGGCAGCCTTAAGAGCAGATGAAGGTCAGTGCTTTGCTTAAAAACTCTTAAGTTGTAACCTACAGGGCCAGGATTCAAACCTGCAATACCTTGGTGATAGGGCCAACCCCCTACCACTAGGCCACAAATGCCCTACTTCATCAACAGACAATTCTTTCCTTACAGTGTCTTTGTCTGAAGAGAACATTTGTTTTCTGAGAGACTTTGTCTGTAGACAAACCAAAAAGCAGCAGGGTCCTGCAAAATCTTCTTTTCGGAAATGGTCAGCACACTTCCTGCATCGGCAGCACTTTACCTTCCAGATTCCCATGAACAGTGGGCTAACCGCTCCACATTGGACTGGCTTTGGGATTTTGTCACTCTGATGATGATCTGAAAAAAAAAACCTTGCTAAATTGGCCCCACGTGGTGGAAGTGCTGAAAGGGGTACGACTCTGAGAAAAGTGCTCCAAGCAAGTCAATCTTGGGACAAAGGCTGCAACTCCCTTTTTGCATGCTACATGGGATTCCAGGCTAACAAGCTCCCATCTGAGCCCACGACGGGTGCCACAGATACTCCTGCTCCGCATCAAGGAGCCCTGAGGTCCTGTTAGAGCACTCCTGAAGAACACCGTTATCCCAGAGCCCTCCATTCACCTCTGTTTCCTCCCACCACGGCTTCTCATCTGTCAAGTCCACTGAAGGAGCTCCAGTCTCTGATTTATGAGGGTCTGAGTGCTGCTTCTCCCCTTGGATGCTGAGGTTTGTCTGAAGGCTTTTTCCAAAGACTCTTGGCATTGCCTGCTGGGCTGTTTGTGGCTCAGTATTCCTAGTGCTCTTGGCGTCTTGATGGTGAGGAGACTTTGGTTCGCTGAAAGTAGAGTATGTCTTGCGTTGGGGACAAAGCAAATCTGTAGGAACAAATGAAGCTGGGAAAAAAGGGAGACAAAGGGAAAAACTGTCAAAACAGTTCTATTTTCAGCTGCATGAGGTATTGTTTCTGCAATATTAGATTCGTTCATTTTTTATGTGATTCTACGTTTTGTTAGACTGATGAAATTACTGATATGCCTACAAGCAGTAAATAATTTAGTTTCAGATGATGGTTATGGACAAAAATATGTATACATCTTGTATTTTTTCTGTTTATACAGCATCAGTTAAAATAACTAAAAACACAATACTATCAAAGGAGTGAGAAGTTTTTGAAAAGAAACCCCATTAATTCTTAAGCATGTTACTGAACACTTCATGCTACTTGCATCAGCTGTAGTTAAACAGATATTTTGATTAACCCATCTGCTATCAGTATTTTAAAATCTGTATCTTATGTACTGAACATGGAAAAAAAGCTCCCAAAATATAGTAAATGTCTACTGTAATTTAGACAATATAAAAAAAATCAACTAAAAGTAAAACATTTAATAAAAATAAAAAAATATGGTCTACTTCATGCATTGATCTTAGTTTAGACTATATTTGAAGCAAATAAGTATCACTCATATTATTACTTTTTTTATGATATAAAAATTATGAGTTAATTTTGTCCAAAAATGTCCTACAAAGAAACAAACCCAGAACTGGCTAACAACACAAAGATCGGAATGATCTGTTCTGTTCGTTTAAAATTCCAATACTGTACAAGAAAGAAAAATATTTTAAGACTATTCGGAACCAACTATTCTGACACTTCTGAACCACTTTCTGCAAACAAAAAATATTGATTTTCTAAAACAACTATAAATACAGACAGGAACCATAAAGTCAAGTAAAATCTTTTTCAAGTAAAAAAGAACCTCTTTTCTGAATGTCACTCAACCAATCACAGTGCAGGACACAGGCACACACATTCCCACTCTCTTTACTGTGAGGCAACAGCGCTACCCACTACACAACATAACAATGTATTATTAGTTCACAGCAACAAAAGAAACTTTAATCCCTGTGGGAAAAAAAAGAGTGAGAAAGACAAACACAATGCTGAAAAAAAATGTTACATTTATAATCATATAGTAAGGATTAGGTAGAACAGAAGGATCAGGTCCATTTTCTTATTGATATTAAAGCCTCAAAAGAGATGCGCTACAAGCTTTATATTCAAACGCACGCTGCTGTAGTCTTTGTTTGAGGAGCGAGTTTAATTATTTTTGCTACGGTTAAGACACAAGAGACCTTCACCAGCCAGGAAGGCAAAAAAGACTAAAGTGTCTATTCGATTTAAATAGCAAAGGGCCCAAATGTCTAGAAGCGATTAGGGCTATTCATCTAGCTGTGAAATTAAGCAGGACGTGTGCATGTAGATTTGAGGATTTACATACAAACACTTTGTTCTCAAACTGTTTGCACAAGGATGTAAAAAGAGCTTGGTGGGAAAGGATGACTTTGTATCAGGTTCAAAGGAATTTGAACAGAAACCTAAATTGTAACAAAATACTATAGCATATATGTAGCGACATACTAGCAAAAAAACGAGATCAATAAAGCGTATATTGATTTTATGTCTTAGTCAGGTGAGACAGAAATGCATATAAGCCGTGAAAATGCTTTACAGTTTTCAGATGTAGTAGCCGTAATAAACTAGTGCAAAATTTGAAACGAACATCTAAATGTTAAATCTTTGGTGCTTTCTTTCCTACCACCCCAACTCCCTCTCGATCTCTCTAGTAACCTACTTCCTGCCCTCCCAAACTACCTCACTCCTTACTCACTTACCTGCTTCCCTACAACATAAGTCCCACCTCATACCCCCCCCCTTCCCCAACACACTATAGGCCATGTTGACTACTCTACTTCTAACTAACTTGCCAATGTATCTCCCAACTGACCTATCTCTCAACATATTCTCATTCTACTTACCTCCCTACATACTTCTCTCCCACACTATCTACATACCTCTCAACCTACCTGCTTCCCAAACATTCGACCTACCTCACTCCCTCCTATCTCACATCCGACATCCCTCCTTCTTTACTTGTAAACCATTCTTACCTTTTCTTACATTCTTGTCCCTCCCTCCCTCGCTACCCAACTAAACCCAACCAAACCAAACCATCAAAAATGAAATGTTTGCATTTATATTTCCACTCATAAGACTAATGAGAATCTACATTTCAGGTTGGCTTGATGTTTTTCACTTCTTCAACATGAAAAATATTACATGAAACATGAAATATTTCTAGGCCCACTGATCTCGATAGATACAGACAAGAAAATAAAACAAATATTTTACTAAAATACAAAGGAAATACATGTAAAATGCATATACATAGTTGGTGAGCAGCACAGCTAAGTGCAGTGCATCATATTCTCCTGAATTTATAACATCAGAGTTACAGTTTTTATGTATCTATTTTAACATTTACATTTCCATTAAAAAGAGTGTTCCAGCAGTTAAAACAATGACAACTAACTAGCAAGGACCAAATTAGGTACTGAGGTAAAAAAGGCTTGTTTATTCTTACTGATTTTTTATTTCTTTTCGGAGGTAATGCAGCACTTACCGTCTTTTGCCTCATGCAGCAGCAAGAAGTCAATCTTCTTGGTTTTTTTGTGATGGAACTGTACATAGTGACTTCTATATTCACATAATTCTGCATATGGACGTTGTAATTAAACAGTAGAGGAGCAAAGGCTGAACACCACAGAATCAGGCTCGGTGACAGAACAGGTGAAGAGCGTCTGTTTTATTTGCAGATGGAGGCAGTTTACAGGTGGCAAACCTAGCACATGTTTGCAAATTCAGGAACTGGCACTGGCTGAAAGTGCACCAGCATAATAACTTAAGCATGCGTACACACAAAGAACATAACACATGACTATGAAATCCATAAGTGTGTAGCAGGATTAGTAACTTTGTTGGAATTCCTTAATAAAACTGTCCCTAAAGCTATGTTAGCTATGTTAGCCAACTTAGAAAAACACTGCTTAACTAAAAATTGAGTATTTTTTTCCAACAACAAAGTGGGGAAAATGTGGTGAATTTACAATCCAGAAGCAGACTAGCTTATAAGACCCATCTAGACGTGCAAATGCATTGCTTTTTAACTCTCCGTATTGTTTAACGTTTATTTCATGTCTCAAACCCCACTAAAACACACTGCAGCTTGTGAAGGAAGCAAAGTCCAAAAATCCAAAGTCAATTGCAAATCAGAACAAAATAAATGAAGAAAGTTTGGTGCTGGCTAGGCTCACTTCAGACACACTGGAGCATTAGTTATCTAGGCTTTGAAAAACAAGACAATAAAGCAAATAAACATTTTGTAAAAAACTAAATATGAAAAGAACAAAGGCAGAGAAAGGAAGAATTATGTTGGGACAGAGAACAGTGTCTGGATGAGAATGCCAGAGGCTCACAGATGATGCGTGAAGTCTCTCTCCAGAAGCACGACAGATAGAAGTCTTCCAGCTGGGACGCCAGAGCTTTCTTTCTTTGTCAGTTTTGTCAGCACGGTCTATGAGAAGATCCTGCATTTTAAGTCTATTAAGTGTGTGTGTTGTATAGTGTCTGGCAAAGTGTAATATTAATTGCTTTAAAGGATTACAATGTGAGACAAAAATTACTTTTAGGTTAATAAAAAAACATCTAAACCCTATTTCTGGAACACACTTAAATATCTAAAATGTTACATTTTCTGTGTTTTTTTTTTCCCCATAAAGAAAGTTACACAATAACGCCCCTATTCTAACTCATTGAGCTTGGGCTGTGCATTATTCTATTCACCCTTTCCATACATTCCTCCATCCATCCATTTTCAACCGCTTACACCATTTTGGGGTCAAATGGATCTCAGAAACTCTGGGACTAGGCAGGATACAAAGTCTGTATTGGTGGCCAACAATTTGCAGAGCGGGGCACACAGACATACACTTTCACACTCTCAATCATACCTATAGACAACTCAAATGGTAATTATCCTGAACACATGGACTGTAGAAGGAAACCGGTGAACCGGAGGAAACCCAGGCAAGCACAGGGAGAATTGACAAACATGGACCGGTTATAACTTATAAATGTAATTAAATCTAACTACTCCTAAATGTTAATGAACTTTTTATTATAACATATTCTAGTGACAATTGCAGTTGCCTAGAAAATCCAAGTTTGCTTGTTGCTCTAACATAAATCCTTTTACATTTTGTCAACTTATGAAAACCCACATAACTCCATTAATGAAGAATCAAACTGTCCAAGTGAATAAAGAAAAATAACATACAACTGTGGAAACACTGCCTTTGTGGGAAATGTAGTTTTTTTGTCAATGCTCTTAATTGATTTTTTGGTATTTATTTTTAGACACTCAAAATTTTTAAGCTCTCGCGGGCAACATAAAATGACATGGCAGGCCACATCTGGCCCCCGGGCCTGGAGTTTGACACAGATGCATTATAGGTTGTACAGTATATTTCTGGACTCTGAGAGGAAACTATAAACCTGGAGAAAAGCTATGCAAACAGAATACCCAGAAAGACCGCAATCAGGCCTTGAACTTGAGCTCGAACTCGAACTATGATGCAACAGCACTACCCTGCACAACAACCGGGCTGACATCTTTAATACCACACAAATTTAATAAATCTAGTTCAAGAACTAAACAGTAATAAACATTTTTGAAACATGTTTATGCATTTTATATTTTCATTTTCCATCCCTCAATCACACAGTACTGTCTGATTCATGTCTTTTTCATCTTCCTTAGCACGTCTTAATAAAGCATTAAGTCGAGCCGAGTTTTCCAATTAACTTCCGAGTGACCTGCGAAATATCACAGGAGAGTCGCTGAAAAAGCAATCTTTAACAAAAGCTTGATTCAGCTACATAACAGCCTGTTTCACAGCAGGTGAGTCTACCTGAAATGACTGATCGAGTCCATGGAGGACTCCAGAAACCCAAACACTGCAGAGTTACTCGGCAGAAAAGGCCAGACTGTGGACAACGAGAAATGAGAATAAATACAGCCCGACATTGCAAACCACTCATCTGTCTCAGCAGAAAGACAGCTGTGTCAAACACACAGCAATTCCAGGGTACTAATTAAAGCAAACATTACAAAACACTACAAATCACTATCATTCACATCAAAATGAGAGAGTGGAACACAACCAGACTGGTAAACGGGAAACGCTCCAACAAGCGGGAGTTTGAAATGTGTTTTCATTTTCTTTATAATTAACTGTCTTCCTCCCAGCAAAAGTTGCAGTTCAACCAACATGACAATTCTGTTGTAATTTAGTCAAGTGTTTTCAAAGCTACACACACTTGATATGCAAGCAATTACCAGACCTGATTTGTATGAAACGCTTTGGAACACGCAAAACTGAGGAAGTTCTGGTTAAAATGTGTCAGCCAACTTTTTAAAACCCACTTTACTTTTACGGAGTAACTTGAGCTTTGCTTCATTTTCAAATGGCCGGATATTTTTTTTATTTTGGAGAACAAATCATATTTTTTAACACTGAGAGGATCTCTCAACTGGGAGAACATTGTGAAATTAGATGGTTATCAGAATCAGTGTGGTTTAAGGAAAAGGTCTGTGAATCTGCTGTCAATTGTAAAAATAACAACATTATTTTTAGGATTATCTTTTGATTTATCCTTAAATTTCAAGATATTTGCAAAGCTTATTATAAGTTTATCTCAGACTCAAGCATCTCAGCTTCTCCAAAAAACAAGATACAGCAATGTGTATCATTCATTTGTCAGTGACAAGTGAGCAATTAAAAGAAAACAATGGCTAAGAAAACCATTTTGTCTCTGAGGAAGAAGAGAGAAACAGTAAACATATCCAGACTCATATCTATACTTTGACATGGTAGTCTGTTGGTCTGTCTATTTACCCATTTATCTGTCTGTGATTTGCCCATATATATATGTATATATATATATATATATATATATATATATATATATATATATATATATATATATATACGGTATACACACACACACACACACACACACACACACACACACATATATATATATAAAGATACATTTAAACACTGAACTAAAAGGTCTCAACACGTAGAGAAGATAGAAAGATTTGGGAAATTAGACTTTAGCTATGAACTGACTAAAGCAGCAGGGAAATATCTTTTGGTAGAATTGTAAAATTGTTATGTGCCTTAATAATAACCCATGTTACCTAATTCACACTTTCCATCATTTTGAAAAATCTATTTTATACAACTAATCGTTTAATCTGTGTTAGCCAACCTGTCATGTGTGGGAGACAGTATTAGAGAAAAAAGATATTTTCCAAGGGTGTATTAGTCAAAAAATAGAGTGTGCACAAAATATTTTCAGAGAGGAATATTGATATCTATTCCAAAATAGTTTTAACAAATCACCAGAAATCAAACACAAAGAATGCTGGGAAACAAGATTCTGAGCTTTGGAGTTTGGAAAACCCTACATTCTCTTGTTTAGTGTTTTGACTGTTTTTAGATCAAATTTAGATACGGTAGGTAAGTTTACATACTGTAGGTATTCTTTATGAACATATTTGATATTAATTACATGTTATCATATGTAAATATTTGAATAATATGTCGAGATGATTTTCAAAACCTAAAAACTTCACCATAGATCACATAAGGTTGTTGAGGAAAAAACTAGAAACCATTAGTTGAAATGTTAATAATCAATAATTAGAAAAATTATTACTGAACCTTGGAATATGATTATATTCAAATTAAAACATTTGTTTGATGTGTATAAAATTTCCAATAAAATGAATGTCACAAATTAGTTTGTGTATGCAAGCAATATAATAACATACGTGTCATTGCATATGAAACCAAGCAGCTTGCCCATGTAAAAGTAATGATTCTCACTGCAGAAATGACTGAACGTTAACAGTTGTTTGTGAGCGTAAGAATAGCTCACGCAGAGAGAAGACGCTGTAATCTCCGCGTGCAGAAGAGGAAACAGCTGCTGTCTAACTTTTCAATGAGAGACTTAACAGTCAGGAAATATTTAATTACCTGTCACAGCAGTGAGAGACAGAAAAGGAAGGAAAGTTGGAAGTGAAAGTCAGACGGCGGAAGTGAAGGTGCACACACTCAACGGCAAACACATGCTCGGCTCTTATCAGAAGATACGGAGGAAATGAAGGAAAACGTACTAAAGAAGATTTAAACACACCAAGCAGGTTTATAATTTTAGCTTGCAGCCAGAGTAAATGTGCCTCTACAAAAATGAAAGCTGTCGGTGAAAAAGTTAAACATCAGTGTTTCTAAAGATTTTGACATTTGACATAGTTCTATTTTTCCTATATCTGTTCCACTTTTTTCAGAAAAGCATATTAAATGGTTTTGTAAAGAGTTAAATTAGAAATCCACTTCTTGCTTTTGATGCTGGAAGATTGATGGCGATGTACAAAGTGAAAGCAAATATTTTATAATATGATGGTTTATTTAATGATTTGTTGCACACAAGCACAGGAAAAAAAAATCTAGAGAGGATAAAGACAATATTTGCGTTTTTATTAGTCAAATCTTTCATAATAATTAAAAAATATCTATTTGTGTTTTTTTTCAGCCAATGTATCTTCTACATGCAGATTACATCGCATCCATCAGATCTGTGCACGAAATTGTGCACTTTCTCACAAGCCAATCAGAGTAAAGGCCGCCCCCACATGAAAACTAGTGCCAAAAGTCTGAAACGCACAAAAATAACTGAAGTGGAAATACACCACAAAGACGGGTCGCAATACATGTATACACCTTACTTGGTCCAGGTGAGATCCATGTCATGGATCTGGGATCAAAGGAGAATGGGTGTGGAGACTTTCTTTCTTTTAGAACATTCTGCTAGGACGCATGGTTAAATAGACTTGATTACTATTGAGTGGTGTTATTTTTGGAAGTTGTTGGATATCATTATGTTTGTGATAGGGTTATTACTTGTTAAAAATGTGTACTGTATCGGGTGTGTTATATTGGTGTCTTTTGTGCTTTCGTTTGGTACTTGTTTAGTTAATGTTTATTAATGTCACGTTTTAAGAACAGCAGCCCTGATCAATAAATGATTTCTTCAAAATTTATATAAATATCAAGCTGAATGGAGATTGCGCTGTTAGTACTACTGTTCCTATCATCATTTTTCAAATTCGGAACTTTCAAATCTGAGAAAGTCTCCCTGCTTTTATGGAGCGAACTTTCACATCCACCAAGCTGAAAAGTCTTGCTAGTGGCACATTATGCAAACCAACACTACTATGCAACTTTCCTAGGTGTGAGAATATAAGATTCCACCTCTTTCTTTGCTATTTTTTCCTCCGTAAAAATACCTAATCTTTCACTATTAATGACCTCCATGAGGTGACAAAGCCCCTGAAAGGCTGCATCAGATGAGTTTTCGGCCATGGTTGCAGTGGAAATTACTATCATTTGTTCAAAGGAAATGGCTTCAGATGCCACCGTGTCTAAAGAAGGAACATTGGCAGATTGAAATTTGTGAAAAGGAGACTGGTGTGATTCCATCACTTTCTTACGACTCTCCTTTGCTTCCATCGCTTTCTCTCCTTCTCTATTTTAATCTCTTACCCAGAATAGTGCAAGCCTGTTCTCTCTGAAATTTGGAGGTTTTACCCTTTTTGAAAGGTTAATCCCACACAAGCACTTCAAACCTCCTCTGCACTATCTGTTTCATCTGCCAATTACACTCAGGGTCGGGGGCTTTGTCCACCAGACGCTCAGTCTTGTCTTTCTGTTCTGGATGTGACGCAAGTCTCACTTAGAGATGAGAGTCACTCTGCCGGACATGTCGTAGGACAAAAGGGTTTGTTTCACTCCGTTTTACAAAGGATGCAGAGATCAGAAACTGATGGGTTACAATTGAATTAATTGAGATTTTTGATGTTAAACTGATTAAAATTCATTGGAGTCGCCTCCAGCTTAAGTATGAAACATGAACCTGTGAAGTGCGTACTTAACCGAGAAGTGCGTACTTAAGACTGACCACTTCCAAACATCAAAGAAACCATTCACAATAAGAGGAACATCCGGGTGTGGCCCTTAACCCTTTATGACTTTTTGCATCACTGGTGATACAGTTTGTTTATCCGTCAGTTTACAAGGACTGAAATAAAAAAACCTGAAAAAAAACTTAATCAATACAAGTATACACTTGTAATACATAATTGGATCACCGTTACCACTAGGGGAGCCGCTCCAAATTTGGTATTTTTTTCTTATTTTCATGAAAACTAGTTCTGGAGGTCTAGGGTGGAGGTCTGGAAGCTCTGGAGCTACGTCTAAAATAATATTAAAAACATTTTTTAGAACCCCCCCAAAAAAAATATTTATATATATATTTTATATATGAATATAAAATAAAAGTAAATATACATAGTTCTCAATGTATTAATTTATGTTCTAATCATACAAGCAGACTAATTATGTTTTGTCGGTTTCAATTGGCAAAGTTTTATTCACATTAATCTTAAACTAAATTATGCACTAGTGAACGTATTACATTGATTTTACAGCAGTGCCACATTTACATTGTGTATATCGATCATCCATCCATCAATTGTCTACCTTGCTTCATCCATCATTGGGTTGCAGGGGGCTGGTGGGATTATCTCCATCACCCTGCGACCCAATGATAGATGAATCAGCATTGAGCCGTAAGAGAGAACCCACCCGGGACGTGGGTAACCCATCACAGTGCCACCCTGGAGAATAAACACTTGTCCTCACACCAATAAGCAACTCAGAGTCCAATTCACCTAAATATATGGTTTAGGAGAGGAAGTAGAACATAATGACCAGTGCCAACTGCGCCACTTTAAGAAAACTGTGATGTCCCTTGTTTTTGATCTTGTTTCATCTGTCTTTATCAGCAGAATCTTTATCATCACACTGACTGCACAACTGTTTCCTGGGAGCAGCCGGAGTGTGATGAGCAGACTGTGGTTTTCACAAACACAATTTCCCTGCTGTAAAATATCTTACATTTGAGAAGAAGCGAGAAATACAAGTAGAAAGTGCTGAGAGTTAACATCATCCTGCTAGGATTGACAAAATGCCTGACAGATGTAAACAAACTCAATCTATGAACTGGCCATATTTGTCTGAATCTCTGCTTTATTTTCACAATAAAAACACACTAAGTAATAACATACATGTAAAATCACTGTTCTATGGTTTTTGGGCTGCTTTAAATCAACCTGCCTTTGGTTAATTCTTCCTCACCTTTAAACTTTTTAATTATATATTGGGTACAATATCCTTTTCGACTGTATTTTTTTTTTGCCCAAGCTGCTGTATTTTATAAAGAAATAAAACACATCACTGATGATTAAAGTTAATTTCAAAATCACCAAGGAGTGGCACATACCAACCCCAGCTCCGCAGCCGTTTCCTTCTGATCTCTCGAGCTAATGGGACCATAGAGGTAATAACTGTTACGACCAAGCCAGGAAATGTATAGGAATCAGTTGCAGATGAGAAAAACATCACCATGTATTGCCATTTGTAGCTTGAAGAAGAATCTCAAAATGCCATACAGTATCAGGACATGGCATAGTTACGGGAAGTTTGCAAGACTTTGTTTACTTCAAAATTTTAATACTGCTCAAATCTGAGCAAGACGTACACAGCACTTTGTCAACCTTTTTCGTCTGCAATTCAAGCTTATAATTTGACTTTTAAGGCATTTTAAAACTAGTTTTTTTTAACATTATGTACAAAAAAAAATCCTCAAGGACTCTTAGTTAAAATATGGTATCCAAATTTGATCCAAATTTTATTTTCTATGTTCTCAAAGTTAAGCATGTTTTATTTTTTCTCTCTTAAATTGATTATTCAAAACGAGAATTTTGAAAGACTGAGCAAAAGGGAAGAGGAGATAAATGGTGGTTGCCATAAAAGTTGATATGATAAACAAGATAACAAAAGGCTCTAAATGAAAATTTAAATATCTGCAGCCTATGCATTAAAGGGAAATAGCAGAAAGTTGATTGTAATGCATTGGTGCAGAGAAAACTGTTTGTGTTGTTTATGACTTTGCCATTTTGCCCAAGGCCAAGGAAAATAATATCTGTCTTTGGCTGCATTTTGTGAGGTTATGGGAAAAAGATATGGTTGACAAAGAGAAGAATGGAGAAGGAGAGCCATGTTATTTTTCGGAAATAAGATGGACGCTCAATCAATCATTCGTTGCCATGTGGGCACAATGGAGCCTTCTCAGATTCTCCTGGAGTTTGCAAAATAAAATCACTTTCAGTCAAGCCGATTGCAGAATTGATGAAGACTGTTGGCACAGGCATTACAGAGGTTGATGTCACTTCCTTACTGTACTTGATGTACTTACCTGAGTCTAGAAAACATATTATGACTAAAATAAGATGCATATTTGACCAGATCCGTAGAAATGTAATCATACACTATAAAAAAATGTAATTCCAACTTCCTTAATTTAATTTGGATTTAACTTCAAAAAGGTTTGGACAATTATTGACATATTGTTAGAATATTTTTAATATTTAATAACTTAAATCTTATTTCCAATATTAATATTAAGATCTTATTATATTTTAGCCTGCGTCAACACAGCCAGGCCAAGGCTGAAGGCTGTTGAATTGTTTTATACTTGTGTCTCCAAGAGATATAGATTAGTAACTAAAATCTAGATAATAATAATAATAATCTAAAAGTTGTTTGACTTATTGTTCCCTATGGATCGGTGGGGGAATATTATAATGCAAGATAATTTGATGTTGACGTAAAACCAAATTCCGGTAAACTGCTACGTCTCCAGTCTCTGTCTAAGTCTCATCAAAAGCAAGGACACTGGAGCTAAAATCTTTGTGAAAGGTTAAGAAACGTTTAAACTAAGAAATCCTCACATTTACTTGACTATTTGTAATATTTATATTAATACTTTCTTGTTATTATCAAAGTAATTTAATTAACACCAATAACCAGACAATCAAATGAATAAAAGTGATAACTAATTTAAAGATTTACTTTAGTGTGTTTTGAGACAGTTAAAACTGTGAGAAGCTTCTTAAAATAACTCAGAACTCAAACTCAGAACTTACATTAATTTATGATTGACCATAGATAATATTTTATTATATATATTTGAAGATAATACTTAGGCTATAAAACTTAGAATTAGTGTTTAAGACTGCCGGATGGGTTAAATGCAGAGAAAAATTTCCCCACTGAGGGACTAATAAAGGTTCAATTATTATTTTATTATTATTATTATTCTTACTCTCCTCGTGTTGAGACAGCTGAAGGTCGAATGAAGACCTGATTATGTATCACCATAGCAACGTCTATCTTTTGTTATTGAATAGAGACCACGTGTGTAAGTCAGTCCTCTGACAAATCTCGTTTCCTGCTGATAGTCACGCGAGATATCTGACGTCATTTAGGGTATAAAGGATCCGCATTTCCTGACTGTGATAGAGTAATGCATTGAACGGCACAATAAACACGTGTTAAACCTCTAACGCGGTGTCGGCTCAATCATTGCTCCCTGGATCCAGCTTCCGGACAACTCCCTTCGACAGAGACCTGCAATCTCGGCCATGATGGAATGCCTGACTGATTTATAATTATTATTAAGCCTCCAAGAAAGATTAAAATCTTTCACATATATTTTTAAGATTTAAGTTAAAAAGCATTGTCTGTCATATGTAATGAGAATGATTCTATAAATGTTGAGTTCCTATGCAAATTTCATATCCATTTCATAAAAATATACACGTAAGTAACAAAAAAACCATCAATTCACAATCAAGTAGATGTCCTTCTGGATATGTTTTAAGAAGTAAATGACATTGTGAAAGTAGCCATGGACTTCTAGGAATGGTACCAAAATAGACATTTATTTCCTCAAAGGTTTCTGATCAGTATGAAATCAAATGTGTCTTTGTTCTCTGTGCACACTGACCTGAGGACAAACATTACTAACACATCACACTAATGTGCTTTCTTGGCCATTCGCTTGAGGCTTCCAGTCGTTTTCACTCAGTCACACAATTAAATTGCTTTAAGTGTTCCTGCCCATTTATCGAGATTAACTAGTCATAGTATCATCATTATGCATTGTCATTGTGACAGACTCTATTAACCATGTCATCACATCAACACATGCCTGTCACAAAGTATTGTTCTAACTGTTCTATTTACTGAGTGTTTATTGAGTTTTCCCTGCCAGTTCCGGATTCAATTCTGGCCTAGTTTTTGTTTTTTTGCGCCTACCCTGACTCTCGCTTGAATTATGGTCAAATCGGACATTTTATTTGCATATGGATCACGGCATGAGCTATTGGCCCAAAAAAGTGCCACTCCAGTGATGCAGCAGAACTGGCAGCAGGCTTCCCATCACACAGTTGCTGGCAGATGTACAGTATTCTATTCCTACAGTGCTGGTGAATCACATTGGTGAACGCTACACAAGTACCCGTTCCTACTAGTTCCTACTAGATTATTGAAGACTGTATGAAAACCAAAAAACATTTTTTTGCTGTTGTAAGTGTGGAAGCGTGTGTTATGCCTTGTCGGGTGGTAGTGAGATGAACTCTCCTGTCCAGACAGAATTAAAAGCAGTTCCCCAAGACCCAGAAATGGGCTAAATGGCTCAGAAAGTGGATAGATGAATTTCTTGTAAAGTTTTTTCAGTAGACTGAGTCAGCATTCTCGGTTTAAAAGCAACGCAGCCTCTCATCTTCTATTGCGTTTTCATTCTCCACCACTTCAGTCTACAGGGCAATATGTCTATTTCCACCTCATCGACAGGACTGAACAGAGCGAAATCCTTTCCTCCTAACGAAGAGGGAAAAGCATCGATTGTGTGGAGGGTTTTCTCTCCACACTTAATTAAATGAATTCTTCCAAGACTTCATTAGATGAGAGAGAGATTGGGAGAGGAGTAGAGATAGAGAGGCACCATGTTGGCAGATTAATGTGCTGTTTAACTTTCTAGAGGGAAATGAAGAGAAAGATGGAAGGAAAGAGTCAGGAAAGAGTGGAAGTGCCTGACCCCCTGAGAACTTTTTTAACTGGGTTTGGGTGGTAGCTGTAAAATTACATGCACTCTCAACTTCACAGGCAAATGAGATTTGACTTTTAAAAGCTCATCATAAAATTGCTAATTTATTTTATTCGCCTGGCAAATTGATTGGGTACTTCTGATGCCCAAAATCCAGTATATCTGAGGCACTAAACATGGTCTGAAAAAAGAGGAAGATGTAGGCCGAAAGAAAATTAAAAGTGGCTGAAAAATATATGGGTTGCGAAATTACAAGTAGATAAATAATAGAAAACAGAGATGGAGAGTGAGTTGAGAAAGGATATGTATTCATGATTTAGAGAAATTCACAAGCGCAATAACGATGATGTATAACATTTTGAGATATTTTTGATAACTTAATGCACTGAACATTTTATATTGAGGCTTTATTGAAGCATTCACGTCATTTTTTTCTGGAATACTGTGTTTAAATGTATACTGTATATAAATGTATACATTTATTTAGTTAAATGTAGCTAAAAGTGAGTTTGTCTCTGGGAATCGCATAAAAATTGTGCTGTGCATTTAACCATTCAGTGCAGTTACACACTCACACAGAGAAGTGAACACACACAAACCTGGAGCAGTGGGCAGCCTTTAGACTTTGTTACAGTGGAGCAAATCTCGCCCGACCATATCCAATCCTTCAATTTTGCCACTATTTACCGTATTTAATGATTTACAAATCAGAATTCTGGTCCAATCCCTAAGAAATGTTTTTTTGCGAATGGTTGCTAAGGCATTCTTTGCTGTTGCCATAGGGTTTGAAGAATTTCCGATTTCTACTGGAGAGTTGCTACAATATTTCAGGTGACAGCCACATAGTAGCGACTCAAGATGTTATCATATAGTGTGTGAGAATGACGAGAATCTGCCTCAATATTTCTCAGGAATAGACTTCACAGAGTTTACATTCCAGGATGTAAATTGTCTTTACCAACAACAATAATAGTCTAATATCACTTTTTATCCATCTTCTAAAGTGAAATATTCTCAGATTCTATGTGATGCTAAAGAAGTGTTAATGTTGTTGATTTCTGCTAGTACTGGGAGACTTTTATTATGTATACACGTGTCAGAAACCAAAAACGTTCCCCAAAACCGTGTGTGTATGTATGAGAGAGAAAGTGTGTGAGTCCGAGACGGGGGTGTTTTATGCCTCGTTGTTGCAAAGAAACAAATAGTATTTGATATTTCTGACTCTTTTTAGCTTCCATTTTGTCTGAACATTATCTTACAAACAAAAGACATGTGGGCATTACAAATATATAATTTGTAAATCATTAAAATCACAAATATAAATCATTTATTGTGTATGTAGTATATTTTGTAGTATATTTGTATGTAGAAGCACAAGTAGACAAGTAGAAGTTTTAAAGTGAAAACAGTTTTCAATATGACCCAAACATAGGGTAAATATTAAAAAAAAAAAAAACGTGTTGTGTTGCATAAAGGAATTTCACACCTTTACAAAAATGAAAGATTATTTCATTTAGCATTCCAATGAAGAGTTATCAGGGGTAATTAAGTTGTCAGCACTTAATGAACAGACCCTGAACAAACAATGATGGGACAGCAAGGCCTTTGAGTCTTCAGTGCAGGAGCAGTTTGTAAGCATGTGTTTAGCTCTGGGGATTTGACGCATCGGTTTTTTTTTTTATCTTTCTCAGAATGAAAACAAATGGCACAATCGGGTGGAAGATAAACTACTCTGGTTAGGCCTTCATATCTGTCATCAATCCTCAGTTTGCGACGAGCAGTCCTAAATTAACAAATGCGACAAGGGCACATCACCCAGACTTTCAGCGAAGACCTGAACAGTCACTGATGGAAGACAAATCTCTCACAAACTCTCCCATCACACACACACACACACACACACACACACACACACACACACACACACACCTACACACACATCCTATTGAACCTTATTATCCAGTGTCCCCTCCCCATCTCTCCAGTAACCAATCTACAATGGCGCAGCTGCATAACTTTGCATTCCAAATCTGCCTGGAAAAACAAATTAAAATTCTGTTTATGTGCCCAGGCAGGAGAATTGCCGTCACTCTCTAAAAGCGTCAATTTACTCCAGTGAAGCAGGGAATCAACTCCCATCAACCAAGTTAACCCTCAGCAGGCTAAAAGAGAATGAAAACTGAAAAAGTCAGACGGAGAAATAAAGAACGGAGTGATCTTTACCTGCCACACATTTGCACGCGTATAGAATATTTATAGAGCAAATGCATAAAAACACTGGCAGGAAAACAATAAATGCACTGCAAAAGCTCAGGCTGAATCAGTCATATCTAAGATCCACGTGTAATCCAAGATGAAACTTCTTCATGGTGACCTTTCCTGCGACAATCCCATTTCAGCCTCAGTAAAAATGAGTTTACCAGCTGGCCTTTTCTGCTCTAATAATTCTTACTGGTACCTATTGAAGAGCTAGAATGGGTTTGGTAAACAAGAGTTTAAGGAAATATAGCTTTCGTTGACTTAGCTTTTCTGTCTGCAATGCTCTCCACAATTTAGCATTAGCGAATCGAGCGTTTGCCACTTCATTAAACCTAATCAGAGGCTGCTCGCATTTCCTCATTGTTTGTGTGTCAGACACAATGACACATATCTCGTGGACACGTCCTTTGTTGGCATCTTTTCTCTCAGCATTCTGTTCACAACACACCCACCGAGACTTTGCCATGTGCTGTTACTGTAGCAGGCTAACATCGGAGCATTACAACATGGCCGTTTTAATTAGCGCGCTGGATGCTCTGAGATTAATCCGCCATATGCGATTAATCAGAATCTCTTAATTAAGGGCCAAAGTATTGTCTTGTAACAAGTCTCAGGGCTCCGGGCTTCTCGCATTAACCTGTTATACACTTTCTCAAAGGCGTTTTGATTATATGTACATGCTAACGTGCGGTCCAGTTGTGGTCCAGTGGTTGGGAGTTGGACATTCCACACAGGGGTTGGAGGTCCAAATCCCAGTCTGGTGGGTTTCACAACTGAGTGTCTTTGAGCAGTTCATTTTCAGAGGGAATAAGTTATTCTTCAAATGGTGTTGGTCATTGCATGAACATGGAAGTTGTATCTGATCAAAACCAAAGATTTATATAAAATCGTAATTATTTTTACTAAAATGAATGGATGTCTCAAGCTTTTTAAATGTATTCATACTTTTAGGTTGCCATGTACAGTTTAGTTTTTACCGTTTAAAAATGTATTGAAACTAAGATTTGACTATGAAATAATGAGTTCTTAAATTTTGAAATAATGAATTTTAAAATGTTTTAATAAATCAATACAATTATACGTTTCATTAAATGTAATTGAAGCTTCCAACATTGTATGTTTACATTATATTTGTTAGTTTAAAAGCTTCATGATATTCTCATGAAATGCAACAACAATAATAACATTCGTTTCCGATACTTTTAAATCAGAATGTTTTTTTTTTTTTCTTTATTTGTTTACATGAGTCTTTGACTATTCTGAACTTTCCATTCTCTATATGTCATTTTCCCCAGCTCCAGATTTGGTGCTAACATGTTGAACCGTGTTTCATTTATTTCATTACATACTATTTTTTGTTGTTTCTTTCTTTTGTTCTCTTTGCTATTTGCATTTTTGCCTTCACTGTTGTCATTTAAATTGTCTTTCTTCATTTCCGTTAAAAATCTTCTTTCTTTCTCTGTTTTTTGCTGCTGTAGAACGCAAAAATTTCCCCTAGTGGGATAAATAAAGTCCATCTTACCTTATCTTATCTTCATGGTAAGAAATGTGACATACACTGTCCGGTAACGTTCTATAAACAGTATTGTTTCAAGCCAGCTTCTGTTCAAAATATAATATTACAAATATCACAAAGCTAATCCACTGTGCCATATGCACTACATGGCTTTTACAATCAAAACATACATTGATCCATCACAGTGGCCTGATCTCCATGAGCTCACACTTGGTGGCCATTATGATCATCAGAGGAAGCAGCAGAAAATCAACTAATACTTCTCCAGCCAGAGAAGCCATTTAAATCATCTCGGCAAAGCCTCCTTCACTCTGCCACATGTTGACTTCAACATCATTAAAGCAGTTTTTATGGTGGCTGGATGACATGGTAATCTGAATAGCTTGAAAATTAAATATAAACCATGGGCTGGCCTTCCTTCATTCATTTTAATGTTTATTTCTTTGCTTTAAATGTGAGTGGCGGAGAAGATGCTGTTTAGTGCTGCAGTGCCATCTTTTGGTTCTGTCGAAATTCAAAATGCTTCATTGAACATCATATTTTACGTAGCTTAACATAATGTTTTAAAGGGGAAGGACATTTTGTCTTACAGAATTAAGTGGAATTGTATGGCAATGGGAATTTAACAGTCTCCAAAATAGACTTTGCTAATGGAAAAAAAAGAACAAAGTGGACAGCACTGTGGTGTAGATTTTTTCGCGCAGTAAAAAATTCCTTATACGTGTGAGTGAGAGTGTGAATGTGTCTCTTGCTCTGGGATTGGTTGGTCATAAATTCATGATGTAAGTCCCGCCTTCAGTCCCAGAGATCTTAGATTAGGCTCCTGCTCCCTGCGACCCAAAAAAGGACTGAGTGGTTTAGAAATGGATGAACGGATTGATAGATAATTGGATTTCATGAATGTTTTACAACAGACATCAACAAACTACAATACAATTGGATATTCTATTTTCCAGGAACAAGTAATAAAACTAGTTAATTTTTATAAATACTAATACAACTAAATTGTTTTTATGATCAGACACTATTATGTAATTGATCATATTAATGATTACATTTCTTTAAAATATCCAAGTTTTTACATGTGCTGCTTGGAAATCCAATCTTTGGTGTTGCGAACCTGTTCTACTGAATGAGCCAACGAAAAGCACACTGTACTGTTCATTAATATTTCTTTTCTTCTGTTTACACCCAGCAACAAACAAAACATGATTATTTGAATACAAGTGAAAGTAAAATGCAATCTGTTTAGGCTTCACAAAATCCCATTATAACCTCTTCCCCAAAACGGAGACGCAGAAGCGCTTGAAAAAGGCGTCAAGGAGTAAGCATTTGAGAAGCGAATCCACTCATTACGGTAAGACTTGAGAACACAAACCCGGTGAAGTGCTGTTTGAAGTGATTATCCGCAATTAAATCGCGCTGATGCATCAACAGCTCGTCCCAATGCGGTTGGGTGACTGGACTGGAAATCTACCAGAGATGTGCACAGGCTGAAAACAAATTGGTCCCAGGATAATTCCTCAAATTTCCGACACCCCGACGCACTCACACACGCACACACACACCAATATGTAGTAGTGAAAAGTGTGAAGGCCAGAGAGTGAGTTGGCAAGCTGGAGTGGCTGGAAGTGAGTAATGGCTAAATAGAGGTCTGGGACATTTGTTCCTTTGTGCCCTGTGTCTTGATGCCCAGACTGGAGCAGATGAATAGCTAAAGGCTTGCAGAGAATGCATGACCATCTGCCATCTCTGTTTTGCTTTCTGCTTCACGGATTTTTTGGCGCGTGTGTGGGTGAGTGTAAAAGAGACAGGGCAGGGGAAGACATGACTAGAAGAAAGAAAGAAAGTCAAAGCATCCCTCGCACACCTTCCTCGCACTCCCTATGTGCTGTCACACAGACAACCAGGAGCAGGAGCGAGGTGGAAGTCTCTAATACCAATGAGCTGGCGCCGTGGCATTCTGACAGCTCCAGCTTGTGGCCTGAAATTGACCCCCAGACTCCAGCTACAGTCTGAAAACCTCCATTTACAACACCACGGGCGTCTGCACAGCACACCACCAAACACAGGACCAGCCAAAGGCAATAACAATGCCAAAGCTGTGTGTGTGTGTGTGTGTGTGTGTGTGTGTGTGTGTGTGTGTGTGTGTGTGTGTGTATCAGGCACAACGCTGCCACCTGCTGGTGACAACAATTCAGCATTTTTTTTACAGAACAGAACAGAACCTAATAAAATAGAATTAGAATTGCTACTCAAATTGGTGCAGAAGAACAAACTGAAAATAAATAACACTGCTTTTATAATGCTTCACGATCATGTACAGCTTTATTATTAACTATATTTTTAACTACCGTCAAAATTAACATCTGAACGAACACAACAATGGCATGAAATGTATAAATGCAAAATCTGAGTTACTTAAATTATCTCTATAATAGTATAATTGTTTAATATATAAATGTTTACACTATTATTGTCATATGAATGTCGAAGTAACAATATTTCGATTTTCAATATCTATATCTTCATTGTGTGAAGCAGTATTATTGACCAACAAATGTAACATATGTACATATGTAAATGCAAAGCATATGCAAGTTTCTCTGTCTTACCATGTCTTAAATGTATTTCTTTAACATAATTACGCCAATCAAGGAAAATCATGCAGTATTCACTAATCTCTGCTTCTGAAATGAGCTAATACAGAAACGGAGATTTTGAGAAGGAAAGTAAACAAGCTGTAAAACCAGAGTAATCAAATGATAATAAATGATGATGGAAGAAATATTATTCTGGGAATTGTTGGACTGATTCTTGGTAGTACTTTGAGTGTTCCTCTATACAATGGAAACTAATGAATGAAAGACTACAAACCAGTGTATGGGTCATCTGTCCCAAGAAAATATAAAATGAAAGGTATAGTAAGGCTATAATTACACTGTATTGTGATTGAAGCAAAAAGACAAGATGAAATAAGGTTTTTCATTATTTCAACACAACATAATTTCATCAGATTGCATTTAGATCCCTAGTTTGATAGTATGTCACTCCTTCAGATAATCAAACAATTCAACTATTTGCACAAGTGAGCAGTCATTAAACTCATTTATGGTCCATCCATCCATTCTCCCACCTACTCCATTTCTTTTAACCATCTGGTGCAGATTATCCAGATTCACGTAAGACGTTCATGATCCTAGAATGAGTAGCTCTTTTGAAACTCAACTACTCGACCACCTACACCATGGGAAAACAAAATACTACAGATTGAATTTAATTTAAACAGGATTACGTACATACTATCTTCAACTCATACAAAAGTAAAACTCAGATTGTATTGTCTAACCCAGTGAATATCATGACTGTTTGCCTTAGCTGTTGTCATTTTTTACTTTTTTACGTTTTTTCTCTGTCATCTGCGAAAGGAATAAAGTTGCTTTAGGACCAAGGCGAGAGATGACGTCCATTCAGGACCATTCAGAATGGATCCACCATCACACAAGAGGTCAGAGGAGACTAATTCCAGTGAGCAGGTTCTCCTTTTGTTTGACTTTATTTCTTTACCCTCACTGAGAGTCTTTTTATCCTACTCACTCACTGTGAACTTTCTACTTGCTCACTTATGATTGTCAAGGTCATAGCTATTGGTAAAGAATTACAATTCTTCTGTTTCGTTTGGCTGCCTTGAAACCGCTGTGACATCCCTATCTTTTCTAACAAGGAAACAAGTCGCCGGTGAATAGCGTTATGATGTATTGATGCCACATCTACGTGGTTCCTTGTTCCTCCTTTGAATACTCCAGTCTGTGAAAAATTTCCAAGTTGTCTTCATTAAAGACCTACAACTGGGCCGTCAGCTGTCTCTTTCGGCCACATTGTTGTATAGAATTGTTCTATGTTGTATAGAATTAAGACAATTTAAAAACTTCTCAAACGTCTGACAGTCTGACAAGTCAGCATCTTTTTCTACCACAGTTAATTTCTTGGGCGGACAAGGTGATATCGCCATTTGCAGGGGGCTGAAGGTACTGGGTGCTATTTATTTCTTAATATCTTAATCATTACCATTGCCGGGTAAATCTTGCCTCATTGAAAAATAGATTCTGGTTACGAGTGACAAAGACAATATGCACAAGCCAAAGCAGATGGTCTTTAGCAGAGGGTAAATGGACCCACGACCTTGACGTTAATGAGGAAGATGGCATGGGGTCATCTGGCAGGCTTTCCAAGTCTACACCTGGTGCCTGGACCAATCTGGACTTCAGGGAGAAGAAATTAGCACTTTCCACCAAAATAATTGTGTACAAAAGATAATTTGTTTTGTTTAAGCATTTAATTTCAAAAACAACTGTGGTAATTCCTTGGAGAAATCTTGGTGACAATTCCATGGTATTGAGCAGGAAAGAAGGTTCTTCAATCGTCGAGTTTAGTTTGTGGCAACCTTGCCTCACTAATGGCAGGGAACAGCATAATGGGAAACAAATCCCATTTAAAAATGACATCCATTAACATTGATCTTTGTGCTAAATGTCACCAATTGTTTTTCGGTTACTACACTTAAGCACCTAGTTTTCCCCCATTAGATCAACCATAAAACATTTCAATGAAAAACAACTACGTGTTAAATTTGAGATAATTTGAAAATAATTTAAATAATTTGAAATAATTATAGACATTTTTACTTGACAACAGTGCAGAAATCACACTGATGCTAGGTAGCAGCGTATCACAGTAGCTTATTACGACGGTCAGGGAATCTGATTTATAAAAAAAAGAACTATTTCAGGCTGTCTGCAAAATTCATAGCATTGTTTAAACAGGAGCGCAAAATGAAAAAGACTCCTAATGAAGCTGAAGACAGACAGCATCAGTCTGGGCTCAGAACATGCTGCGAGCTCATTAAAATCAACGCGTCGGATATCTGGATATAACTGCTCCCCGAGTGAGTTTAATGAATGACAGTTTAAAGGATTCAACATTCACCACTTCAAATATTGATGCAAATACCAATTGAGTAAAAAAATGGGCATGGTAATATACAAACACAATTCCTACAACAATCACTTTTGTCACACATATTTTTTTTTCCACACAATGACAGATAGAATGACAGCTAATTAAAATGTGCAGTAGATCCATGAATAATGGATAGATGGATGGATAGATGGAGGAAACGATCAAAGGAAGAATAGAAAGACAGACAGACAGACAGATAGATCGAAAGGCAGACAGACAGACGGACAGGCAGGCAGTATATAGATAGATAGATAGATAGATAGATAGATAGATAGATAGATAGATAGATAGATAGATAGATAGATAGATAGATAGATAGATAGATAGATAGATAGATAGATAGATAGATAGATAGATAGATAGATAGAAAAAAAAAAAAAAAAAAATATTATATATATATATATATATCACATACTATAACAGACAAAAATACAAATTGATATGGAAGAATGGATGGATGGATAGATTAATATATATACTTCTTACTTAGATTTCATAATTAGATGGATAGATAGATGGATGGACGGACGGACAGACAGATGGACAGACGGACAGACAGACAGACAGACAGACAGACAGACAGACAGACAGACAGACAGACAGACAGACAGACAGATAGATAGATAGATAGATAGATAGATAGATAGATAGATAGATAGATAGATAGATAGATAGATAGATAGATAGATAGATAGATAGATAGATAGATAGAAGATAGATTTAACTGACAGGACAAATGTATTTGTAAAGTAGTTAGCTAGTTAGTCAGTTAGTTAGTTAGTTAGTTAGTTAGTTAGTTAGTTAGTTAGTTAGTTAGTTGGTTTTGGTTGGTTGGTTGGTTGGTTGGTTGGTTGGTTGGTTGGTTGGGTGGTTGGTTGGTTGGTTAGTCAGTTAGTTAAAAAGAAAGAAAGAAAGAAAGAAAGAAAGAAAGAAAGAAAGAAAGAAAGAAAGAAAGAAAGAAAGAAAGAAAGAAAGAAAGAAAGAAAGAAAGAAACTGAAAATAGTAAGTAAGTAAAAAGGACTGGATAACCTTTGTTTTTAAAATATAATGACAACATTTCTGGACAACACATTCTGATTCCCCATCACGTATAGCTTCTTAGTTTCTATTAAGATACAGTAAACGCAGACGCAGTCGGAACACTGACCTTCCTGATCATCTGGTTGTAATTAGCGTCCTGCTCTCCGACAAAGCCCCTAAGAACAGACAAGCTGCTGTAATAGACGCTTCATTTACACTCCACAATCTGTCTGTCCTTCTCCACAGGGATCTTGATGGGATCATCAAACCACAGCTAATGATAGGAGCAGCCTTTTACAGCTATATGGTCATATGAATTGTGTCTTGCCATTAACTCTTTTGGCACGTCATGGCTTTCCATTGTCTTGTGCTCCTTTCCGACCTAATTTGAAAATATGCTTATTTTTTCTGTATATTCATATTCATACATCATTGTTACAGTAGGAAGGTGGAGTTGGAGTTCAAGAAGTTGCCGTTTCGAATCCCACTAGGCTGATGCTACAACTAAGTGAGCAAGATGTAGACCCCCATAGGCTCTCTGATATCATGGCTTAAGGCTTCCCAATGCTCCGGGTTTTTGAGTGTAACATCACTGGATGGGTAAATGCAGGGCAAAATTTTAACACGCCCCTAGTGGCCATACTGACAAACTCACTCACTACTTTTCTTTCTCTTGATGCGGTGGAGCCATCCATTGGCGTCCCATAAAAACTTCTAAAAAGATCATTTTGTGACTGTTAACCAAGTGAGGAAACACATACAGCAGCTTCATGATCCATAAGCCAGAGAAACAACAAAGATTTAACGTGAGGTCTGCCCATTACACGGAAGAGTACATTTATTAAATAAAGCAAAGCACTAAATCAGAACAGACACTGTTAATGTGTTTTACCTCATCTGAAAGAAAAGCAAAGACTCAATCTGGAGCAATTAGACTTCGTGTGGGAGGCAGACGGGACAAAAAAAGAATTACTCCAATATGATTTTGTCCTTTTTGGCACTAGACGTCTATTATGTTCAGGATAATGTGCTTTCAGTTCTCCCTCAACCATTTCGTCAGCGTGCACTTTTCCTGCAGTGCTTTGAATAAATCAGAACTCCATTAAAGTCTTCACACTCTGAGATGCTATGGAGGATTTTAATTACTAGCCGGGACAAAGAAGAGACGGCAGAGAATGACTATTATCAGCAGTCTATATACGAGCTTCTCAAATGCCAGACCAATACTGACATAATTATGTGTTCTCTATGCGCTGACCTTACCACTTTTTTCTGATTAGTCAGGAGAAGCGAAAGATCTGTAGTCGCTTGATA
Organism: Paedocypris micromegethes; assembly: GCA_028031935.1. NCBI lineage: Eukaryota > Metazoa > Chordata > Actinopteri > Cypriniformes > Paedocypris > Paedocypris micromegethes. The sequence goes on from CM051500.1 coordinate 22,417,613, forward strand.
ATGAGACGTGAGACTAATCATCGTGCTCATTGGTGCAGGCTTTCTTCAGATCAGGTCAGACAAGACCTAAATTATCTCCATTAATAGGTTACTACGCTACCTGGATTCCCAAACAGCAAGTGACCAAATGGTCACTCACCAAAGGTTGTGAAGCAGGAAGTTGCATGGGGACATTTTGAGTCATGTGGAACATCAGAAGGGCATTGAGAACATCACAAGATAGATTTACTAGATAGTCATGTGAATTTAACATTAACGCGAATTTAGACCAAGCAAGTTAGAAGATGTTCGGCGATAAGGTGGGAAGCAATATACATTTTTTTTTTCAAACTTCAGTAGAACTTACAGCAGTGTGAGATTAAATGTGTTAATTAATTGGTTGAGAAGCAATCAGATATCACAAAGACAGAATAGTGTTAATCGTGACTGATTAATGAAGGTTTTATGGAGTGAATCTGCTGACCACGCAGCACATGGCTGCTCATCCCACCATTAAGAGCTTGAGGAGCCGTTCTGTTGCTATGTGTGTGATGGAACCACCAGACGCCATTTGTTGGCAGGGCTAAGAGATTTTGTGACCACTATGTTGGCTACAGTGAGTCTTTGAATCCGGAAACCAGTCTTTGAATCTGGAAACCAGTGTATATATTAATGTGCAGTGTACCTCTTTTGGTCATCAAAATCAGTGTGTGGTTTAATGGTTTAAAGTTTGGATTTTTTTATCAAATGATTGCAGGTTGAACTCTAATTGTTTGGTATATGCTTGAGCAAAATGTTGGATTGTACTATGACAGCAAGGCAACATCTTCAGAGCTCCAACACCTTCTTTCCTTCAAAAATTTCTTAGTATTACCTGCAATTACATTAGTTTTATTTAAACCACATACAATATTTTCCAAGTTAATAATTTGTTTAACATTATTTGTTTAACAACATTGATTATATGATAAAGATATAGGTATAAATGTATTTTCCACCTGAAATGTGACTTCGATTTCCACCATCAAAGTGTGCATTAATTATTAAATATGAAGCAACATATTAAATCATCACACATGTAATATTTGTGTAACACACCTCAAGCTGATTTTTACCATTTTTTACCAATTAAAAGTCTACGTATATTTATTCATAAAATCATTTTAGCATCAACCTGTTTTTAAACTTATTTCTATTGTGTTACATGTTCACCAGATGGCGCTATAATCTCAAGCTCAAACAGGCCTGTTCCCTCAGAACAAATATGGTATTACTTGTGTAAGTGCTTGCATTTCCTAATAAGCAAAACCTAGTTCAATAAAGATCTTTAAATGTGTACACGTATTTGGAACACTTGTGTATTTTATCATTTGGTGATAGAACAAAACAAAGTCTGTTAGTTTCATTAGTTTCAAATTTGAGAAAAACACATTAACGGATAACCAGAAGAATAATTCATATTTCAAAATTAGCAAACACACTTGCACACATACACACACTTGCTTTTAAATCTTGGTGGGATCCCGCTATAGACTGGCATACAAGAAAATGTTCCCTACCCCTCATCCCAATCCCAACTATCAGAATATTCCCACTCCCTGAGCTCTAAATCACCATATTGACCTTAAAACAGGCCTTCAAAGTTGTGAGGGACACAAGGGTTGAAAACTGGCATGACCTAAAAGTGCACATGGACACAAACACATACAAATTGACCAGTGACAAAAAACATGCAGACATATTAGCAGGTATATTTTTTATTACAACATAATTTTGATTGAAAATTTTAAATTCAAATTTACTGCACACACTGTATTTGCTCTAGATCTTGTGGCTGGTGCTGCAATTTTTCAGTTGATCGTATAGTTTTTATTATTCATTTTTATTGTTAAAACATTAGAAAAAAAAATCATACGGATTTCAGAAAAAAAAAAAATCACTTAATAAATATTGCGGTGGTCTAGTCTAGAGTGATCGTTCAATCTTTGTTTCTCACAAAACATTTGGATCTACAGTATTATTATTTAAGAGAAAAGTAAATTAGACTGGATTTTGTTTCAAGCTTTGCTTTGAAGATCATCCAGTTTAAAAATACTTGACGTCTTCAACTAGTGCTTTTTTTTTATTGTTTTATCAGGTTGTGGATTTTTGATATAACTGGACCGAAAACTATGTTTACATGCCATCAAAGCAATCTTCTAACTGAATTGTGGTAAGAATGCTTAAGTCAACTGAAATGTCATTTTGGAACAGATGATTAAAGGAGAGCACTTGTTACTTGGAAGCTAGTCAAACATCTGGTCGCAATACTACTGATTAAAAAGCAGCTTGTTAATATTATTTTCTTTTAATAGCCGTATGCTAACAGGCTAATAATTCTTGGTCACATTTCTTTACAATCTGAGGTTTTGTCAGTAGTTTCTGTTCTGGAAGAAAAGCCGTTCATATTCAGCAAATACATTCTATAAAAGTACCGGCACTGTAAATTTACACCGCTCTGTTACAAGAAAATAGTTTGTTGTATTAATGGTAAGTTGCTCTTTTTTGCAATGCATCATTGGACGAATTCTAGTGCATTGTGTTATAAATAATTAAAAAAAAACGTAATAAATCGTTATTGTCTTACAGTTGAAAGAAAACTGTATATCATATTTTATAGAATGCTACTGGAAACCACATTCTTCAATGGATTACATTATTTTACATGAAGTTCTTTATAGTGCATGTGAAGTACGAGATACTGTATTTTATAACAAATCCTTTTAATGAGATTTTTGTTTATTTAATTATTGTGCTTTGGGTAGTCATGGTTCAACTAAAAAAATGATTTTTTGATTCGACAGCTTTAGCCGCTTATATATTTCAGCCACTAGAGGCCGCCGTTGTGACATATTGGTCACGTGCGTGACTGAACCAGGAAGTAGTTTGATGTGACGCGTGCACATGCGACGCGCTCATCACATCACAATCATGCGGCAATTGTTCAACTACGTCGATAATGTCATGCTATTTGTGTGTTTAACGCGAACAAATGCGTTTGATCGACACAGCACCTAAAAGTGCACTCGAGTGAGTTTGGCTGAGTTTTTGTCTCGTTATGGTTTTTGTAAAGCCTATTTCTCTCAGTAGTTGTTGTACAAACACCAAAAGTTATCGTGGAGTTGTAGCATGAGTTACAAACACTTATTTATTGGTACTGCATTTAATGATTTAAAATGTGTGTTTTACTTTTCGAAATAACATGCGTGTGCTTTGCGGACGATTTAATGTGAACGATTTGTTTAGAGTTGTAGCCAATGCAATTTAAAAATGTAAACTTTGTTTATTGACAACACACACACACACACACACACACACACACACACACACACACACACACACACACTCTCAGAGGCAAGCGCAGACTAGTGTTTCTGTCACTCACTCACGTGTTTTATTCTCTCCTTTTAGGACTTGGAGATGTTTTTGGAATGATGGTTGAACCATGACACAAAATGCAAGCTTTGCTGAACACGGGACATGGACAATTTAGAAAACTCCTTCAACTGCAAAGAGACGGGGGCTCCACTCAACACCACCGTCCCCCCACATAATGGCAAGCCCGTGGGGTTTGTGCTGGTCCATGCAGGTGAACAAGTGGTGTGTGTGTGTGTGTGTGTGTGTGTGTGTGTGTGTGTGTGTGTGTGAGGCATATGTGATCGCCTTGTGTTTGGGAGTTGGACTTGTGACCAAAAGGTTGCAGTTTCGAATACTGGTCAGGTGGGTTTCACACCCGAGTGTCCTTGGGCAAGACACTGACCCCCACATGGTCCGCGGCTCCTGGTTTGTGTCTGTCACTTCACTGTGTGTGTGTAATTTCACTGGGAGGTTAAATACAGAGCACAATTTTGGTCCCTCGTGGCCATTTTGACTAACTTGTATCAAACTTATCAATTTAGAATTGTGTTCTTTAGTATGTGAAGATGGAGTTCAAAAGTGCAGTTTCGTGTCACATTCCAAAAATATGAAGGATAATTGGATTTAATTGGAAGTGTGAGTGTGGTTTTGTGTGTCCTGCTTTGTGATTGGTAATCCAGTTGCAGTTGATGGAAAAGATCAGTGGGTACTTTTTGTATCATTAGCTTTTTGCTTAATGCACTAACATTCAGTTATTGTTCAGTGATATTTTACTATATGACTATAATTCGCGTTATTGGCGAGCAACAATTATTTACTAAATTTATAATGAGTTCAAGCTAATTTTCCCCGCGTTGCATGAGCCAAAAGGATGTATTTTTTCATGCATGAGTCAGATGCAAACATTAACCGACCTACCATGCCTTTATTTGCAAAGCAAGTTTATGCTCTGCCTTTCTGATTTTAAATTGTGTTTAGGAAATTTGAAGTTAAATCTGAAGCAATGAAAGCAAGAAAAATGCAAAAAAAATTTTGATTCCACACAATTTTTCTTGTAATAAAACAAATGTATACACAGTAATATTTTATGAATCAATTACAGTATATATATATATATATATATATATATATATATATATATATATATATATATATATTTGTATGTACAAGTTTTATTAAGAAAATACTTTAACAGATGCATTTAAAAATGTTTTACCACACTTTTCAACAGAAATCAAGATTCAAGATTGTATCTACATTTTAGAAGCTCTATTGATGTATTGTGTGTCTATTGCTATTCTTTGTCTTCGATTTAAAGTGTTTTGGTTTTTAATTTTTCTGAAATGTAAAAATGTAAACAAGAACTATATTGCCATTAATGTAGCCATTGGATCAAACAGAATATGTACATTTATAGACAAATATTCAAAGTTATTTATTAATTGTTTTAAAATAAAAGTGCTCTTTTTTTTCCCCAAGGAAATGCTGCGTCACAAAAGGGATGACAAAATAAAGTGTTAACAGCTGAGGAATCCCTCATTCGTGTGAAACTCATTTTTGATATTTGTGCTTTCTCAGGCGCAGGGTATCATTCTGAATCCAAAGCCAAGGAATACAAGCATGTGTGCAAGAGAGCTTGCCAGAAAGTGAGTCGAATGTCATTCTTCATTCAAAATCTTGCTTTAAAGAATTTTTTCGATTACTGTTTCAAGCTCTGCCAGAGGACATGTTGACAAAGCATCTCGAGGATTGAGTCTGCAAGAGATTCGGATGATCTCTGAATAGTTTCAACCTAAAGGAAAAAAAATTCTACTTTGATTACAATTGATAGACGAAGCCTTACTAAGATAAATCTGAAACCTGTTTTGCAGCGAACAGTATTGCATTGGATGGAGTCTCTATCATTTTTTCCCCCTCCCGAAGTGCCTTGTAATGGATGAAAAGAAGGGATCAGTCTTGTGTAAAACACCTGTGCCAGGGAATTTGAGTTATGTGTTGATAACTCGACACCAGCGACGGCCTGAGCCTCTGCTCGGCTTAATATAATGTTCCAAAGCTCGTCGAGTGGAACATACATCAGCGATATTTTCTTTTCTCTCCAGTTTGTTGGATTAGCAAGTTTTTTTCAGATTTGTATATGTTATTCGCTTTTTGTTTTAGCTTCTGGAGGACGGAAAGACTAGAACGGCATTCTTCTGAGAGCTGAGATGCTTTCTCAGATGAGGCGCGGTAGCTGTCATCGGCTGTGATCTAATGTGTTTCAGGCCGTGGACAGACTCAGGGCTGGAGGATTGGCACTGGAGGCTGTGACGGCTGCTCTTGTGGAGCTGGAGGTTAAGGACATTCCAGATTTTATCCAATCGGATTCTAAAACGTCTGAAAATATGAATGTGTTTTTGATCAAAAAATGTTTTTTTTTTTTTTTTCAAACCGTTTACAGGACTCTCCGTTCACCAACGCGGGGACCGGATCCAACCTGAACCTTTCCGGTGAGATCGAGTGTGACGCCAGCATCATGGATGGGAAGTCTTTAAGTTATGGAGCTGTTGGAGCCTTAAGTGGTGGGTTCTTTTGAGAGAATTTACTTGTTTTATCATTAGGTGGATTGGAATTTAACTGGAAACGTGGTACTCATCATCTCTCAATCAGGAATCAAGAACCCAGTGCTGGTGGCCAGAAGACTCTTAAGCGAAACTCAGAAAGGGAAGCTGTCAGCGGGCAGGATCCCACCCTGGTGAGGACCGTTCTCACCTTGGGATCAGCTGAGCAATGGTGCCATATACAGTACAGTTGATGTGGAGTGATTTGTCATTCAACACTTCCCTAAAGTGTCCACACTAAACTTGCATGGTAGAATTTTCAGATGAAATGGTGGTTTTATGTTTAGCTGCTCCATGTGCTACTTCTTTCCTCTGCTTTGTCAGCTTCCTAGTTGGTAGAGGAGCAGAACAATGGGCCGTCAGTCACGGTATTCCAGCCTGTCTTTCAGAAAAGCTGACCACCAGTGAGTATCAGACCACCCAGGCTCCTGCTGCAAGCTTTACGTATGGTGTTAGATTCATATCCTTTAATAAAGTTACAAAAACAGCTTTCACTTACTGTGTTAATAGCATTATCTTTTGTCAACTCATTTTAATTGTGGTAAATCGTGAGCTTTTAGATCAGTATCAAATTTAAAGATCACTTTGTGTCAAATTCTGTATCAAGTTTAAAAAATTGCAAATTTGCAAAAGTAAACAATAGAATAAAATTTCTCACTCTCTCTTTCCAATATTTTTTTTGCAAATTTTGCTTTTCCAAAATTACATTTTGCTACAATTTGAGCCAGCTGTAAATTGATTTTTGTTTCAACAATTAGCTACTGTTTCCACCAAAGTAAAACACATAAGGATTTTAAGACAAAATAAAACTTAATAAAAGCAGAGTATTATGAAACACACACACACGCACACACACACACACACACATTTTTTGTAAACATGAACAGAAACCTGAAATTGAATCTGAAATGCATTGGCTTTGATTCGTTTAATTTGAAGAATATAAATCAAAATATATTTTCATTGACCACATATTGTACCCCCACCCTACGCATATACAGCACATACAGGGTGTTTTGGGTCTTAAACCCGCGACTAAAAAACGTGTGATAATTGTAGGTAATTGTAACTGTATATATAAAGCAAGTGTGAGAAAGAAATCTGCAACACACACACACACACACACACACACAGTAAAACTCTGCCCCCCATGTTTTGTAAAGGCTGATGTGAACAGGCTAAAAATCCAATGGTGTTTGATGTGTTGAGAAAAATAGGGAAAGATGGTGTTGAGAAAGATAGTGATAGGAAAATGTATTGAGAGAGAGAGTGTAAAAATGTCATTTAAAAAAAGAAAAGGACTAAGATCTAAGATTATATGGCATGTAATTGGGATGAAGTGACCATCTGTTAAGTATTTAACTTATAATTATTTTATGTTTTTTTTAAACCAAAAACCTAGTGGGTCCAGCAGATCTATGAACGCTAGCAGAGCAACAAAACACTCAACACCACACAAGGGTTAATACTATATTACAAATCAAGTCCTACTTGAATCAACCAGACAATCCTAAGCATAGTTGTCAACTACCGTTTTGTTTTTTCCACTAATCGCTGTTCTATTGATATTCTTGAACGCAATATTCTTTACATTTTGCTTATTTGGTTGATTTATCAACTTTGATTAAGAGATTTTCACTGAGGTGGAATGTGGTGTTTGCTCAACAATGATTTCTGCTCTTTATTAGCATGCCTCATGCCGACTCACAGTGTGTGCTAGACAGAGATAGACGGTGTGTTTTCTGCTCTGTGGAAGATCTGACGCCAAAACCATGACTTCATTCCAACACATGTCCCATTATTGAGCGAGACTTTGAGGATTTTTACCACATTTCCACCAACAAACTGATTTATTATGGCAATAAAAGTTCCTCCCCACACTGCACTATACTACCATGAGTAATAATGCTAATAATCTATGTAAAAAGACCACAGGAGCATAGAAGCCATCACTATTTAGTGGGTCATGACAACATGGATGATTGTTAATGCAGTTGACTAACTTGTGTGTTGTCACGTCTTTTCAGAGTTTAGCTTGTCTGCCTACAAGAGGAACAAGAGAAAGATGGAGTTGGCCGAACAGATTGAGACAAAGAAGAGAAGACAGTCAAATGAACTTGTGAGTCAGACAAATTTTCTGCACATGTTTCCTTTCTTAAAAAATGGCTATTACCGGAACCTTCCATTGAAAACTGCTCCACTCAACTTATTTTTAACATGACATGTTATTGTTAATACACATTAATGAATTAAAAACTGAAGGTAAGTATAGTTTTACTAAACAAAATGTTAACACTTCTTAACTTTGAGAATTGAGAATATCTAAATGCTGATCTATGAAAACTTCTGGTCTTAACTTGTGAATTAAGTAATTGCACTTAAATTTGATAAAAAAAATTCGCATTATTTATTTATTTTTTTATTTTTTTTTTAATTTTTACAACGTTTAAAACTTAGTAGTGGTAATATTGAATGTCGGACTGGACCCGGACCCCGAAGCTGTCTCATATGGACCCGGTGCTACAGACCCAACTGAACGTTTTGATCCAAAATCTACTGGGGCACCTCCATTTTTTTTGGTGCAGCTATTGTGATCTTTAAGATAATCATTAGGCTCCCCACTGCTCCGGGTTTTTTGTGTTCACTTCACTGAGTGTATGTGCACATTCACTTGGATGGGTTAAATGCAGAGCACCAATTTCAATATGGTCCTTAGTGGCACTCACTTTACTTTAGTAAGGGAGGATCTGAGAATGCTGTGTCCAATTGAAAGCAAGATAAGTGAGTCTGATTAAGAAATGGATGGTAAAAATTGCGCTGTGCAAAAAGAGAAAAGTAGACAAATAGCTGGCAAAACAGCAAAAATTACTCACTGGAAACGCAAAATCATAGTGTAGATAAATCAACCCTTAAGATTAACTAACTTTTGTGTGAAATAAAAATAAAATATTATTCTGTCTTTCTTTCATTCTTTTAATTTCTTTCAAAGTAACACACTTACTATTTTACACTTTCTTATTTTGAAAAACAGCCCTGCTTTTTTCCACAAATTAGATAATATTGTAAGTTTCTGCTCAGTTCAATGTTGCATCAAACATTTATCCAAATAACTTTTTTTTTATTCTACTGAATTGATTTATCAGACTTCGACTTGATGATATATTGCAGGTAAAAGTAGTGATATGTATGCGGACTATAAGGCTGCCCATTTTATAAACATCTATTTTGTAATCTTTTTTTCCACTTTTAAGCGATGTTTAGGATTTTAAGCGTGGCTTTTGTAGTTCTGAAAAGGATGGATATTAAAATCTTTTTTTTTTAAATTATTAAATTACTTTCATGCCAACATATTGCACACTGCAGACTTTTTTTCCACACATTTAGTCTCTTTTTCGACACCCGGTTGAGGTCAGTGAGAGAAGACGAATGGATGTTGACAGAGATTTCCATTGTTTGCTAAACTTGAGCAACCAGGGACATTTGCAAAAATAAGTTCCACATTGAAAACCTGTGATGAAATCAAACCCTGAAATGTGTTCCAGAGTCAAGCAGCTCTCCACCACATCTCTTTTATTCCCAGGCTTTGAGTTACATCATGCCTTCACTTCATATATGTCAATATATTGTATTTTGCTGTTATACACACATGCAGTTATATCCTAGAAACACTGTCAGTGTTTCTTCAGAATTCAATCCAAACGTTTTAAGGGAAGGTGCCTTTGTTTAAACCCTGGTTTTGGTCATGGCATTAAGGGACGCGAACACCAGCCAAAATCTGATTAAAAAAAGACTGCTAAATACGCACGCTTCCTCTATAAATGCCGTGATCTATAGGTTTCCACCCTCCCGTCCTATTCGGCACATTTAATTAGGCTTAAACACAGCACAACAGAGGCATTTGCTCTGACATTATTACTTGACTGATAACAGGATCTGCATGTGTTCAGTCCTTTAATTCAAAACCGCCACATATGAGGAGGAGGAGGAAACCCGTCGGGTAATGACGACCTTGAAGGGGGCGTGGAGACCTCAATTACTCACAATCACAGGAAACACACACAGGGCTTGCTGCTGCGCTGACATGGCAGTGCACACGAGGAATTTGGCTTGGCTGATGCCGTTCTCAAGTCACTGATCAGAGGAGCATGCTTGTGGTGTCGATGCCTTCAGAGCATCAATCCTTAGGTGTTCGTTTGCCGACTGACTTGTTTTTGTTCAGGAGACTTGTGGGATGATTGGAGACCTTCAGTTTTCTGCAGCCCTCCACCACCCTGCTGGCCTGATCGGCTGTGCCCACATCTTGAAGCTATTTTGCAGAATTATTTCCTGTAATGTGCTTGAGCATGTTAGCATCTCCTGACTTTTCGGGAGAGCTTTTAAGGAAGCGATTTGACAGGTACACATGGAATGCAGGTGTGGAGGGCAAATGGGTTCCAGCACAGATCCATCGGTGGCACTAGACTTGTGTGGTCTGGATTGGAAAAGTGAAGTCAGGGTCACTCTGGGGTCGTATGCTGCAAATTACAGTGTCTGTGTAAATTTGGAGGAAAATGGTACGGATACGGGGATTTTGTGTTTTCAGAGGCGTTTTTGTCTTTCGTATTGTTTAGATGAAAAAGCTGGGCGGCATGGTGGTGTAGTGGAGAAGACCACTTTGAGAGATCAAGGCCTCCATGCTGGCGTGGGTTTCCTTTAAGTCTCCCATTTTTCCACCCACAGTCCAAAAACAGGAGAGTTTAGTGTGTCTCGCTCTGTGATTGGTTGGCCAACAATTCAGTCGATGTGTTCCGCTCTGTGGTTGGCCAACAATCTTGGGTAAGTTTCCCACCTTCAGGCCCAGAGTTGCTGGGATGAGATACAGCTCCCTTGACCCAGAAATGGAGTGTTTCAGGATTAACAATTTCCTCAAAACAGCATCTAATGGTGATTAGGATATCAACACATCCCCAAGACTCATTTTAAGTGGCCTGTGGTTTATTTGATTTGGCAAGTGCTTTTTATTATTGTTTTTTTAGGGTATGAAGTGCATTTGTTGTTTGCCTGGAAATCACAAGATTTTTGAGTTTTCACTCTTTCTTAACCTGTTTGTATTTCTCAGAACCAAGATCTTTTTCATTGGTTCTTCTGGGATCTTCTGGGCCTTTTGTGGACATGTCATCCCGTTATTGAAAGTTTCTCACAGTCATGGAAAACCAGCACAATAAAGAATTTGCATATTTTAAATTGTTTTATTTGGTGAACAGCCGCAAATCCTCAATGGTGTCACTTAATTTGAATATATTCATATTGAAGTTTGTCTTGTTTAAATTTTTTTTATGAAGAATGGCTTGTTTAAATGGATCTTTGATTTGGCTTTGTTCAAAAGTCAATATCATTATATTAGAGTACCTTTCCGATAGTTGCTTTCTTTATACAGAAAGATCATGTAGTTTTTTCAAGGGTCAAAAGATGCGTTGTTGATTATGTTGTATGGCATTACACTTCTCTGTTATATGCATGGTTTATTCTAAAATAATTTAATTGTGCAATATTTTATTCAGTTGAGTAAAAATTATTAATGTGATTAATAATTCATACTTTCTGCATTGTGTTTGGACAATTGCTACGTATTTGCGTCGTCACGACGAACAGGATATAAATGTGATTGAGAGTAGACTTTTTGCAACTGTCCTGTAGTTTTGAATATTACTTAACATATTGAGTAGTGGCGTTTTTTGAATAACCCTGTTTTACTTGTTTATTTATTGTTAAACACATCAACTTCGTAAAGGTGCTGGTTTTTTGTAAAGCTTTGAGAGTGTTTATTAGTTGTGTAAGTCATGTTGTCTTCACACCGTAACTGTTCTGAAAGCTCAGTCGGGGTCTTTTTCTCTCTGATTTCGTCCTGCTGTTTGTGCGTCTCGACCTGCAAATGGTTATTCACCCAACCAGTGTGTCTTCATTATTGTCCTGTGTTGACGTTTAGGTTAGCACACACACACACACACACACACACACACACACACACACACACACACACACACCGAGCTCACAGGAGGGCTGCAATCTTTTGGGATGATCTAATGAGAGATTGAGGATGTGTGAACTCTATGTATTCTTCTAAAAAAAAAAAAATATGGATGAAAAAAATGAAATTGTATAAATTGTGTATTTACACTTTTGTGCATGTATAGATGTAACACATTAAATAGGGCTGTAATTATTTGAAATATTCTGCTTTTGAAAAAAATTAATTTTGTTAATTCAATTAATTAACATGCATTTAAATGCATGAATGTCAGAATATCAGTAGGGGTTTAATATTTAAAATCATTTTTGTTTGTTTATTAACTTTAGAAACAGTTTGGCCGTAACTGATGCTGTTATTTTAAGTGTCTGTTCGCAGATGTACTCGCCTAGTGTTGCTTTTATATTATTGATGCTGAGCTCAATAATTATAACATTCTGTATTAGGCAATTTTCTCCTATTTTAGAAATCATCTGCACGTTATAATCAGCAAAGGTCGGAAGATCAGTGCGTCAGCAATGACATTTCGGTCATGGGAAGATGAAATTACAACATAAAAGTCATCACGTCTTGAGAACGGACCAATTTATCAAGTGTCTCTTTGCCTCCGTCGGCTGCGTAATCTTTCCAAAATACACAGCAATCAGCATATGAAAACAGCCTTTACGAATGACCACTTTAGTCATTATCCCCAGCACGAGGATCATTTATCAGACCCTGATGCAGAATTAGACTTTTTGCTGTAGTTGGAAATCGACATCTCTTTCACTTCTCAGGTTTGTCAGAAAGTTCAGCTCTGGCTGTGGAATCCAGCTGTCCGTGTGTGTACATTGTGTTTCACTCTTGCTCTTTGGAAGTGTGTGTTTTTGATGTTTCCAGAAACCACAGGCGCTTCAGCCACTTTTCTTCGCCTGCAGTTTAGCCTGAAGATGCTTGTTTATTTCTCAGCATGTGCCAAATTTCTTGGCATGTGGGGCTAAAGAAACGTCTTGAGATGATCGTAATCAAACGGCAATGTTTTATGCAGAGGAACGATTTTGGATGCCTGGAGCCCATCGGAGATCTGGCGGTGGGAAATGCGGAGAATCACTCGGCGTCTCTGGACACAGTCGGGGCGGTCGTGGTGGACTGGCAAGGCAATGTAGCCGCTGCGGTTTCCAGCGGAGGCTTGGCCATGAAACATCCAGGCCGAGTGGGCCAGGTGAACATCTTCATCTTCTAACTGAGCTCAAGCTTCAACGGTTGTGTTTTTGACAAGTGTCCATGTGGCAGGCTGCTCACTATGGATGTGGCTGCTGGGCTGAAAACGCCCGTGATGTCAGCTTGTACTCTACGGCTGTGAGTTCCTCAGGTATTAGTACACCAGACACTGACTTATCCACAAGTCATGGTTTACTTGAACAAATCTGTTCTTTTGTTATTTTTTTTCCCACCATTTTCTTGAGTTACACTTGCTGAACAATCGTTATTTTTTTTTATGTTTTTATTTTGTGCCTGAAAAATTAGGGGGGGGGGTGTGACTGTTTGTGGGGTGCTTATATTCACAAAAACAAGATGTGTTGCCAAAGCTATTCATTCCTTGTCTTGACTCCCATATGAACTTAGTAGTAGTATTAGTAGTAGTTTATTGTCATTACAGCGTTGGGGTAAAACATTGTAACGAAATTACAAGAGAGGGCCGCAGAGCATTTGGCACGCCACTCTTATCTTCTTGGAAAAGTAAGCGTTTGAAGAGCCTTTCTGATAATCCGTTTCAGACATACAAGGTTACATTTGACCAAGTTAAGCACAGAGAAACTTGTGCTGGAAACTTTATCTTGAGACACTGTGACAGAAGGAATGTGACAGAAAAAGTCAAAGTTGTGAGCGTGAGTGTCCCTTATCAGTATTTGTCCAATGTTGCGAATCTCCCTACAGACATAACAGACTGCAATGATGGCCTTGAAGAGAAGCCCAAGCCTATTATCTGTTGACCGGCCGGGGTTAGGGAGGAAAGGGGGTGGATTATAGATACAATTCAGGGCCAATAACACAATTTCAGATTCATGGTTGATTTCAAAATCATAATCAATCAGTCATGACAGTCACTGAGGGCATTCTTTCCTGACAATGTGGAGAAGTGTGGACATCTCCTGTAGTCCTGCAGAAAAAGTCCTAACATCAGAGCCAGCCGACGGTCTCTCTGCTTCCCGATGTCCGGCTGTCTCTGTCCTTCCTCAGTGCGGCTGAGATGTTACTGTTCAGACCATCAAAATGGAACCAATCATTATGTCATACGATGTCCGCACAATCTGTACTTCCAGTCTTTAGATCTGTGTTCGGCCGGGCAGCCAATAATGCCTCCCACAGCTTTTCCAATCGTCTGATACACCAGAGTGATATTTCGGCCAGTCTGTATCAGTCCGGAAAAATAAGCCGATATTCCACCCTCCTCAATGGACAACGGTTCCAGGCACCTCGACCGATGAGTCTCGGACACACCCAGCAGCGAGTGTCCCATGAGGGCAGGTCGGATCCCTGGGAGATTCCTCCATTGGGGAAAAACTTTTCCAAAAGCACTCAGTTAAAATTTCCATGTTCCTCTGAAAGAAAAACCAGCAGAGCTTCGAAAACACAGGAATAATCAGAAGCCTTCAGCGATAAAGCAGAGTAGAGAGGGTGGAAACACGTCTGCTCGGGTCCAGAATTTAAATTACATTTAATTCATAATCCATGGGATCTAGTGTGATGGTCATCTTGTACAGAGCTGTAATAGCTCTAACTGATTTCTTCTGTGAAGGTCGTCTGACAAGGCTTAGGACTAGATGTTTGTTTATGGGAATGTTTTGACCATTCTTCCAGAATCGCGTTTGTGAGGTCACTGTGATGTTAGTTGGGAACTCCTGACTCAGTCTCTCAAAGACTGGGCTTCTGCATCGCTGCATTAGATGATGGTCGGCTCCAGACGTGTGAGTCAGTGTAGTGCCCAATGACACTCAGTTGTGGTACTTACCGGACTGGGATTTGAACCGGCAGATCCCATCAAACTTTTGTACCCTTCTCCTGGCAACCATCACCCTCAGACCTGTCAGATGGAGAAGCGAACTGAAGTTTCTAGTTCTGTAGCCATTCCCATGACCCCACTCTGTCTACCACTTTGTGGCCGAGTTGCTTTCGTCTTCAAACACTTCTACATACTTCTACATAATACAGCTGCCGTTGAGTGGAGAATATTTAGATGCCTGGAAATTTCCCAAATGGAATAGTTTCACAGTGGCATTTTATCAGTTCCACACTGGATTTCTCTGAGCTCATGAGAGCGACCCTTTCTTTCACTAATGCTGTAAATCAGTCTGCTCGCCTGTTTTATTCACATCTAGCCAGGGAAGTGATTGGAACATCTGGATTTGTAAAATTGGATGGACGAGCAAATACTTATAGTATAAAAAAATAAAAGTTAACTTGTCACTCGTATTGTCTTACTCTGCTTCTACTTCTAATGATTTTCAATTCTGCTTGTTGGATGTAAGTTGATGATTCTAGAGTTCTTGATTTCTTGATGTTGTGTGTTCTTGAGTGTATACTGCTTGTCACATAGATGCAGAAAAAAACTTTACTTTCTTTAGTTGTCTTTTCAAAATCTATTGAATTGAATGGATTTAGTAGCTTTTCTCCGCCATTTTTTTGCATGCCTTTTTCATTCTCCTAGAAGTGTGAAGAGCAGAAATTAAAAGAGCAATTACTATTGACTGAAGAAGCATAAAACTTTGTTCTTCATTATAATAAGACTCATATATTGCTAAGTGATTGCTGACAATTGTTGAAGTGTTTTTGTGACGTTATTTTGGAATAATATCCATTTGAAGATTAATGGTTTGTTTATCTTAAGGCATTTTTTAACCCGGAAGAGATGCCCACACTGACATCAGCAGAACCTTTTCTACATAGCTGCACCTGTAACTGTATTATATTTCACTAGGCAGAAACACTGCTTTAACAACCAAACACCTTATAAAACGATCTGGTTAGCTTTGAGTCGCCGAACTGTAGCTCGTGTTAATATTCTCCCCTGTGCCATAATCACTTACACAGCCTGCTGAACGGAGATTAAGGCCATATTTCCTTGGCTTTTGCTTCATCTTTTGTCTCGGTTCCACACACATGGCCTCCGAGGCTCACAGCACCCTGATGTGAAAGCACCTCTGGCCTGGTTCAAGAGAAACTGTGCTTCATTCAAACGTGGCATTTTACACCGGACTGTAGCATGTCTTGACTTCCTGTACTGCCATTGATCTGCCTACAACTGCGCTTACACACTCTCACTCTTCGTGTTTATCACTAGTATGAGCACAGAGACATTTATGAAGTTTGAAGTTTTATTTAAGTTATTTCCATTTTTTTTATTTGTATAATAATTTGTTTAATAAGTTTCTTTTTTCAAAAATAGGTTTTTGTATTTTTAATTTGAATTCTATTTTTTTTTTATAAAGCGTTGTTCATCATTGTGATCTTAAATTGTTTCTGTGCACTGTGTGCTAAAATATAAAAATAATTAACACACACACACACACACTTTAAAAGCAACTCCTAAAATGTTACTTTAATGGTTTTTGCAAATGTAATGATGTTTTTATTAAGTACTAAGTTATAATAAGTTTTTAATTAACTATTTATGAACGTTGTTATTTTTATTATTAGATTATGTGCACATTTTCAATCAGTTTCAATCTGTGAGTGTGTGTGTGTGTGTGTGTGTGTTATGTCTGTCCATTTGTCAAGGTTTGTATCTTCCAATTCATAGCCATTTCACTATCACTGACAGCAAATTGATTAAATTGGAACTTCTCGCTCATACATGTTGTTCAGACATTTCTGCTTTACAATCAGCCAAACTCAGACAACGGGCACAAAATATTGTGTTTTGGGTTTTTGATCATTCTCCAATCCAAAAACTAATGCCGAATCGCACATTGTATCACCATTCTAGCATGGGTTCCTCTTTCATCCTCCCCAAAATTGGAAACGCATGCCTGCAAAGACATGCTGTTCGAATGTGCGCTCCAGCGGTGCACCTGCTTTTCATTTCCCAACTTAAAAGGCGTTTCTATCAAAAGGAGGAGAAAAACAATCACTCTGGCTTCATACTGACACAAAGAGTTCACTTTTTCCCAGGTCTATCCTGTTACGTTCCAGAGTGTTTGCTGCGGTTTTGCTGAGATCCAGCAACGGCCCTGTTGGTGCTGCTAATGCCATTGTTTTTTTATTTATTCGCCACTGGAAGTGCAGTTTGCGCACTCACTGCACCGTTTGCTTGTTAAAGCGACTTAACTGCCACTAATGTTGCCAGCGGCGTGCATTTCTCACAAGAGAATGAAACGATTTACGGTCATTCGAACGAGGCGAGCCGATGGTCGAGCCATTTATTTGCTCCTCTTTTTGTTTAAAACGCAGAAAAGAGAAGCTATTGGCATCTAATTGTCAAGGCAACAAACCCAGGCTGGGTTTTGTTGTAGTTACCTGATATTTTACGAGGCCAGAGCTTGTGTTTACAGAAACAGCACGCCGGTTTTCTGAAGGCTTTATGGTTCCTCCGGCTCAAGTCGTTGCCAGACGTCAACCTTGAGACTTATTTTTCTCGTACAAACTTTTTTTTTTTAAATTTACTTTGTCCTGTATAGATTCCTTCTGTCTGGCTTGGGTCTCTGACAGTTTTTCTTCAGTTTATGGAGACACCTGCCAGTGTTGTGCAAGATGAAACGTCCCCTCCATCTTTTGGTTTTGTGCAGTGCATGTTGAGACGACCCAGGCCACAGCAATAAAAAAATATGCAAGCTACTCAGAAGTTTAATGTAGATGCATAAAAGCATATAATGTTATATTTCTTTCTCAACACCTTTAGAAACTGAATCAGACGGGTGGTCTAAACCTGTGGTGGACTGTAGGTTGGACGCTCCTATGACACAACTAAGCGATTTCCAGATGTAGTAGCAGCACTTTAATGGTGGAATTTCTGTTGAGGAGACTCCTTTTTTCCTTCTCGCTTTGATCCATTTGAGATGAGCACCATTTGGTTTGACCACAGAACGTCTCTGCAGTTTCTTTGGAGCGTGGCGCAGTGGACAAACCGAGTTTTACACCTGATATGGAAGTCTAGTCTGAAGGTGTTTTTGTGGTGTTGGCGTTTTACTTCTGTAGTCTAGACAAATGCTTCGGAGACCCTTCGTGTTATAGGTGTCTAGAAATGTGTTTTCTGCCCTCGTGTTCAACCTATAGATGATTCAACTTCTGTCATAAGTGGAGCACTTGTGCTTTAGAGATTAATCTTAATCATATGAGAAAACGGTGATGGATTCAAATCTCTTCCAGGAGAAGTCTGAACCAGGGTGTCCCAGCACCTACCACCGGAACTGTCTCTCCATCACGCTACTCGGCACTTTAATCATCACTTTAAACATTACAGACACTTTAACCGGTCACTTTTACAACACTTTCTGGATCACTGAGTCACTTTTTTAGACACCTTAAACTGGACACTTTAAACTTTTCTGGAGTCACTTTTTGTACATGTTTGTATTTTGCTCACTTGTACGTTATTCAATCGTATTTTTTATCTTGGAAATTTTGTATTTTTATATTTCATATTTTATCTTTATCTTTAACATTTACATCTTGTTTTTTATCATATTTCTATTCTTATCCTTTTATTGTATTTCCCCTTGCACATTTGGAATTACATTTTTTTTTTATCTTTTATATCTTGTTTTTATTGTACTTCTATTCTTAATTTGTTTTTTATTGTATCTCCCCCATCCCTATTTTTAAGTGGAATGATCAAAAACACATTTCACTACATGTTGTACCATGTATAGTTTGTATGTGTCAAAAAAAATTTTATTTGAATTTTGAATCCTCCCTTGTGCTGTGGCAGGGTCCGGCGAGCACCTGATTCGCACCATGTTGGCCAGAGAATGTTCCACGGCCATGCAGTCGGACAGCGCACACCAGGCCCTTCTGGAGGCTATGCAAAACAAGTTCATCAGTGAGTGACCGAGACGCGCTTTTTATTACGTATTTCTTTTGTATGTGAGTTTCAAGTTTATATTTGAAACCGTAGCACGGAAGGAAAAAACTAATTCGACAGCCACCACTCGTTCTTTTCATTTGGGGGATCAATAACATTCTTTACATGAGCGCCACAAGCTTTTGGCTCATTTTATTTTCTGCAGCCACAGTTATTTTCAGATGCTGTAAATTGCTTGTTGACAGTGCGGCTGAAGATGTCGCTGGCTTTCATGTGCGGCCGCTCCGCTTGTTTGCTTCTCTTCCCGGCCTTGTGAAATGGGTTGACCGCTTGGATTCTAAATTGAATGTAGTACACCCTGTTCGAGTGGAAAGATTTCTTGGTTTGTTTGGCCCGTGACACCAGAATTGTTTTTTTTTGATGGTGACACATCAATCAATGACACACATGGAATGATTTTGGCTCATGGTTTTGCACCTCAATTTACTGTAAGTAACAGGAAGTTATTGTAAGAAACACGTTTTGATTGACCATTTAAATGTTCCTTTTTCCAGGTTGCTCTTATTCTCAACACTTCTCACAATTAATTTGTTTTTGTTAAATTCCAAATAACGTACAGTTTCATAATGCAAATTAAATGGTAAAATTATAGCATGACTGTTTCCTTCCTGATTTTTTTTTTGTCTATTTATAACAACATTTCCGTCAATTTGTGTACAGACTGTTCTTTCTGTTTTCGGGAACGAGCCGAAATCTGCTTTTTAAAGGCTTACTGAAACATTTGTGATGAACTTATTAAAACTAAATTGTGTAGTTTTGCCATGCCAGGTCACCAGAATTGAATTGATCAATGGAACTTTTCCCCGAAACCTCATGCAAATCCATATCACTATATGTAATATATTAAAGAACTATCTAGAAGTCAAACCAACCCGAGATACAAAAGCCTTTTACAAGAATGTTGGGTAATATAGCGTTTTTGATGTCTTCTGGCCGTTCTGTTTGAAGACTGTCCAGTTTTTCACTGGAGCGTGTTAATAAACGTGTAATAAAAAGGCTCGGTTCTCTGAAAGCGAGCTGAACACAGCACGCTTTAATGAATCAATATGTCTAATGATCCCAAGCATCTCTCTTAAGCTCATTTCTAAACCCGTTCCGCATGCGGACTCACCAAACGCGCGAGTCGGTTAAACATCGGAGTTGGACGAAGGAATCTGTTGAATCAAACTGTCATCTTGTTTGCGTTTATCTTCTGGAAGGATCTGAGTGTATATGTATGCTTTCTCAGCTTAGCGCCTATATAAAGACTCCACGAGGGGTTGCAGAAATAATTCATTCCATTATTAACCCATCAGAGAGAAAAAGTGGCTCGGCTCCCAATTTTTCTTCTTTGCTTAATAAAACAAAAGCTTCGGAAAGGCTAATTGCTTCCATTCGTTTGGGTTGGCAGAGGAGAGGAGCGAAATGTACAGCTCTTCCGCTGGTTTTATTAACTTTTTCGAAACGAGCATTACTAATAAGTCATTTCTTCAATGGCTGGATTTTCCTAAAGGTCTCCAGCATTCTTTCATTGCTTTTCGAGGCCTGGAGTGATTGTAGCTGAAGGAGGTGTCACGGTTGAAAAACAGCCGGCTTGTTTTTGTTGAAGGTTCGCCGTTCCTGGCTGGCGAGGACTGTGTGCTGGGTGGAGTGATCGTACTGAGATGCTGCACGTGTGGAGAAGACCAGCCTTCTGAAGACATGCAAGCTCTGATGGGTACGTGCTCCTTTGTCCTGTCTGGACAGAACGTCAAGGCATCTTTATGCAGGGAAAATTCATTTTATTTGAGTTTGTGTGCAGTAGTTGTGCAAATTTGTATAAAACCAGGAAGCCATCCATTTCAATATTTTAAAATATATTTACGCTTAAGTGAAACCCCGATTCTAATAAGGGCTAAAATTCCACATATATATATATATATATAATAGATTTCTCCAGGTTTTTTTTTTCAGGTTTTGTTTAAAATAATTAGCAGAAAATTTCCGAACTTGTGATCAGTGTGTTCAGAGAAAATAAGTGTAAGAATCAACAATATTTAGATGTAAACTATATATATTTAAATTCCTAAAATATCTTCTTCAGCTTATGATCTTTATTATCTGTAGGAATTATGTTGTAGTGGATAAACCAACGACACAGCTAACATTTTACAATGTTAGTGTATAGCCTGAAACAAACATTTTTAGTTTGGATTGCACAGTTATTTAAATTACAAATAAATAAATTACAAAATCACAAGTGTCACATATTTATTTTTTTTTTTTTTAAGAATTTGCTGCAGCAAAACTTACACAAAAAATGAAATCTTTGAGAGACTGTCTTAGCAATAGCAATAAGGTTTACAGTTGTTACCCGTGCAATCTTTTGGTTTTGTTATCTTTGTGTATACATTCTGACCAGTTCCTTGTTATTTTGGTCCTGACTAAATTGACATTGAGTCCGTCCATTTCGTTTTACTCTTAAACTACAGGCAGACCTATCCTGAAAGCATATTTTGCGTTCCTGGGGAAGCGTGTGGCCCCAGAACATGTTCTGCTCTGCAGATAAAATAAGAACTATAATTGCTTTTAGTCAACTTCATCTGTCACTCATTCTGTTTCTCTTTCATTTACAGTGGAATTTCTGTGGAGCCATACTACAGAGAGCATGTGTGTGGGATACATGTCTGCCCAGGACAGTAAAGCCAGGGTGAGGGCTGTCTGTCTGTCTCTCTCTCTTGCGCAAAGTACGGTATACAGTAAAAAAGTATTTGCAATTTCAATGAAAACTAGGGCTGTGCAATATGGACGAATCACTTTGGTTAATTAACAAGATAAGATGCACAAGGATGCTATAAAATTAAGGTGCAAAATACAAAGAGATATAAAAAAAAGATGAACACATGCAGTGCAGATGCACACAGTGATTGTTAGAGAATGTAAAAACTTATTGTTTATAGAAACTTAGATTTTATTTTTTTTTTAAATCTTAGTTTATTCAATATACAAAAATAAATACAATAATACAATTGTCAATATATATATATATATATATATATATATATATATATATACATATATATATACACACACACACACACACACACACACACACATATATATAATTTGTATTATATTTATTGATGTTATGATGGAAGGATAGAAATCAAATATACACTTTTTCAATAAAAAGATTGGGGAACACCATTGTTATTATGGGCATTTGCAATGATAATTATTAAAAATGTTAGTATTAGTAAAAGATCGAACAATTAGATAAAAAAGGTTCAATGTAAGCCTAGAATCGTAATGCCACCGATGTACTGCACAACGTGATCGTGACCGCTTTTCAGACGTGGTCGTGAGACACCAACTCATTCCTGCACCATTCCAGAAGCATTCCTCCCATTCCTGCGACCACCGTGTGTATGTGTGTGTCTGATGAAAGGCCGGAGCTGATTGTCAGCTCAGTGAGATAGGGACCACGGGTTGGAGTTCCCGCAGTGTGTGTGGGGTTTGAAGCCTCACTTTTCACGCTCGTTGCTCGGAGTGCGTCTAGAAGTGTGCATTCAAACACTCCTTTGTTGGGTTTTTTTAGCTGGGAGCAGGAGCCAGTGTTCTCTTTGTGCAGGCTATTGTCAACCTGGAAGCGTTTTCTGGCTCTTGCGTCTGGCATTGACGAATCTCTTCCACTAACAAGCGTCCTCGCCTCCAAACTTCTCGACCTGTATGTTTATCTGTTTACCAGTTGCTAGGTTCAGCCATATGTTGGTGTTATTGCGACCTGTGTAGGACCTCTCCTGTTAAGAGCACGTCTGAAGAGCCAAGGAACTGTTGCTAATGATGTTGTTCTCACATTTTTTTTGACTTTGGCAAAGAGAAAAGGCCTTAAGCATATACGACTTTCAGAAAGCCAGTTCCATAAACGCGTTTCAGACAATGCCATTTAGTGTGCTAATTTCCTGGCTGAAGCCATGTGTGATATATGTGTTTTGTTCGAAACTTTGACAACACGAGATGTTTTGTTGGTCAGAAATGGCTTTAAATTGTCTGTTTTGTGCCGACTGCGCAGTACGCTATTCTCCCATGCGAATGAAGGAGCTTTCATACGCGAACAACGTTCCTCTTGTTTTTGCCCTAAAAACGAGGGACATAACTTTGTGGCCGAGAACAGACAGATTGTGAAAGCCACATCGTGACCATTGTCATGGATCAGTTTTCCGTGGCGTCCCGCCGCTGGCCCGAACATGCTGGTTTGCAGCTCTTTAACACGTTCCATTTTAACATGTCCATTAAGGACAGAATTTTAATGGCATTTTTTGGGTTGCGTCTTCTAAACAAATCTGTTTTCTGATGAGTTCCAAATGCAAGTCTCCAGGTTCTGCTGCCAGTGGATCTACTTTCTGGTCGCTTCAAGTTGTTGCAATTCTTTCCAGCAGTTGTAATTTCAACCACATATGAACTGTCACCTATAAAATACCACCAAGAACAATAATTGCTACATTTATTTATTCTATAACAGCAGTGATTTGTGTTTGTCGTTCTACTGTTCCACCGTAGATGAGTGAAGAATTTTTTGCGATTCCGATATCCGGAGGATTTGATTTTTGTGCAGGTGTGAGCACTCAATTGTGCAGACATGACGCCTTGTTCTGAGCAGATCCCGCCCACCCGAACGACTTAAACCGTAATACAATTTGTTTATAAAATAAGTCCGATTATTTCAAACTCTCATTAGCTGCACATGTGAGTTTAATCTAAAGTGAAGAGACTAATTCACACGTGTTGGATTACTACCGAAACAATTCAAGCTAAAACTCATTCAGATGATGTGGTTCTCAAAGGTTTTTTGTATGTTATTTTATTCCATGTTATGTTCTGCAGTGCAACTTGTAATGCAAGAATTGGGGGTTTTAAGAGCCAAAATGAAAACGGTGAATTTAATCGTAATGAAGTACAATGATGTTGAGTTGAACTTAAAGCCAAAATGATTCCACCATTCTTTGCAAGATACTGGAAGACTTCTCTTTGTTTACAAATAGTGTGTTTATTGCCTGCACTTAACAGAAAATGTGTTATTTTTTTATTTATTCTATTGTCAACAATTGTAAAAAAAACAAAATTGTGGCAATTATTTGCTTGGCAATATATGGCATCATATTTTTCAGAGTTCAAATGTTGGTTATTACCTCATGCAATAATGAAAATAGAAAGGAAATTCCATATATATTTTATTCATATACTTTGAGAGAGAGAATAAAAACATGGCGAGTAGGAAATCAGGGATGGATGGGTGGAGAAAGTGAGATGCTGGAGATGGGTGCTTTGACCAGGAGAGAGATGGGTGAGATGAAAAGATGAATGGATCTATGGGAGGATAGACCGAACGACAGAAGGAAACATAAGATGATGGATCAAGAAATGGCTTGATAAATGGATGTAGAGTTCGAGAGATATGGAGTCGGATAATGGATAGAAAGATACATAGATGGACAGATAGACGGGGTAGATGGATAGATTACTAGATGAATGAAGAAATACACACAGTAATAAAGTGTTCTGCTGTTTATCACAAATATTACTCTCTTTTTCTTTCTCGCTCTCTCTTAGTGAAAGACAAGGAAACCGTAAAACGTTGTGGAAAAAGCAGTGTACCGCAGAGCAGGAGAGACGCTTTAGAGACCACCTTAAGCTTCAGTTTCCCATAAGCCTTTGCAATGATGCGTTTCGTTCTGCAAGTGTGTGTGAATGTGTTTATCTTTACACTGGCATGTTAGCGATTAGCCGCAACGTTTCAAACCGTGTCTGCTCCCCATCTAGGATTCAAATCCAGCTTGGTTAAATGGTTTCCAACGGGGACGTTTAGTTGGACGACGAAGCGTGAAAGTTTGATGCCGCCGTTAAAAACAGTCACATGATTATTGTTCCCGCGCTCCGCAGCTGTGTGTGTCCATCCTGCGCTCTTCCGAGGCGTAAACACGATCTGCTTCTTGCTGTTTGCAGACTCACATTTCCAGACTTCCTCCTGGGACGGTGGCCGGACAGTCGCTGGCAATCGAAGGAGGCGTTTGCCGACTCGGGACCGCCAGCGACTAAACACATGAAATCACCTTCTATTTCAGCAGCAATATGTCCGCACTGGGATGTGGGTGTTGTGTCACTGCTGGACACATGCAAGGTTGCAATACGCTTCTCTTTTAGCCGTTTTCCTCATATAGGCCTTTCGCCATGGCTTCGGTGGTTATTTATTCCAGCTTAGGATCTTCTGATCGCTGCTCTGGGCTTCCGAGAAACCTCCTCTGCTTCTAGTGTGTGTGTGTGCTGAACTAAGCTTTTCTGTTTTCTCCCTCTTGGAGACAATATGCAACGTGCTGGTTTTGTACATAGGCGGCAGTTTGCTGAAACAGGGTGGCCAACGTGTTATTGGCTTTTTCTTTTAGTACTTGATATTTTCTTTTTATAGAGACTAATGTCCTCGACTTGTGCACAAAGTCGATTTATTTAATGGAACTGTAGCTCCGGAGCGTTTAGCACAAGTCTTGCTACCTTTATTGCGTTACAGGGTTAAACAAGGGATGTTGATTTGTAATAACAGTAGCGAACAATCGATAGAAGGTATTTTACCCAAAGATGTGAAATTAGCCACGCCCCGTATAATGCTTCAAACCCAGATCTTTGGAATTCATATTAAATCAAGAATATTCTGTTTTGGTTTTTCTTTTGTGATAAGTGACATTTTAATGTATTTTTTTTTATTTGTTGTACAGTGCATAAATATTGTTTGCGCTGCAATCTCAAATTTTGTTTTTTGAACTTTCAAAAAAATTCAAAGCATGTGATTTAAATTAAAAATGTATGGTGCACATTGTGATTCTATTAAATGGGTTTATTTATAATTATAGCTGTCATTTTACTGAAAAAAAAAAACTAAACAAAAAACTGCACAATACGTTTTAAGTTACCTGTTGTTATTTTTTTCAGTGTATGTCGAATTTACCAGGCCATTCTAAATATTAGTTTTTTGGAGCAGGTCATTCCAAATTTTTGGGGGGTATAAAATGTGTTAAGTTTTAGTTTTTGCATATTATAGCGCATGTATCATACTGTTTTTGTCTTGTTATACTCAAGAAAATGCTAATTGCTAATGGTATATGCTAAACGCTAAAATTTGCGTGACCGTTTTCCGCTACTAGTCTAACAGACCAGGCTTCTGGGTGCATCTGGTGATATGCACTACGTAGATTTGGGTTGTTGCAGTGGATGGCAGATGGTCTTCTGATGAGATTAGATGCACATGCACTTTTGCCCAGCGTCTTACTGAAGAACTGCACTACTTTGACTAACTGCACTGCTTGCGAGTGAATTAAGAATCTGTCTTTCCTACCATGAGTTCACTTTTTACAGCCGCATGGTGCACTTGTGTGGTCAAACCCGTAAGGAGAAGAGCGGCTGTGTGTTTTCTAAAGCCATGTGTGGAGCTCAGGAGAAGAGTCCCTCTTAACAAAGACTGTTAGTCCAACAACAAATATATTGTAGGTGTGTGTTTTTAATGGAATGACTAAACCAAATTTGTTCAAGGCATTTTCCAAGACAAGGGGTTTCTGCAGTCTGGATCTGCCATTACACTCACTTTGCTTCTGTATTCTGAGAATGGTATATAATAAATATATATATATATATATATATATATATATATATATATATATATATATATATATATACATACACGTTTTACTTTTCTTTTTCTGACCCTGTAATTGTTCTGAATTGTCTGTTATGTTTCCAACAGCAGATTGTACTAACTTCATGCTTTTGCATTGCTCAATAAATCTGAGAAATGGGGGATTGTGTTGTTTTTTTTCCTTGCTGTTGTTGCTTGATCACTATACACAATTTTTCGTGAGGAATGTTTCATGCTAAAGGTGTGATGTGTGTGTATTTCTTAAAAAAAATGCAGAGTTAAGACAGATAAATATTAATATAATATAACATTAAACTAACCTGTAAATTCTGAGACACATTTTTTGGTTAAAGTCCACAGATCTAAAAAATCTAATATGCACCACGCTCGCAATCACATATGGGTATGAAATGCAGTGAAATCTTTTGACCTTTGGAGGTTTTTTTTTCGCTATTTTGCTCATACATTTTATGATTGCTCTGTAGAAATATAGGTACACTGGTACAAATACATTTAAAGAAGTGCTTTGCCAAAAAAACAAATCCAAAAAGATTTTTTCTAAAAAATTTAAATACTGTAGAAGCCTTTTGGAAATGAAAATCTTTATATTTGGCTAATTTTAATGCATTTACAAGTGAGTCTCGGCTTGTGAGAATTGGCTTGTAAGAATTTAATGGACAGCCATTCTTTTTTTTGTTTTTGTTTTAGAGTAAACATGGGAAGTGTTGAATATTGCAATGTTGTCCAAATTTGATTCCACAAAGCTTTTCTGAATAATAAAGTCATTAAATGTATCCAGACATGTAGATAAGCTCTTCAATGCAGTGTATACCGTCTAAGTGTTGTTTCATGTACTTTGCATACAGACAGGGAGTGTGGTGTTATGTTCACGTCTCTTGTCTATAGCATGAGGTTTTATTTAAAGGCCCAGTTCCGTCTCTTTCGTTTAGTCTTTTCGTTCCATGAGCCAAAACGTTGCACTATTTGTGGCATTGCGTTTGTTTTTGAGGCCGTACAGACAACATAAGCGCTTTGCCTGCGTATCTTATAATCTTAAATGTGGCCTGCCAAAGATTTACAGTCTAGGAATAAATTACACACTGGACAATAACCCAGGGTGAAAATAGAAGCCGTCCCCAGAGGGTAGCTGGGGAAAAGTGCGTGCTCACAAACGGCTTTGTCTCATTTCACATGTCCAACCGATGCTGAAGGGATTGCGCTACAACAGTGTCTCTATATAGTCACAGTTTGATTGCAATGATGTTTCTATCTACAAAATTATACATGGTCTTGTTCTCAATAAATGCCAATTTCAGTTTTCAAATTCACAAAGACTGTTGTGGTCCAGACGTAGCAAATAGGTCTTTTGTTCAAGAG
Source organism: Paedocypris micromegethes (assembly GCA_028031935.1). Taxonomy (NCBI): domain Eukaryota; kingdom Metazoa; phylum Chordata; class Actinopteri; order Cypriniformes; genus Paedocypris; species Paedocypris micromegethes. Next base: position 22,445,671 of record CM051500.1, read on the forward strand.
GTTGCAGGTTCACTGCTCCGGGTTTGTGTGTTTACTTTACTGGATGATTAAATCAGAGCACGATTTTAGTCATATTGGTAAATATTTTAATGTCATTTTGTGGCAATTTTGACTAAAGTGCTCAACTTCCATTAAAGAGAAGGCGAAAAAAAACTCATTATCACATTACAAGTATGTAATGCTACATTTTTTGTCTACGGTTCATGTTTTTTATTTATTTTTTGATCCACAGTTCCATAAAAAACTTACTATTACAAACTTTGATGCAATTCAATTTCATTACGGTGTGAAATAGTTTGCAGCAAAAATGTCTGATGTTACCCTTGCTTTAACTCAGGCTTTAAAACCATTTCTTCTATTCAATGTTTATATTGATTCCAATTTTCAACATTTTTTTTTGTTGCCGCTTTGTGCATCTTATCATAACAACGCATTGCAAAGGAAAACGTTCAAGTCATCTTTACATCTTTACTCTATTTGTTTGCTAAGCATTCTGAAAATGTCAAATGATAAAGTGTGCATATTGGTCCCTAAAAGTCTGGGTTCAAGGTATTAGTTAAACGTGCCAGGAATTGCATAGGTTTCAAAGTTTCTTGCAATTGTCTTATAGATGTTTTCGCAATAATTCAACTCATGGCGGTTTCTTTGAAGTTTAAGCTTTGGTCTGCAATCTTAAGTACACGTTTCCTGGTTAAGTACACAACCTCACAGGTTTGTGAACTTAAGAGTGAGGCTACTGTATGTACAACATATGCCCATATTTCAACAAAGGACTAGGTTTTTCCAAAGCTGCCAGCAGAGTCACCTCTTATTTGGCCAAGGGCATGTAGAAAACACCAAGCATTGACTCCAGACAGAAAACTCCTTGGAAGAGCGTAATCACCATCCTGGTGATACTGACACTCCTCCAAGCGACATCATCCCCAATCCTTGGTGGTATGCACACTCGTCAAGTGATGTCGTCTCCATCCCGATCCTCCGGCAGGGATGCACCAAGTGAGACAGTTAAAACTGTGAAAAGCTCCTTACAAATGCTCAGAGCTAGAACTTAATAAGCTTTGGTGCAGGTGAGGTTCGGTTCCAGGATTCTACCTTATGCAGCCTTCCTATTCGCGACTGGGTCATATTCCCACTTTGTCAATTATTTTAGAGTTGTTCTGGAACTAAATCTGGAAGAGACCCCCACTTCATTCAGTTCTCAGTCCAGAACTTTGGTGCATCAGAATTCACACCTGTTCAGACCAGAGTTCACAAGTGGACTACATGTCTATGTAGATGCACTAACATTTTTGTCCCTAACTTAACAACTGAAACTTTTCAAATAAACTTAGTAGGGAAATTTGACTCATCTGTTGAGTGACAATGGAATCGGGACTTATCTTGTCAACTATGAAAACACAACCTGGAGCAGTGGGCAGTCTCGAGGTGCGGCACTGGGGTGGTAGAACTCGGTGTCTTGCCTAAGGACACTAAGTTGCAAAAACAGTCGCCATTGCATTTGAACCCACAGTCCAATTTCCTACCACTTGACACAATTGCCCTTGACATTTACTCCTGAGATTGCACAAATATAAACAAGACGTTCCTGGCTCTCAGTCCACTTTAGAGAATCATTTTAAGCAGGGTTAGACCTGATGATGTTGTCCTGATAAAATCATCAATAGTGCTCGTGTCGAATTATTCCACAACTTCAACCTGAAACTTTCCAGTTCCGTCTCCCAACTCAGTGGCCCTGTTTGCTGTCAGGGTCCCGGCGGTTATTTGTGAGGTTGGGCTTGCCGTGGCCCCTTCGGCTTTGAAAAGAGATACTGGGTCTTAAAGAGGTGGCAGGGCGCAAGATTCCCAACCCCCACTTCCACATTCGAGGTGTATCCAATGCCACGTGCTCAGCGAGACCTAAAACGCAAAACAGACGGCAATACGGGTGAAGATGAAAGAGCTGTCCACACATGCTGAGCTCTGCTGTCAGAGCCAATCACGAGCATGTGGCCGGATCCGCACAGGTACCACCGGCCCCTCACTGCCACCATCGACAGGTGTTTGTCACAAGGTCACGCTGTGCTGGAAATAGACGTCTCTTAAGGGCAAACAGGCAGAAGCTTGGCAGGACTTTCTCTTCATTATGAAGGCTACCTAGTAGATGGTTGATACTAGAGCAGTTTCTTGTTACAGAATGCAAGGAGTGTCGTTCATGCCATGGATTCAAATGTTTGAACTGGTTCTGACTTTATCGTTCTTGGGTGGAATCTGTAGAGCGCGATTGTGGAAACACCAAGGTGGTTTCAAAATGCAAAGTTGATTAGAGCACATTTCAAAATATTTGACAGTGGTTTCTCAAACTGTTGGTGAACGGAGAACTAATTTTCAATGTAAAACCAAGAAATCAAGAGTTTCAAGCTTGACTCAAAATACATATACATTTCTCAACCTATTATGCTGTTTGTTTTGGGTCATTGTCATGATGAAATGGCCTGGTGCTCAATGTCAAGTTTCTCTACGGGCTATTTTTTTGTTTTTGTTTTATTAAACCGTATTTTCAATACTATAAGGCGCGCCACAGATTTCCCAATATTTTTTTTTACAAAAAGGGCACACTCAATTTTTAAACATTTGTTAAACTTATACGTTGAAAATGTACGGTAAATTAAATTTGATTAAGAAGATCACAGACAGATCTTTTTTTTTACCATTGATCAATTTTGTCGTTTTCATTTGGTCGATGTCTTTTCAATGTGAAAATGTGGAACCTGCTTATTTATGACTGTAATTCTTGCCTCATTCTGATCTGGTTACTTATCACTTTAAACTGGACACTTTACCAGACACTTAACTGGTTCACGGAGTCATTTTCTTTTGTATTTCTCACACCTCTGAGCTTTTTCTGTCTTTCAGCTTGTCGCACTAGGGAACTCTGGGAAATGTAGTGTAGACGTGCTGACTGCTGTTGTGAGGAATGCAAAAAATGAAATCAGTTCGCTGACCCTTGTAAAGACTGTTTAGTTACTTGAAAAACCGGGTTAGGGGTCGCAAGGTTACGTGTGCGTTTTCAACAACCTTTTGCGTGGCGATGTGGACAGAGCGGTGAGGGTTAATCTGAGCCGCGAGCTCTCGGAGGTGTTTGTCAGATACTTGACCTGTTTATTCAGCTGCGTGCCCCCCGTTCCCCACCCCCCAGTGCCCAGTGCCAACAAGTGTCTGTAGGTCAGGCATCAGGCCAGGTTATACGGCAGGAAGCATCTCTCACTCCAGCCGTGGCATTCCGGCTTGTCCTGGCGGTCCGGTCAGCTATTCCCGGTCCCACGCGGCCCAGCCTGCCTTCTAATTAGACCCGTCGTGCAGCTGTGGCCCTTGTGGCATTGCGGCCCAGACACTTCCTGTAATGTGCTACACCACCCATAAAGTGACGGCTCTGAACGAGGAGATTGCCACACTCCTTCTGCCGGAGTTTAATGAGACGAGAGCGGTGACGGGATATTGGGTATAAAAATCAAACTGTGGTTGTGCATCATTGCAGTTTTTGGACTTGTAAAGCAACTTTTACACTGGTAAATGGGAATTTTTTTTCGCAGTTTTTGGTGGAAGTGTGTGTGTGTAAAGATTCACTTTATCGTTTTAGAACGTTTTACCTTACATTGTAGGCTTTAAAAACAAGTGTTTTATTTCCCTGGATTTATCATGGAGATTTCAAGTTGTCCTTTTTCAGGCACGATTCTTTGTTGGTAAATCTCTGTCGTTTTAGAGGTGAGAAATGTATGGTCTTAACAATAAGCATTTTAGTGAAAGAAGAATAACATGATACGAAAATGTCTCAACTTTCGAATTTATTGCTCAAAACACACACACTTTTGGAAAACATACAACCAAAAACTATTGTTCTTTGAAACACAATCTTCTAGCACAGTTTGATGCCGTTAGCCATCATGACTTGAAGGATGGGGTTTTTAACATTTAACACGCTGAAATGATTTTTATTTCCATCTTGAAATCAGCATTTTTTGAATTTGAGAAAGTTTTACTGCGTTTTCTGATCCAAGCAACAATCGCAGCGCCCTGTGAATCTGGCTTATCAACAATTTGTCTCAGTTCTTTAGGATTTGGTTTGAAAAGTGGCAGGTACAATTCAACAAATGACCAATCTAATGTGGTTTTTTTTGTTTTGTTTAGTTTTTTCCAGATATAAGCCACTTTTTCCAGATTATAAGGCACAATCAAAATAGATTTTTTTTCTTGAATTTTGATATTGTGTCTGTACTGTGTGAAATAATATATTCTCAAAATGATGTACAGTCTACTCCTGTTAATTGGGTTACAGCCATTTTGCCTAAATAAAGCGGCACAAATTTGCATTAAGAGATGTATTTTGGAATTTAGGATTTATCCAAATAAATCGAGTTTCTGATGACGCATTGAAGTCGTAAAAAAGTTTAATGTAAATGTAACTTATGTTATTAAAAGTTCATTGTTTTTGTTTAACAAGTTAGATTAAAAAATATGATTCTTTACAAAACCTGCAGTTGTCCTCCATGCCGTTTTAAGAGTCAAGTGTAAGATGGTGACACCAGGCATCCGTCTGCTCTGAGTAGATGTGGATGTGTGTGTAAGTCAGAGAAGGAGGTGGTATGGGGCAAGATCTGCCATGGCTCTTTAACACAGGCCTGATGTTTTAAAATAATGCAAACTGTCTGCTTTGAAGTGGAGGAGCCTCGGGAGCAGCCGGTCTGATTCAATAAAGATCAGCTCCGCTTATCCCTCTCCACGCCGCTTGTGATGGTGAGATGGAGAAGAGCAGGAGAATTCACCCGATACTGCTTCAAAACCTTCTTGATCTGTGTCCTGTTCATCATCATCATCATCTTTGTCTGGTGGAGATCATGGCACTGTCAACTTTTTTAACAAATATTGTTCTTGAGTCACTGGACTTCAGGAGTTTGGGTCAAGATTTGCTTGGCAAAGGTTTTTGGTTTCTGGGCTTCTGACCATAAAGGAACTGATAAAGACGCTTAAGTATTTTATGTTATTATTATATTGTTTTGCTGAAGTGTTTTATTATTTTTATTTACTGTATTTCAATTTAAAACAACGTATTGCAATACATTTTAAATTATTTTTGTCATTTAAATCCTAGCCTGGACCGTAAGACATAAACAAAACCTGTGAATACAAAAATCATTTGAAAAATTTAGTTTAGAACTTAGAATTTAGACGTTTATTCAGAAGGGCCTTTTTTTTAACTAAGAAACATCAGCCCTAAAACTGTATATTAATTATTCCAACATAATTTTTCACACTGTACATGCTGCAAATTTGACTTTGACACGAATAGACCAGCACAGCATCTTCAATACAAGTTATTCTGAAAGAAACCTGAAGCTGAAGCACTTGACAGGCCAATGTAGTTTGAACATGTTCAGTAGAATTGGAGTGAGAGTGTGAATGTGTGTCTGTGGGTCCTGCTCTGTGATTGGTTGGTCTCAGATTCAGGGTGTGAATCCCTCCTTTAAGCCTAGAGCTGCTGCGATTGGCTCTTGCATCGCATTACCCAGAAATGTATGGGTAGATGAAATGTATAGCATTTATTAAAATAATTAAATTGGAAAAACGAGAACAATTGGATGACGATCTGTTTCTGAACTAACTGAAAAACAACTCAAAGCCGAAGAACCTTGTCTTTCCAAATCATAAACTAGTGTATTACAAAAATATTAGCTAGTTTAATGAATATAATTTTAAACATAATTGCCAAATGGGTAGATATACCAGTCCTCTGATTCTTGAGAAAGAAATTCGAAAAATTTGGTGAACGTATGGCCTGGATTTGCTCCAACACCATCCTGCGAAAACATGGAAGCGTATATCCAGAGGGACGGTCTGAGGTGTTGGCCCTATATGCATGTGATTGCAAGAGTATAGTCTGAGAAATCAGAGGAATTTGAGAATATGAGCACGTCGGCAAAAAAAGGAATCTGATCCGTGTTTAAGGGGGGAATGAGTCTTTTGCATCCGACATCAAAAGCAGAGGCTGTTCCAGGATGGAGCTAATAGGAGTCTTGTGGAATGGCTTAAACTGCTCTTAAGAGTTTAGTTTTCGAAGGATGGATCTCATTTGACTGGTATAGAAGATGAAGGTGTAGATGAAAGATGAATCCCATCATGTGGTGCGACACGGCCTATTTATTGATCACTCAATGTGTCCATACATGTATTTGCACAAACCCCTAGCACAAGACTACGACTCAATAAATACTCTGACAAGATAATGAACAAGAGTTGCTCAACTGCTTTGGTATTCGTAAATACGACACATACCAGGATACGTACGTGTTTGTCCAAATCAAGGCTGATTCTTGGATCTTTCCAGCAACTGGATAACACAAAATACGAGCATGCGAAGCTTCTCCAAAGTCTACCAGTCTGGTCAACTTTGGTTCTTCAGCAGAGTCCTGGCATAATTTCCCTTTCTGAAATTGTTCTTCCCTTTTTCTCCCCTACAAAATAATCAACTGCCATTACGTTGCGATGAAATAGAAGAACCACAATACAGCATCGCTATTTTCAGTCCTACTTTCAAGCCATACAAAGACCATCCTGATTTTGAGGAAAACCGCAAGAAGAGCCAGATATCTCTCTAGCTCATATCTTGATGCCAGGTTCTTTCTCAGCAAGTTCCTTTTCAACACTAACTCCTCAACATCCGCAACGTCTTCAGAACATGCAGAAGTTCTGTTGTAGAAGTTCATCACGTTCCTCAGAACTCCCTGGCCTCCTCAAACTGTTTGTAATAGTCCTCATCCCGAGGATTCTCTGCACACTTCTGTCCATTATTTGGAGGTCTGGCTTGGTTGTAGCGGCTCCAGTCTCCCTTGCAGATTATCCACGGCAAGATGTCCACCTTGTAATGCAGGTCAGCCGAGAATTCCGTGCTGATGAGGTTGGGCGTGCCGGCTCCTTTGCCACGGGTGATGAGCTTCATGCTGTCGTCGTAGCAACAGTGCTGGGCGGCCAAAGTGGTGGATTCGAGCGTCAGCATGGAGCGGATGCAGTAGCGTGCTGTAGGTTTGTAGATCTCCAGCTTCTCTTTAGGCCCACTGGCATCCTTCCAGCGGAAGCTACGTCTCGTGACGGCGTCTTGGACGTCGGTGGTGCTGTAGGCCACCTCGGTTGGGTAGAAACAAGGGCAGCTTGGAAGATCGTTGGCTACTTTGCTCATGTATTTCTTGAGGAACTCGCTCTTGCAGTTCATCCAGCGCTCACAGCTGTCCGTATCTAAGAAGGTTAAAGAAAAGCTTAGTTTAGCATCATCTTCATGATCTATAATCAGTTATTTATGACATGGGAAAGCTAAATGACAACGATGGTGTGAAACCACGGGACAAAGATTTTTAGTCTGAAGTTCAGTTGGAATCGTGGTGGTGTTGAATTTTATTTCATTTTTTTGGACAAGCAAGATTGATTTGTCCATAGTTGTTGAGAAACGAACAAATAAAGATATGAATGTAAACACATTTTGTTTAGAAAATTATCAGTGTATCGTTAAAGTCGTATTGAGAATCAGACTTAGTCACATTTCTTTTAATAGTAAAGAATTCAAGAGATTTTGACAGGAGTAGATCTTTTTACCACTGTTGTCTTCTGTAACTGTACAGGTGCTGGTCAACGAATTAGAATAATTTGAAACAGTGCAATCATTAAATTCTCTGAATGCATTTTTTGTGCAGAAAGAAAATCAGGTGTTCACCGCACCTGTCCTACTTGTTAGAGTAATCACAGAACTCGTTACCTGTAAAAAATTTGCTCAGCTGAGCTTTCCAAAAGACCCATTTAGGCCATTTAACTGTAACACTGTTGTTTTATTGAATTAGAATAATGAAGAAATAGTTTCATTGAATTAGAATAATTTTGTATTATAATTAGAATCATCACTTTCTCAGTATTTTGTGGCTGCCCCCTTGGCTTGTATGACTGCCTGAAGTCTCCGCGGCATTGATTTGACCAGCCTGTCGCAAGTTTCCGCACTCACAGGCAGTGGCGATGTTCTGCTTCAGTTGGTCCAGCGTAGTCGGCTTTCTGTCGCGAATTTTCCACTTGACAATGGCCCAAAGGTTTTCAATGACATTGAGGTCAGGCGAGTTGGCCGGCCACGGCAAAACTTCAAGCTGTTTTTTAGTGAACCAATCTTTGGTCGACTTTGCCGCATGAGCCGGTGCAAGATCCTGTTGAAATATGATGTCTTCTTCACCAAACTGTTCCTCAACAGTCGGAATCAGGAACGTTTCCATAACATCTTGATATACGGCAGCATTGACAGTCTTCTTGAGGAAGCAGATTTTCTCTACACCCTGAGTGGACATGCATCCCCACATCATAATGCTCTGGGGAAACTTGACACATTCTTGACTTGACTTTTCACGCACTCGTGGTTGTAGGTTTCGCCACCACGACGCCAGACACGAGGACCTTGGTCACTGAAGAAGATGCAGAAGCCTGATTCGTCACTGAAGACCACTTTCTGCCAGTCTTCAGCAGTCCACTCGCCGTGTTGTTTGGCCCACTTCAGCCGTTTCTGCATTTGTTTCTTGTTCAGCATCGGTTTTACTGCTGGAACACGAGATTTGAACCCGAGTTTGCGCAGACGACGGTAAATGGTTGATCTGGAGACGTCAGCACCGGTCTGCTTGTTCCACTAGTCGGTGAGCTCGGAAGTGGACTTGAACCGGTTGCTGACTGCGATCTTTCTCAGCTGCTTGTTGTCGTGAGCAGAAGTTTTTCGGACGCCGGAACAGTTGGTGCGCTTGCTGCAGTTTTTCTTGAGAGCTTTGCAGACGGAAGACTGGCTGATGCCGAGCTGCTCAGCAATTTTAGTTTGGGTCAAGCCTTGTTGGCGAAGGGCTTGAATTTGAGCCACTATTCCGGTTGAGAGGTCGTGCTGCTTACCCATGATTGATTTTACAACTTAGAAACTCTACTGAACCCTGACTTTATACTGCACAGTGAACACTCTTCACAGAAAACAAAAATTCGAGCATTTATTCTAATTCAATGAAACGGTTTCTCCATTATTCTAATTCAATAAAACAACAGTGTTACAGTTAAATGGCCTAAATGGGTCTTATGGAAAGCTCAGCTGAGCAAATTTTTTACAGGTAACGAGTTCTGTGATTACTCTAACAAGTAGGACAGGTGCGGTGAACACCTGATTTTCTTTCTGCACAAAAAATGCATTCAAAGAATTTAATGATTGCACTGTTTCAAATTATTCTAATTCGTTGACCAGCACCTGTACTATATCTTATTATTGATTCTTGGTTTATGACCAATTTGGTTGACACACGAAAAAAAACAACATTTGCTGAGCGGGACCAGAAATATCTCAGAAGAGATTGATATTCACTGAAACTTGGGTTCATTTTAACAATTAAAAAGGCCAATCCATTTGTCTAGACCAGTTGTTCCAACCTTTTAGAATACTGAGCCAAACTTGACTTCAATGGGAATTTCACACACTACAACATTTTTACAACTACATTTTTGTCTTTTTCCAATGTGAAACGTAGTATAGCACAAAACCAAAAACTTATTTTTCTAAATTTGAAAAATGTCAAACTTTCAGAGCTGTCTGAAGGTCGTCTCCAATTGAAGTTAATTATAATACTAGTGTACTGTCAAAACTCGTACTTCGAAAGTACGGGATAACACTAAGTATTTATAACACCCTTGACCCGTAAATGGTCGTAGGTTGAGCATCACTGGGTGGAACAATCTAGAACCACATGATAACTTCACATCTAGAGGAGCCTTTCAATGAATCATTTTCCAGTTTGATTTTGTCGGAAGACTAATAAAACCAAACACTTATGCTTTTATAATAATCTGAACTCTAAAAGGAGTCATGGAAGCTGTTTTGTTAGTTGGACCACGTCCATTAAAGTTAAGAGTCTTTATCCAACGCTCAACTATGAAATAACTCACCAACTCCAAAGAGCTCAGTGGCATTGAAGTCTTCAGTTCCCGCAAGCAGACTGACCTCTGTAGCCGCCGTCTTGAATGCATCTTCAATCCCTGCACATAAGAGAGTGGTTAGTCCATTACTGTTCAAGTAGGTCAATACGGTCACATGCCGCTTTGAAATCTGGGAAGCGTTAGTTAGCGTAACATCAAAGCTGGGGGGATATACGAGGGCTATCTTACCTGGGCAGCTGGGCATATCGCATGTCCGTGACTCTGTGGCTGTGCAGGCATAGCCACACGATCGGGTTCGCTTCTGGTTACCATTCCCACAAGTGACACTGCACGCTGACCAACCGCTCCAGTCGCCTTCCCCGTCAATGTAGTCTGTAAGAGAACCAGAGCTTGAACAAAGACATGCTGACGTTGTTGTGACTTAAAGGTTTGTGCGGTGCTACCGTTCCGCAGCTCGGATCTGATTCGGACCGTATGTTCTACATACCCGAGGTGCCTGTACCGTTAGAATGGACTTTCTAATGGGCTGATCCACACAGGACTGAGTGAATGAGTGACACGAGGTCCCATACGTACCTGGCTTCTTAAATTAGATCAGACAAAACAGACTAACTTTTTAATAAAAGCACAATGTTTCGGTATTGTGATAACAATTTATCAAAGAAATAGTATTGAAAGAAAAGACATAGTTGTGACCTCCTAAGGGTCCTAAAGACTCCTAAGGGTGACCTGACACCACTGCTTAAGGCTGCCCACTGCTCCTGTGTGTATATACACTTCACTGTGTGGATGAGTTAATACAGAGCACTAGACATTTTTACACTATTGCTCGACTTCCGCATAACATGACCACCAGTTTTTCTGACCAGATTCTAAAGAACCAATTCCAATTCAATAAACCACATTTTTCTAAACCCTTCACTTATTTGGATCTCTTATTTTCTTTTTTGGATCACAATTCTTCTTGTCATGACCAAAAAACAAGGACCAAAATGTGTAAAAGAAGAATTTGTATGATCGGAAGTGAAACATGCCAACTTTATAAAGGGTTTCATCTATCGACAACAAACATCAACGCTCAAAAATGAAGATTCCTTCAGGCATTTTCAAACCATTTGAAACATGGATTTGATTCGCAGGGTTTTCTTGATATGTCACTTCAGGTCAAATCCGATAAGATCAGAATCCCAAGACGCATATTTTTGTTTTGACACTGCAAGAAACTGTCCGTCTGTCATATTCCGCCTCACTTCAGAGAAATCGTTTCATTATACAAGACTTTATCTTGCTCTTCAGGGACGCCTCTGTTTCGGTTTATTACAATCTGTCCATCACAATTCATATTCACCACGCTAATAGCGCAAAAAAAATAGAGATTTTCACGTCACCGCTGTCAAACGTAGTGTGAGCCAACTCACAGGCAACGACTTGTTTGAATCCCACACAACCCACAGTTCGACACACACACCACCAATGCAAACGGATCATGCCAAGTGCCAAAGCCTCAAGAATGAGACACGGCCACAACTCTCTCCAAGTCAAGAGGACTGAAGACGGAAAAAACGGACATGAAGCCTCTAGGTAGTAGAAATGACGCAAGATGATGATCAAAGCGAGTTCATCCTCAGGAAAAGGCTTCAGACAAGTGGTGACAGGGTAAGAATGTGTTTGCTGGTTACACACGTTCACTCGTTTAGCTCCACTTTACCAAAAGGAGACAGAAAGAGAGGCTGAAGGAGCAGATGCTCTGGATTCTCTCTTCCACCCTTTGATGTTCCGGAGTGTTTTCTGTCACAGAGACTGACTCTGTCACACAAGAATCTGCCTCTCACAGGAAGCAATCGACATTCTGGGGAAACGGCGCCGCCCTTTTCACATCGCCTAAGTGACGGCGTAAATCATCTGACGTGCAAATTACACCATTTCGTTTATTTACAGTTAAAGCTGAAGTGCTTTATCAAAGAACATCCTGCTACGGATTTGTAGCATCAGGAACCGGATTTTTGCGCATGTTTGCAAAGTTGCATCTCTAATGTCAGGAGCGAGGAAATGTTTCTACTATGCGATTGGATGTCGTAAATATAAATACCAGTCAATTTTTGCTTTTCATTTCTGGGTCATGGGGAGCTGGAGCCAATTGCAGCAACTCTGGACCTGAAGGCAGGACACACCCTGGATTGGTGCCCAACCAATCACAAAGCGGCACACTCACAATCTGTTGAGCTTAGTCTGCTGTGCCAAATTCCTAAAGACCACTAGAATAAAGCTTTATAAAAAAAAGTTACTAACAGGTTTCAAATATTCAATATTTAATTGTTAGATATTTTATACACTAACAATGTGTGTATGTCTGTCTGATTATAGTGTTTGAGTGTGACTGGTGATTGGTAATAGAGCCAATACTCTAGTTCAACGAGCCAAGAAAATGTAATGGGAACATCCCAAACTAACATACCATATTCTGTCTGAGTTCTGCTTCCGATGCCGACGGTCTCCCTCCGTTCCCAGTCTCCCAGCGGCTTCAGGAAGTTGCTGTCCTCCGTGTTACTTTCGTAGGGGTAGTCCTGCTCATCTGGGCCCTTGGGGGTGGACGATGATGAAGAGGATCGCTGCCACCAGTTTCTCCAGTTTGCCGTTCCCCAGTTTGGCTTGTTTTCTTTGATGGTTCCTTTCTCCGACTCTGAGCCTTCGAGACCGTCCACGACTTCTATCGTCACCTAAAAACAATTTTTTGGTTGAGATTGTTATACAATATTTCAACAGAATAGTCTATGATACATTTCTATGATTATTATGTATTATAGTACATTTATATATTGCAAATATTTTTAATACATTCTCCTAAATTGTATATAAATACATGTTTGATGCCATTTCAAATTGTTATACAATATAATAAAAATGTATAAAATAATATCAAATTACTGTTTCATTTAAAGAAAAAAAAACTTTTTGAACCTAATTTGGTAAATAATTACCATATTAGGAAATACCAGGAAATAATTACCAAAAAAAATACCAAAACAAATTTGGTGAATAATACGTGAGGAAATGCAAAATGAATCATGAAAAGGTAAAAATCAACATTCATTTTATGTGATACCAATGATGCACGTCATTGAACAATACACGTTATTGAATAATGCGCAACGCAAAATTAGCATTACTTAATTTGTCGCGTTGATTTTATCACATTATCTGATGCGAGACATGAAAGATACTTGGTATGCAACACGGATGATACATGACATGAAAGATTCTTGATATGCGACATGAATGATACGCGACATGAATGATGTGTGACATGAATGATACTTGGCATGCAACATGATTGATACATGACATGAAAAATACTTGATATGAGACATGAATGATATGCGACATGATGATGTGCTGATAAATGACTCAAACAATACAAGACATTATATGCTGCATTTGCAACATGATATATAAAATAAAAGGCTCATCACTAGAACATGAATCATTGATAACTTGCAACGAAACTTGACATTATTAATGAGCAACATGAGTGATACGTGTCAAAAATGATACGTGTCATGAATGATAATACCTATAAAATGTCATTCACGAAGAGCATGAATACGTTTTTAAGGGGCTAAAAACGTATTCGAATAAGGGGCGTTTTTCTGACATTACATACATGTACTTGAATTATACGGAAACACTAAGACATGAAGAATATAGGATATGAATATTGATGACATTTATTTGTATTTTAGCTGAATTGAAAAGACAATATCATCATGGCCACGTTTCAATTATTATTGAACGTGCCTAATCTTAAAACTGGACAGTGGGGAAAAAAAGTGATATTTTTAAAACAAATCCGTAATTAACAATACAAAGTTCATCCAGGCCTTGGTAAAGGGTTGGATGAGTCCAGAATTTGTCCAAAACACAAGACATCCCCCGTAAATCAACTCTATTCCAGAGAAATGCTGTAAAACGTCTCTACACGCTGATCTTAGCACCGGCAATCATTAGCTTAACACAATTCCCGTTCATTTAAAAAATTCTTAACACCATAAAACCGAATCAATGGCTGCTGTCACAACGCTCTCTTTCATTCCGAATGTGCTTTGTTTACTGGCACATGTTGGGAACAGTCGCGCAGACGGAGGAGGGGGTTCGGGGTGGGATGGGGGGGGGGGGCACATCAAACATTCCGGGCTAGTGGGATCTAGTGGAAGTCCAGATGGATGTTGTCTTAAGTCATGGTCATGCTCCACGGCTCGCCATTCGGCAGTGACACCCTCACCCCACAGTAACACATGTGCCTCCCAGATTGGGGCAGGGGTGGCTTTCCCTTCTCCAGCCTCTCGCTCTCTCCACCTAAACATCAAGTTCAAAGGGCCTTTCAGCCTCCTTAAGACCATGAAAGCCAGATGATGCTATGGGATCAAAGATACCCGTGCCCACAAAAGCCCCTCCCTCGCCCTGCACACACACACATTCACTGCCATCTTGAGACATTGATATACTTTATCCCTCCTTGCTTCTCGCTCAAGATTCTCATGTTCTTTTCTCTGATAAAGACCAAGGCTGTGGAGAATTTGGGAGCGAGAGCTGTGCAGGTGGATGTGGTTACACAAACAGAGTTAGCTAGAAGTCGGGGGTTCTGTGTGTGTGTGTGTGTGTGTGTGTGTGTGTGTGTGTGTGTGTGTGTGTGTGTGTGAGCAAGAAAGAGGAAGCCTTTTTGAAAAGAGCTGTTGATGTGCAACAAGGCTTCTGGCTCTTCCTGTTTGCCAAGATGTTGCTCTATGTGTTTTGTCAGGCGTGTCTCCTTTAAAAGTCTTTATGTTTTCAGCAATACTTACCAATTGTGCTGTTAACACTTTTGTTTGAGGTTTTAGAGTTGAATTTTCCAGTAAACCCGTTATTATAAAAAAATTATTTGATAAAACAAAAGTTATCATTTATAAAATATGGTAATGCATTTTATATTATTTAAAAATGTATGTATTTAAACATCATTTAATGCTTTATACTTGTATAAATATACAGTACTGGACTGAACTGTATTTGCTGTATAATATACTCATGCAATTGTTGGTAAACATAATTTAATGCTATATAGTATAGCATTAAATGATTATAGTATATAACTAGTCTAATATATAAACAGACTATAGTATGTTCTATATAATATACTCATACTTTAGTATGTAAACATAATTTAACACTTCATACGTATATAAATATACTAAATGCCATACAACATACTCATGCATTTGATGCATGTATCAACGTTGTACGCTTACATGCATTTACTATTTTGGTACTTATTTAATACATTTCCCTAAATCCTATAACAAATACATCATCAGTGATGTACATACAGTGATCATAAAACTGTTTCATATCACATACCGTACCTGAGTAATAGACAGCATAAAACATATGAGACCTGAGCGAAATGTAACATGGGTGATTTTGTTTCGTATACGATAGTCATTATAATCTTCTAAAATTCTATTTTGTGATGTTACATTACAATTATTAATTTGGCAAAGTAGAATAGAAACCCAATGCCAATTTAAAGATGTTTATGTAGACGCTTTTATTTGTGTATGTTTATTTGTATTTTTAAAACATTTATTAGATTTTATGCAAAGCTGACTTATAGCCTGAGAATTATAGCCACAATCTTAGCAGAGGTTGAGCTACAGGAAACTTCTAGTAAGGATTCTCAAGGTTCAGTTGTTCACACCTGTATGTTGGGGTTCTGGCCGTTTATATCAGCTTTTGATAGATCCGGGAAGTTCTGGAGGTCCAGCAGAAAAGCTCCAGGGCGGTCTTTCTGCAGCGTGCCCCCCGTCCCCCGACTCTGAGCCCAGGGCTGAAGGAACCGGTACTGCCTGTCATCTGCACCCAGCTGAACAGAAGAGCTGCTTCCTGCAAGGACTTTATTCTGCGGGAATAAAGAGAAAGGGTTAAAAATGATTCACTTAGTGGACCATGTAGTGGTCTCGCTTCGGTTGGGGTCTCAGTTGTGTTGTTCTAAAACCAAATCAGGCATTTTACCACTTGAGGCGTCTGAAATCCAACATGGACTGAACCCCTGAAATAGTAAAAGCTGTAGCTGCTCCAGACAAAGTTTGTGCAGGTCAGCTCTTCTTCTGGCAAATTGGAACGAAATAAAAGAAAAAAAAACTCCAGTAGAGATTTTTCTCTAAATTTGTCCTTCAAGGACGTCTGAAGGTCATTGTATTGACATACAGTCGTAGCATCTTACTCCAAATGACCTGCATTTACTAAATATTGAATTAAAAGGGCGGCGAAATATGGCTCATTTATGTCAGATACGGCCCATGGGCCTTAGGTTGAGCTTCACTGGTAAAACTCTAGAAATTGCGTCAGAACGAAGTCAACCTATTCACAGAGTTTCGCTGAATGGTCTTGTTTTAACAGCAGCCTCCAGAGATGATGCAGGGTTGATGAATCGAGAGTCGGTGTGCAGTGTGTTCACACCGTGTAACTCCCGGCAAGGAACAAAAGCAGCGTCGCTGTATAAATACAGATGAAAGTGTTTAGAACTGCTTAGAGTCACTGCATTCATTATTAACTGTTTAGAATGGCAGAGGTCAGCTCACATACATCTCAATAGGAGGTGGCTGTCAACAGGAGACATGTGAAACACAGTGGGTCACAGAATGAGGAGAAAAATCCCACGGCTGGAAAATCCAAGGTTTCTGTTTTCTCCACAAAGTCTTCCTGCTCTTTGATCTGGTTAGCCCAATTGGTTAACTTGGTTAGATCATATAAACCACCATCAACTTCAATGTACATCTCCAGTAGGATCTGAAGCATCATCCTGAGCTTCACTGAGGGAACGTATGGAATCATCTTAAACGAGTCTCCATTTGAAAGGTGTGATTGCGAAGTGGAATCCCTTAACGCCCTTTTTAACTAGCCATATGTTCATTAAGGAGACCTCAAAGACTGAGATCAAGGGACGGATCCGGGTTTATTCCAGCTGAGGCCGACACTGTTTGTTTACACAGAAAGAGATTAGGGACATTAGCAGCTTCGCTCACTCAACTTCACCTCAAATGGCCTAATAACTCACAGTTGCTACATTTGCTTCTTATCACCCTGGAACATAAACACCAGGACTTTCTGTGAACGGTTTGAGAGTGTTTAATGCCGACTAAACTGAAACGGGAACAGAGAGCGCTGGAGAAGATGAGAAGTTCACTACAACATTTAGAATCCATTAATGATATGCAATTTGTTTTATTGTGTGGTGTTTTGGTACTTACACTTTGTTATAAAGTGACACATAAAGTGACATGGTTGCTACAAATTAAATTCTGGATTCATCTGCGATTGGCAGTTGTGGGGTTTGAGCCTTTTATTTTTTTAATTTTAAAAATGGAAGAATGCTAGGTATAGTACTTTGTAAAAAATTACAAAAATATGAACTAAATAATGCTGCATTTTTAAACATGTAATACAAAAAAATATATATCAATGAGGCGTCCAACAACGGCTCTATGCACAGAGCCTTAATCAAGTTGTAAGAATATTAAATTAGAAATAAATTTTGAATATTTTAAATATTGAATTAAATTTTAAATATTGAAAGAGTGTTTCTTGAGTGTTTATTGTATTTCATTGATTAATGATTTTTTAATTCTGCATTTTTTATTAAGACAACTAGAATAAAACACACATAAAACAGTATCCAGATCTTGCCAAACAGTCTAAAACAGTATAATTGCAGTCTAAAAACATAAAAAAGCAAGTCAATCAATTGTACAAATTATTATTATAATTAGAGCTTAAGCCTAAGTTTAAGCCCTATTGTAATAGACTCTTTATCAATATACAGAATCAAGAATATCGGTGAGAGCATTTGTACACTACAAACACAGCGTTCTTAATAAACACGTGAATGAAATGTTGCTTCTCACGTAAACATATGATTTATGAAGTTTAATTTCTGAAGATTCTCATCAGACTCACGCTTGAACATACAGTCTGTCGAGTTTTCACAGTCAACAAGGGTTGTGATTGTGTCAGGGTGTTTTATTAAGACTGCCTGGGCATGTGTTTGCTGTCACTTCCACGCAGAGGGGGATTACTCCACCATCGGACCACCAGAAGTAGCTTGTAATCATTCATACTGAGTGAGACAATAAGATCAAAGAGCAGCATCCGTCTTTTGTCTCTCCGACCACAGCTGATTTACTTTGCCTGAAACATTTTGCTACATTTCAGCACATGTTGCCAGCAAACTAAAAGTTTAGAATCGGATGTTTCACTTTATAGTTCGGACGCAGTGGACTGCTTCATCTTTATCAGCGGAACACGAGCGGACGGAAAAAAATTTAACATCCAATGGTGTAAAGTACTTACTGAGTATCAGAAATACGAACAACATACTAAATTTTTGTGAGTACCTACATGGACTTTTTAGTCCACTACACACTACATTTTAATTGAAACGATTTGTTACATGTTACATTGTGATTGTGCGCTACATGTGGACATCTTTATCTACTGCGGTTCATTTCTTGGGCGGACGAGGTGATATCGCCATCTGCAGGGTGCTGAAGGTATTGGATGCTATTTATGAGCTAAATCACGTAAATTGGTGATTGAAATTTTTTGATCATTTGATTTTGAATGAAACTGACTTTTTGTTCTTTTTTTGCTTATTTATTTTATTCTGCCATTATAAAACATTTGCGTGTTAAATTTCACTTATTTTTGGGAAATAAAACCTCAATAAAGAACGTCTTGATTTTTTTCTTTCAAACCTAAAGTCAGTACAAGTAAATCCTTACGTTTTTTTGATTGAATAATTTACCCAATCTTGAAATTAGTGACGTGTAACTTTTTACAGCAATGTATCCATATTTTTACTCAAGCGTTACACCTTTGGTCACACGTAAAGATAAAATTAGCAACATTGATATTTTTCATAACAATAAAGGTTGACGATTTAATAAAAGAATTTGTTTTGCAGAGCCAGCGCTTCACAACGATCACTGACATGGCTTTTTCATTATGAACATGAAAAATGCATCACAGTAATCATCATTTTCATGACTTGGTATTGACAACACTGGAGAAAAATGGGATGTTGTTGCACTTTAAATATATTCTGTATTGGATTCAAGCACACATACAGAATCTTGCTTCACACGCAGAAGTAATTGCCCCTGCGTCAGTCGAGTGAACTCTCCAAGTAAAATAAACCCTCAAGCTGTTTGATCTTTGCCTAATTTCATGATTAATTGTTCATTGAGAAGCAGAGTAGCAAGTTCATCAATTCTTGTTATTATAATAGTCCCGCTCTGTGATTGGCTGACCACCAATCCAGGATGTGTGTCATGCCTTCAGGCCCATACATGTAAGCTCCCCGTGACACAGAAATGGAAAAACAGTACAGAAAATTGATAAACATATACGTAAATATAGAATTTTGAAAATTATGTCATTTTGTTACATTTTGCCTAATTGAATTGAATTTTAATTCAATCTTGAAATGTATATAAGTTGAACTATAATTGTAGCAAATAAATTTTTTTTTGAAATTCAAATCACATTTTTTCACTATAAAAAAGAATCATTTTTATTATAACATATTATTATAATAATATTTTATTTTTGTCAGCAATCACCAACGACCAACATCATCCCACTACCTCTAAAAAGACAACTGTATGTCTGTTGGTTATAAATAGGAAAACAAAATAAAAGCCATTCGCTGAAACCCATTTGCTAACCCAATCCTGGACCATCACAGCCCCAGACTCCTCACTGTGTAAAGGGAAACAAGAATTACATTTACGTACAAACGGCCACATGGCATTTCTGACTCCACTTCCACCTCCTACTTCCTCTTCTTTCCCTTTGCTTAAGAAGCATGACACCATTTTCAATTAGAAGCCACTCAGGGGGTCTTCCCAGGAGACCAGACCGGAAGCAAAGCCATAGAACACTTAGCGCTTAAGACTTTTCAGTGACTTATAGTGTGAGCAAAACACATTCCAGGCATTGGATATATTCAAAACAGCACACGTTTCCAGGCCATTATGCAAGAGGATGTTTAAAGTTCTCGCGTTATAAGTTTGGCACATTCTATGCAAATTCCGAACATATTTCCTACAGCCGCGTCTGTCACAAACGCTTTTCGGAGTCGAGCGAGTTAAATCCCAAGACTCTTGGCAAACTCTCCACACAAAAACCACAGGCCTGACCTCCAGAGCTAAACGGCAGAGCTCCGCACCTCTAAAGACCCTCCAGGGATTCCTCCAATACCTCCAGCCACTGCATTTCTCACTGAAACACACATCTCTAGAAACCAATGGAGGATTCGAAAGACATGCGGTAATTTTCAGATTTAAACCGCACCATTAATACATGTCTATTTCCTAAAAATTCTTCACTTACTCGCACGGTCAGTTTTTAGCCAACTCTTGGGATTTTAAATGCACCATATAATCAAAATATCACTGTAAACGTAATAGTATCAATGTCGAGTTCATTTAGAGACACTGTGTTGGCTTTCGACATGGTTTCATGCCAGCTACTGACAAAAGGCATCTCAGTTCAAGCTAAAAATACATCAAAAAGCAGCCGCGGTTTTTAATGCGCCCAACAAAGCCATGTTGATCTGGGCCCTTCTTGACCTCTTGTCTGGTCGCCGGGAGCAGTGCACTTGCTACGTAAACAGATGGCAGAACACTTTTAGCTGAAATCTGTACAGACTCATTAAAGCAAAGGTCTCATCTCGGGCAGCGGAGCGAAAGGCCAGTCTAAACTGAGAATGTCTGCCGGAGAGGAACAATGATGTCCAGCAGTTTCACTTAGATGACTTCTGTTCTGCTGTTTGGAAGTGCATCGTGTCAGGCAGGATGTTAGGTAGAGAAGCACACATATAGAAAAAAACATAATTAGAGAAGGTAATACACACACACAACACGCACAGAGAGAGAAAGAAAGAGAGACCGACAGACAGACAGAAAAATAAGTACAAACAGACAGAACCACACACACACACACACACAGAAATAACAGAGTTTGAGTGAATGAGTGAGTGCAAACACACAGAGAGAGAGAGAGAGAGAGAGAGAGAGAGAGAGAGAGAGAGCAGGACGACAGAAGAAGAGCAGAAAAAGTGGAGAGAGAGAAGTGAAAAGAAGAGAGATTGGGGGGGGTGGCATGAAGGCAGGCAGAAACAGAAAAAATAGAGTAGTAGGAGCAGTGATAGAGTGAGTAATAACACAGAGAATAAGCAGAGTAATGAGGAATATGAGAGAGAGAGAGAGAGAGAGAGAGAGAGAGAGAGAGAGAGAGAGAGAGAGAGAGAGAGAGAGAGAGAGAGAGAGAGAGAGAGAGAGAGAGAGAGAGAGAGAGAGAGAGAGAGAGAGAGAGAGAGAGAGAGAGAGAAGGGACCCGAGAGAGAGGAGACTCGACGAGATAGAGCGAGAGAGAGAGAGAGAGAGATTGCGAGAGAATGCGTGATG
Source organism: Paedocypris micromegethes (assembly GCA_028031935.1). NCBI lineage: Eukaryota > Metazoa > Chordata > Actinopteri > Cypriniformes > Paedocypris > Paedocypris micromegethes. The sequence goes on from CM051500.1 coordinate 22,467,129, forward strand.
GACAATTTTATAAGTGTGAGCATCACCCTCATCATCATAACCATTCATCATAAAAATATGACAAAAATCAAAAAGACCTCTGCAATGACCTAAAAGTCCGGCACGTGTGTTCAAACAAGTTGTGCAGCACTATCAAAGCGAGTGTGTTAGTGGTGAGAGTTCGATCAGTCTCACCTCAGCCGCCCGAGCGTCTTGCTCCGCGCTCAGCGTGTCGTTGCTCTGCGGGAGCGGGCTGCTCCGTAACACTGTGATGTGAAGCGTCAGGAGAAGAAGCCCCAAGAGCAGAAGCAGCTCCGCGGCCAAGCGCACCATCCTCTTCACGCGAACTCTCTTGGAATCCGGCACCGCGGCTGCGCTTCCGCCTCCTGCCGCCGCAGACACTCCGATCTCCGGATCCGCCGCGGACGAGGAGACGCCACACCACTGCGGAGCCACCTCGGGGACCAGGAGAGCGACACTCACGGGAAAAGAGTGAATACCCCCACTCACTCCACGATTCAAACCTGATCAGATCAGGTGATCTGTCTTCTATCTTCACACACAATCGACTCTTGATGTCGAGAGAGAGCTGGAATTAGCATTAGAAAAGAGCATCACTGAAGTCTTGTGCGGTTCCATTGGTGAGTTCCAGCTTCTTCTCACGTCGGATTACAATGCAACAATGAACAGAGAGTTATAATGCGACAATGAACAGTCGTTCCATTTTTTTTAAAGAAAGACCAGAGACCCACAGGTAAATCAGGTACGCAGACAAATAAAAGTAATTTCTCCACCTCGCGGCACGTCCTCTTCCTCTTCACGGACAAAACTTTTCATCTACAAACGAGAAGAAACCACGAATTCTAATTCTCGTGTTTTTTTAACTCAGAAACTTCCCACAGAAAGCCTCAAGTTCAGTGTGCTGTCATCGCCCCAAAAGCTTGCGGTGCTTAATTGGATGAAACCTTTTTCATTCTAAGCGCATCCACAGAGACCAAGATCTTAAGTTTCAGCCTTCAGACAAAATCATCCGAGTTGTGTCTTCAGAAGTGCGCGTGAGAGGCTCTTGCGCAAGAGGATCCGCACACGCCTTCCGCGTAAAAGCGCACAGGACACCGCGGCTCTCCGCCTGCCTTGTTGTTTTAGTCCAGCACAAACACCGCGCAAGACTCGTGCCCACGAAACCTTTGCTGTTTTTATATCCCCCTCTTCTTTTGGTCCGTGTCACCTCCCCTCCCCGGCGCTTTAACCCTTCGTGGCCCGCTGCGCGCGCGCTTGGAACGGGAACACGCAACAGTTCGATCGCTGGAAAATCACCTGCGCACCTTTAGCAAGGAAAAACAGAGGAGTACCATACTGTAAAAATTACTACATTACCAGTTTACAAGTCACCAACTCCAAGTGTTGTAAAAGTTATGTATCCAATTGTAAAATAACTTTTTTTTTTTTTACCATTTTACTCAACATTTGTTTTATAGGCTCAAAAACACCAAAAAATAGGGAGGGAAAAAACCCCTCTATGAGGTTTTATTCCCTAAATTAAATGAAATTTTACACCGTGTTTCAAAATGGCAAAACAAAATAGATAAAAAGAACAAAAAGTTAATGTCAGACAAATTCAAATGTACAACCGCTAATTCACATTCACGTGATGGAGCTCATAAATAGCATCCAGTACCTTCAGCATTCTGCAGATGGCAATATCACCTCGTCCGCCCAAGAAGTTAACCGCGGTAAAAAAAAGACAAGCATTACATTTTGTTTGTTCAAGTACAGAGTAAAGGATGCTCAGTGCAAGTACAAAGTGCCCCAAAAGAAATGTACTAAAGTAACAAAGTCAATTTGTGGAAAATGTAATATTAATATTCATTTGATATGCTTGGAATATTGGAATAAATGACCGTATTCAAATTGTATACTAAACAGAAAAGACTAATGACATGTAATGATAATATGATTACTGAATTGTACTTGTCAAATGAGATTTGAATGAAAATGAGTTTATCATAGATTTTGATGGCTATCAAAGTGTTTCTGGAACATCACCCTTGAAGAAATGGAAAGAAAATGAAGGAAAGAGCAGGTTCTGCAATTGTTTGTTCTTCATGGGTCGTCTGAGTACTAACAAATGCTCGGTTCTTGTCCTGTGTTGTGTATTGAGGTGGAGGTTATTGCCTCCTGGCTTTCAAGATGTTAAACAAAACCATCTGCAACGATACAATGCCAATACTTTTTTTTTTTTTGAGAATGGTTAACAGATTGCTTTGAGTAAGCGGACATCACCTCCGAACTTCTCAAGCAAGGATTAGTTTGGACACAGTTGCTCTCCAGTCAGGCGGATGAGCAGCTCGTGGGGCCTCTCTTCTGATGGTCAATGCTTAGACAGATGTTTTCTTGGAGCCGCACGTTGCTGTGCTGGTAGCACATGAGACTCGACATCTGTTCTCCAGACCGATCGGACCCTCTGACACCGAGTGTGGGGGTAAACTGATGAAGAGAGGCCCATCTCATAGCATGTGCATGTGTATTTGTTCTTCTGCTATTTGTGCTCTTCTGCCCCTTTTTCTTTTTCCCATAAACACAGATTTTTTTTTCTTCTCCTCAAATGAGCTATTACAGTATCCTACTGTCAGTGATTAACGATTAGGTAATTCATCTACAGTTAAATACTGCAAAGCAAAGCCGGGATGTTTAAACCATGCGACTAGCTCAAAAACCTTCACTTCTTTCCAATTCTTTGTCAATAAAGCGTTTGATTATAATTCAGTAGCATCCAAAAAGCCCCAATGTGTTTAAACATGTATTTAACAGTAATTTACGGTATTATGTAACTAATATATTTAACACTTAGTTTTAATGTGATAATCTTTAAATGTGCCTTATACAGACAGAGTGACCGTGTCTAGCTGATGCCAAATGTAAAACGCCAAAATATGTTTAATAAAATTCAAAGCAGAATACGAAAGACTAGATTTCCACACACAACATCACCCAGTGTGGACATCTGCTGCTGTAGCACATTCAAGGTTTGATTTAATTGGGTCAGACTATCCAATTAAATCAAACCTTGAATGTGCTACAGCAGCAGAAGTCCACACTTGGTGCCGCTTCTGCCAGCTAGCAACAGAAAAGTTGGGCTACAAATATGCACAGGATCTCCAAAATTGAACAATAGATGCATGGTCTGAATTTAAGTTGCACCAATCAGATGATGGAGAAGAATTTGCTGTTAAAAACATGAAAGCTTTTGTTCTGCCATGTATCAACGATTCGAGATGGTAGTGTACAGTACAATTTGGGCCCATTACCAACTGATCATCATGTTAATGCCACAGCCTATCTGAATAAAAGAAAGTGAAGGGCATCCCATCCAGCGAAGTGCACATACACACACTGAAGTGAACACACACCAACCTGGAGCAGTGGGCGCTCTGTGGGGGTCATGTTGGGTTTAGGGTCTTGCCACCCAGTTGGACTCTACTGGAGTGGGATTCGAACCTGCAAAAATTGGGTGGCAGGTCCTGCCAATAAAAGTGTCCAATAAGTGCATACTAATAACAAAACTTTGTTTCGATGACAAAAAAAAGTCAACAAACCAATTTATATATTATATACAAAAATATATTACACTGCAGTTTAAAACAATTGATTCAACCACAGACGTTGAGAAACTCACACAAATCTTACAACTGTTTGACTGGCGTGATTCACCTCGATATGCGAGTCTATGCCCTGAGACATCGTCCAAGTTTCTTGCCTCAACCTGGAGAACTTTCCATCACTATGGTGTTGGTATTCCAGAACAACAAACATTGTTTGAAACACCAGTGAAACAAGTGCTGACTAGACTCCATCTGTCTGCAGCGTTTACTACCTGTCTTAATTCCTCTCCGCATTAATCAAGCATTCGCCCCACACCTACGGAATGTGTAACTCGCTGCTAATTGCAAGGAAAAAGGGAATATTTGCCAATCCGCAACAAATTTGACATGCTATGCTGTGGCACTCAGACGGTGAATTCAGGACTCTTTCAAATCTAACTATTAAGTTGAGCCTCATTTCCAACCGTGGGCTTGGTGAAACATGTGCAGGCATCACAATACATTCTTGTAGCAAATGAGTCAAGGCAAAGTAATTATCATATGTGTTATTGTCTAGGCTCCTAATGTGGAGAACTGTTTCAAGTCGAAGCGTTTGTTGCTGTAAAGATCATGGATGTTCCGGAGTCGTCCGCTATATGGTTGGCAGGGTGTGAATGAATTACTGCTGACCCGCATATCTCATGGTTGTTACTTTCCAAAACTTAACCAACCAATCAAAAAAAAAAACAGTGAATAGCTAGAAATGAAATTTCTATATTGAAATCTCTTAATTGCTAGAGCCAATGGTGCTCAACCTTAAAACGAAGGGCAAACTTGACTTTCATTGGATTTCACGAACCACAATACACATATGAGTATGTATAGATGTTTAAAATAAGTTTAGTTGCAAAATGCGAGAACATAAAATCAAGTTGTCAGACTCACAATTCTATGATTATTTTAGTGTGATGTTTGCAGGTGTTTTTCAAAAACCAGTTTTTGAATGTTGGGGTCAAGATGCAAGATTTTGGGGAATGAAATATGATGGTCTGTAAGGCAAGTATTGTGACTCTGGTTTTGCTCTCCATCACAGAGAAATGGTCTCTGTTTTCAGGTCATTTTCAGACCCATCTCTGACAAGTTTGGAAGTTCACTGGTGACAGTGGGAGTGAAGTTCATCTTCCATTGAAGGTTATTCTAATATTGGTGTACAGTTATAACCTCGTTCTCCAAATAAACTAAAATCACTAAATGTTAATTAGGATTGTAAAGAGTATGTGACCCCTTCACGGGCCAGATGTGGACCGCAACCACTGGTTTAAGCCATTCGGACACAGAGAGAGAGGACAAAGTAAGAATGAGACGAGAAATTACGCCCAGCAGCAAAATTAAGTGATAAAGATGCATCGCTAAATAGTAGATTTAGTGGTAAATCAAAGGTCAAATGTATGCTAGGGCTACATGGGGCTTCTTCATAAGCAATATATGTTCTTCTCATATGTTGATCCAATTTATATGAGGCCAAGTTTAACTATGTGCAATGCATGTTAACTATTTGTTGTTTACTGCTCGTTTTAGCACTGTTGTAACTCTTTTTTCAATTTCTTGCACTTTAATCCTGTACGGTCTTTAATTACTATCGGTTTCTGATTACCCATCCATTTTGATTCACTTTAAATATATGCTGTTATATGCTGTAAATTAATAGATGTATACTGTATTTTGTTACATTTTGTTATAATTATTTCTCCTCCATGTGTCTTTCTTTTTTGTTGGGAGCAAGTGTGACCGGAAAAGCAATTTCTGATGAATAAAGATTTTTTAATTGAATTGAATTGAATGATTTTTTTGCTTCTTGCTAACAATATTTATGGCGTAGAATAATTAAAACATCACCGATATGTTCTTGTATGAAGGTAACACACATGGAAACAGCCAATGTTTGTCAGAATGAACACTAGCAGTGTTGGGAGAAACGCGTTACAAAAGTAACATATCACAATAATATATTACTTTTTGCTGTAAAAGTGTAACTTATTACTTATAGTATTTTCAGTAATATGTTACTCATTACATGCAAGTAACGCTTGGGTTACATCAAATCTTTCACTTTCAATTCACATAATCAAACATTTAATATTTCGTGTTCGTAAACAGTCACACAAGTCATTCGTCTTTTGTCTTTCGCTGGTGGACGTTGTATTTTGAAATGCTGCTCTCAGTTCGAGGTGTGCCACTATTGGCTCTGAGCTCGAGGTGTGCCGCTATTGGCTCTGATCTCGAGGTGTGCCGCTATTGGCTCTGAGCTCGAGGTGTGCAGCTATTGGCTCTGAGCTCGAGGTGTGCAGCAATTGGCTCTGAGTTTGAGGTGTGCAGCTATTGGCTCTGAGCTCGAGGTGTGCAGCTATTGGCTCTGAGCTCGAGGTGTGCAGCTATTGGCTCTGAGTTTGAGGTGTGCAGCTATTGGCTCTGAGCTCGAGGTGTGCAGCTATTGGCTCCGGCTGTGCACTGCACAGGGCCAGCGGACTCGTGGCCAATTCGATGAACATTTAATCATACAACAGCCGAAGGTACATTCGCGAGATGGTCTTATATGCATTGTTTCAGTTTTGTAAAAATCAAGAACATTGTGGTGAAATGCTACCTCTGTGTAAACGTAAAATAATTGTCGGCATCAAAAAACAGCACTAGCAATTTACAAAAACACCTCGAACGGCGCCATTGACCGCACGATCTGGGTAGAAAAAAACCCCAGCAACGACAATGTAGGATAGTATTGTGTGGTAAGTCATTCAAAATGAATGAAACGCACTTAAGTTTACATGGTCCTGTTGTGTCTGATATCAAATATACCCAATGTAGAACACCCAAGTTATTCACAGATATTGGAGGAAAATCGCTTGTATTAATGTTAATTATTAGGGTTGATAAGCGTCCTCTTTTCCCCAGACATCCGGGCGATTTTAATAAATTCACAATAATGTCCGGTTTTCCCTCTTCTTCAAACGACTATTAGTAGTGTACGTAAGTTCGCCACCTGTGCATTAAATTATTTGCGAACAGAATATTTGAGAATGAAATTGCGTGTCTCGTTTTGAAACAATACGGGACGATTAATTAATTTTTTTAAAACATTGTTCAAATTCAAACATCATTCATTATTCAAAAAAGTCTGACTAAAATTGTTACATATTTAAGTTTTTACTGATTTTATTTTACTAAGTTATAGTTTAGCAACATTGAAGCACATTAAAGCATGTTCATCACCCTCTGAGAAGCCTGTTTGAATTTGTCTCGAGGCCGCGCTGATTGTCTTCTTTTTTGGAATACAAAATATATGGTCACCCTACAATTATAGACTATGTATATTGTTATTGGTAGCTTGGATAGGACACAGTCATTACGCTGCATAACTATGCCTTTCACTGGTTGTAACATAAATTACTGTACAAGTAAAAGGTACATTTTGTTATTTTAGGACGTCAATTTCTACTTTTCTAGCTATTTTGGTGAAAGTAACTTAAAAGTAATACAGAAGTAATGTAATATATTACATTTCTGAGACAGTAATATTGTAATGTAACAAACAGTAATATGTAACGTATTACATTTACGAAGTAACTTGCACAACACCGAACACTAGATAAAGAATTTTATATTTATTGTAAAAGCAGAAGTATTTCTTATTTTATTAAAACAAACAATGGGCAGCTGAAATACAAAAACTGAGATCTGAGACTTGAAGTGTTTAACGGAAGAGAATGAAACGGACTGGGTCAACAACACACAGTCTTCTTCAATCCATCCAACCGATGCATTCAGATCTTAGCAGCCCATCTCAGCAGCAAACGAAAAACCCAGCGTCCACTTCAAGACGCCAGTCTGATGTGGCAACGTGTTCAGGGATATAATTCCAGCAGCTTTTAATTTGCTTTCTAAACCAAGAGTCCCTATCACTTTCCAGCAATCCCCTGAGAAAATACCATCACAAATCTGGCACGATGGCGAACAAGCAATACAATTAAATCACAACATAAGTTGAATATAAAATATGAAAAAAAAAAAAAAAAAAAA
>CM051500.1:22483041-22501107 GCA_028031935.1 Paedocypris micromegethes
ATATATATATATAATAAAAAAAAAATCGATGTCCCTTAAAATAAGTGTCTGCTAAATCGAACTTTATCTTGATCTACAAAAGTACATCAGTTAGCTTTCTAATTATGTCATTAGCTTTCTTTTATTAGTAGTTTGTCATGTAGCTAACAAGATTCTCAATAGTCGCTCTAGCAAAACATGTATTAAATAAAAAAGTAGAAAATGTAAAAATCTTGCTAAAAATGTGGCATTTATACATGGAAGAACATTTTATTTAAGATATGCAGCCTATATCTCCACATTCTCCCCATGCGCTGAATGAATGAATGAAATAAAACGCACCCCACACTTTGCCAAAAAAACGTGAATATTTCGTGGTGGCGACTCATAGTATCCAATTTACAGGATCATGAAACTACAAATTATTCCAGTTTTGTTCATTGTAACCCATCGACGTTCGTGATAGCGTGTTTCTCTGCTTGCCATGTCAGGAAGCATCTTGTGAAAAGCTACTATTTGATCCGTTAAACAGCGGGCGGTCCACCAACACTTTTACCGGATTAAAGTCAAAATATTCCAAAAAAACGGCAGGAGTCTCGATGTCTTTTCTCGGCGTGTATAATTCAAAACACCTGCTGTCTTTTTTTGTTTTCTGGCTTTTATAATCAACTTCCATGTCCGTGATGTGGTTCTGAAGTGAAGTGGCCCGTTTTTAATGGAGCAACGAGATGAGAGAGTCGGCCTGACAGAAGCGAGAGTGACATTTGGGAAGCACATGTAGTTTCACATCATGAACGCACGTGTCGAAAAAAAGGGAAGTCACAGTGTAGCATGCATGGATAACACCCATTCTCTAACGCTTTTCCATTTCGGGGTCACGGGGAGCCAATCACAGCAGCCCTGGGCCTGAAGCACTGGATTTGTGGCCGACCAATCAGAGCATGAGAAACAAAATCAAGCAGTTTTATTTTTAATACAAGGATGGATGCAAATGATGCCCCTGGTGGTGAAGTACTGACATGACACCCACCTTTTTACCAGCGATGTATCCGCCGACAGCTCCAAAGCTCTTCGTGAAGGTGCCCATCAGAACATCCACGTCATTGGGGTTCAACCCAAAATGTTCGATGACTCCGCGGCCGGTGGGTCCCACTGCTCCAATGCTGTGCGCCTCATCCAGGTAAAGATAAGCTTTATACTTCTTCTTCAGCGCCAGGATCTCAGGCAGCCGCACCAGAGAGCCTTCCATGCTGTAGACACAACCAACACACAGTTACAAGTGAGATTATGCCTTCATAGTCGTGATATAAGACTATCATTAGGCTCACCATTAAATTATATTACATACATTTAAAACGCATAAAAAAGCAAAACATTGATTAATGGATGATTACTAAAAAAAATAAATAGTATGTTTATTTCCTTACACCAATTATAAATCAATCAATCAATAAATAATTGTTTCAATATTTTAAGTGAGCTTATACTGTAGTACAAAAATGATGGTAAGTAGCCCATGTTTTTTGATCTGTCAGCATACGCGGTGGATTATAAGAATAAAAGGTATATTTGGAGGCAGCTTGAATTGCAATGGGCATACCAAATAACCATTTCATAATTAAATTAATAATAAATTAAAAAACCTGCAATACTGCATTTCTAAAGTACAATGAAATTATGTTCTAAAACAACTCTAACTCTAAAAGACAACATTTTAAAATACATTTTATAACTTCTCTTTTTATTAATTTATACTTTTTCATAATTCTTTTATATTGTTCTGGAAAACATCATATTAAACAAGAATTGCCGTATTACACAGTTTATGCTGTCATTTATTTTATTCTATTTCTTGTAAAATATAGATGTCCCTTGAAGACATTTAAAAGAAGACTGAAGATGACGTTACTTAAAGAAGACGAACGAAGACAGTACAACATGAAGATGATGAATGAAGACGCTGAGTGAAGGCAATTTATAAAGACGAGGAAGTAAGACTTTGCATGAAGATGATGAAGACGTGGCATTAAGACAGTTAACTAGACGTTACATGAAGATGATAGGGGAAGTTGTAAACTAAAGACGATGAATGCAGTCTTTAACAAAAGACACTGGATGAAGATTTTGAAAGAAGACAGCACATCCTTAACTGAAGCCAGATCCCTGACCTGTAAATGCCCTCAACCATTATGAGGATCTTCTTCCACGAGCGATGGGTGCGAGGTTGGCCGGAGCAAATGGCTTCTCTCAGAAGTTTTTCTAAACTCTGCATGTCTGTAACGGAAGATAAAAAGCAACAGCTCAACCGCTGGCAAAGCTAGACACGTCATGCTTTACACTGACCAGCAGATGGCAGAGATGAACAGCAAAAGCAGACTTTAAAGAAGTGCTTTGATTATGACTGGCAAGTGAGGAATTGCTTCCCTTCTATGTGCCACACCGGCTAATAATAAAAATAATATGCCATTTAATAGACAAGCTTTTTGCCATCAATCGATTTATTAAATGCTGCAGGTTCATAATAACTAAACAACTGACAAATGAAAGGTTAAATCATGCTAGCCATGTAAAAAAAAAAAAGTGTGTGGGCAAAAACACTTTTTTCAATAGTTGAAGTATTTTTCTTTCATTAAAGGTGTCGATAATGGCAGTAACAGTGGGTTGCAGAGAAGGAGGTATGAACCAGAAGAAGTGTTTGTAAAACAAATGCAGAGCCTGTTCCGCAGAAACCCACCCACACACACTTACGAAAGAAACCGACTCGTACAAAACAGAAATAAGCATTGTGCAGAACAAAAGCTGTGAAAAGCTTTCAACCAAGACAGCATAACTAGTCCTTATTTATAATCAATTATTCAAATTGATAAATATAGAGTAATCTAAAAATAATCCATAATTGTTGACCAAAGAACAAAGCTAAAAACATACGTAATTATTATCTAACTGAGCAGAAAATTAACCTTTAGATTATCTTTACATTTTATATTTACATATTTCTCTGACAGCTAAACACACACGTGAAATTTCAGCCAATGATTTACAGGAAGGTTTTAATCCCATTCTGCTGAACATTGAGAGTCTAATATTAGTTTATTTATACATCTATAAATATACAACTACAGTTATGCTATTATAAGGTATACAATGTGAAAAAATTGTATACAATATATTACTTTTTGCTTTTTGCAAACTTAAAAATATTCCTTCTGAAAGAATGTAGTATATTAAAATGGCAAAACAAACCCAGATGTTTTTGTTTGTTTGCAGAGCACTAATATTATGGAAATACTTAATACTTAATAGTAAAAAAGTAACAGATTAAAAGCCCAATTTTGTTAACACTTTGGTTGAAGGAGGTCTGATTAATAATTACAATTATTTAAAATAGTTCTATGAGTTATATACATTTAAACTATAAGACTTGAAGTTTAATTTTACAAAAATACATATATTTTATATTTATGCTGGAAAAAAAGCCCTGATTTGTGACCGTCTAACATCCTCTTGTTGATCAGCGGTTCCCAAGGAAAATTCTTCTGTAAATTGCAGTCTTTTTTCCCCCTCACACCTCTGAATAAATGATATATGTAAATAAATATTACATGTTATTGTAGTTTTTATTAAAGTTTTTAGACAAAATTGAGATTCATTGACATTGTATTGAAATTCATCACTAGTTTCCACCTTGATGCACCTTAACCAGATGATTTTATTTGTACAATTGAGCAAAGTCTCCAAAGTCGTGTCACTTGTAAACTTTAATAAAGACTTTTTTCAAGTCAGACAGATGCACGGGGAGTCTCTGGGGTTTGCTGTCAGGACCCTTAAGAAAGTCTTGCATGTTGCTGTCAGAATATTGAAGCTTTTGTTGTTCATGCATCATGAATTCTCATCCGTCCTCAGGAGAACCATGCGCACAGATTTCTTCCGAGGCTACACAAGAATAGCATTAACCTCTCCAGATTCCCCCACACCTATTACAAAACCAAAAACCCTCGACCCTGAAGTTATCGCCTGAATTTAGGTTGCAGAAAATCTCAATATGTGAAAAAAATGACCTCAATGTGTTAAAAACTGAATATTTCAACTCACTAGTGCAGCAGTATGATTTTATGATGCTGTGCAAATATCACTTACTGTTGTGTTTGAAGACCCGAATGGTTGCACCCGACAATCTGGCTCCAAGAATGAGAGAAGTGTGATTGAGCTCATCACTCAGAATCAAACAGCCCTAGATGAAGACAAAATAACATTGACTCAATAATGCTTTGGTCCTTCGTCGAAAAATGCCACTTTCCACTTATGTACTCAGAATTGCGACTTTATATATCCAACTAACTATTTAAAATTTATAATCTCAGAATTGCAATTCATAAAGTCACAATTGCAATTTTTTTCCCCAGAAATGCGTAATAAGAATACACTTTTATCTCTGTTTATCACCGCTTTTGAACTTTTATCTCAGGATTAAAAAGTAAGAATTCCGACTGTTATCTAACAATTGCCAATTATACAAACATAACTTTTATTATTATTGAATTTTAATTTAATTTACAGCCATTTAGCAGACGCTTTTGTCCAAAGTGACTTGCATTTCATTACTGTTTTCTGCTGGGAAATAACTATTTTAATCTCAGATTATTGAATGATAGTCAGAATTGAAACTTTTATCTATGTATTTTGAGTAGTAAAGTCAAAACTGCTACTTTCTCCTCAGAATTGTAAATTATAAACTCAAAATAATCTCTGCAACTGCAGGTTTATTAGTTCAGAATTCCTGCTTTCTCTCCATCTTCTGTATATTATAATTCCGGACATCCAATGTTTCTATATCTACAGTACATCTGGTGTATACATTGTGCCTTTTATGTCTCGTCTGTGCCTGTTCTGCTGTTCAAAAAAAAAAACATTTGGAAAAAAAAATGAAAAATCCGAACATGGGCCTCTTCTGAGATCAAAATTCTGAAATGCAATTCTGACATTGTAAATCACAGAAATATGGTTGTACAGCTCTGGAAACATTACTGAAAAACTGCCGTGTTAATATTTGGACCTTGTGTGTGACCTTGAAAATCATCTTACTGTTGCTTGCAATACTCTTGGCTGCGGAATTACGCCAATGAAGTCCATCAGAACAATCCAACTGGATTGTCTGTGTGATATGAAGTGGAAAGGAAGGAGCGGTGACGGCAGAGTTTGGCCTTTGGTGTGCATTGCCTAAACCAATAACAACCACTGACATTTCTACACCTTGAAAGTCCTTGAACTGACATCTCCCCCAGAAGGCATTAGTCATAAGATCCACTGCTTAACCAACACTTCCAGGCGCTTTTCCCACTGCAGTCTTCTGGCATCTCAAGACAGTCCTGTCCGCTTCCAAATCTCTTGGAGATCCTGGGGTCCTGGATGTGGCGACCACATCACAGTCCAGCCATGAGCTCACACTAATAAGATGCCGCCAACAATCACGCTCAGCCCGCAACTCGGCTTCTTCAGCTGATTATTTTAACAAGGGTTGGTTTTATGCAAGAGTTTTGTTCTGTGGAGCGTGAAATGTTGTTTATAGCCACAATTACTAGTCGGTGGCATAAGATATTGGGTTTATGACACACAAGTGAGCTTGCATCAACTGATAACATGAGTGATTTAAGACAGATGTAAATAATATGGACACCAACCTTCCCAACCAGAGCAGGAATATTCATGGAATTGGTGGCAAAGCCCATTCCGAATGCCATGGCCGACTCGACTCCCAAGAACTCTGCCACGAGCTGCTCAAGATTCTCATGGATACCAAGGTTGCCTGAAAAACAGATCAACAAAGTGTTTATTGGATGGAAAATTTGAAAGTCCAAAAAAAAATAGCCCACATCAGTTGGTTTTTGGCTTCTTTACTCATGTTAAATGGATTGTACAAAAAAAAAACTTGAAAAAAAAAACGTGTTCAGTTTAAGTCTAGATCTGGAGACCAAGTCTTGCTTCTAATTCTACGTCAGCTTCAGGCATTTTGGTAGCCTGACAAAGTGTTTTATTTATTATTATAAAAAAAAAAATCTACACCAGAATATTATGAAACGTGTCCGCTCGCTGAACTCGCCCCCCACTTCCTGGTCAAGGAGCTGCCAATCACATTCTCACCGGCCAATCAGAGTAAGTGCCGCCCCCGATGTGAAACTAGTGCCAAAAGTTGAAATGCAAAAATCTGAAACAATGAAAAAATCTGAAACAAAATGAAAACGAAATAAGTTTTCTATTTAATTTGGAAAAGTGCAAGCTACAAATAAAAAAAAAAAGGAAACCAAGTGAGAATCTACTCACTGACGCTTCTACAGGTGGAAAAAGAAATCCGTTATTCACTGTGTTTATTTCTGTCTGATCAAGCGAACATTATCCCCGCGCTTCAGTCGATATTTACCTTCTTGTAACCTGCGTCACGACTGATGAAAAGATCAGAACTTGAAGTCCAAAATGTGCTTTACTGGGAACAGATACGATCGCCAACACGATCCGAGACAACCCCATCATAGTTTTCAGGTTATGTTTTTTGTTCCAACTTCTTTATCACAGTGTGTTTAAAGAGTGTGAGAGGAGAAGAAGTTTCTGTTTTATGTAGAAAAGACTGAAAGGCTTATCAGTGTGGGTTTTTTTTTTTAATGTGAAATCTATAAAAAAAGTTTCAAGGCCATAAGGTACACCGCGGGCAGAACAGTGAGCTACAACCAAAGTGTGAGGAATTCATCAGACCACAGTCTATCACGGCCAGATTAGAAGTTTCTCAGGTTCGCAGAAAATGACTTATAAAGTTTTCCGCACCTCCATCAACTTTTTTTTTTCAGCTTTTGTGGTTCAGACAGTATCAGCATGAGGGAAACGAGATAAGGCTGGGTACTGTGTGAAAGGTCATGAATCATTCAGGAGACACGGAGCGCATGACGGAGGTTACGTAGCCTTGCGCGAGTGTATGAAGGTTCAGATTAAAATGAATAGTCAAAGCAACTAATTCATTCCAAAAAAATATTTTCGTCTTATAGCAAAGCAACCGCATCGCAGTCACATTTTGAACCAACGTCAACTAACCTTGAGAATCGACACAGGAACTCGCTACAGAAAAGCTAACGTTCTGTATGTGGCTTGAGTTTAAACACATTTTAAATTGTACCAAATTTTATGCCATTTATTATTTTATTAATTTTATTAGTTATTTATTTCACGTTACATACTGGTATATTAAAATATGAAACAAAGATATATATATATATATATATATATATATATATATATATATACACTGTATAATATAAATGTAAAGAATATATATAAAGTAAAGCGCCGAGAGTGCGAGGAGAGGCTTCTGCCCTCAACCCACATCGACCGCACCAGACCGTTTTTGCACTTCCCTGCACAATCCACTTTACACTTTCACTTTAATTCTACACAACTGAGCACTTTGTGTGCATTCAAATATGCATGATACTACACCACGTACTGTACTAGAAGGAATCTTAGTGTTTTTTTCTGTAGATTTAATTGAATTGCATATATATGCCGTTGTATATTATTGTACTGTACAGTGTATCTGTACAATAGCAGTAAACAGATTTTGCTTTACTAAGCACAAACATGCTAGTTGTCAGACTCTCTTTATGAAATTTCAGTCGGTTCTTGTTTTGCGCAGAGCTTAATATCTGACAAATTAAAAAAAAATCCATTTAGCCAAATATCGAGTGAAAAAAAAATACTTGTATTAGTTGAAGTCATATTAGTATTCTGCAAACAAACCATATTTAATTTGCACCGTATTCCAACACGAGCTGTTCAACAAAATGAACTGATTTGTATTCAGAAGTGTCTGGCCATGTTTCTTATTTTATCCTATGCTACTGACAATGGGCAGCAAGTTTATTCCCTTTTAGGGCAATTATTAATAAAGACTTTGTGCAAATACCTTATATATGCAAATATAATCACCCCTTAAAATAAATTAAATACAAAAACATGTCGAACTCTCTGTCTGCAAGGGATCTAGTCCAGGCTGCAACCGGAAAACGCCCTTATATGGACACACCAAGTGGAAGCATAGCACCCCCTATTGGAGATGTACTCTACTACCTTTAGAAATAATAATATACTAAAAGAGTCACAAGTTGGGTTTGTTAAAAGTATTATTACGAGACGTATTTTTGGCTGCCCACTGCTCCGAGTTCGTGTCTGATCGGATGGGTTAAATGCAGAGAAAAAATTTCCCCATGAGGGACTAATAAAGGTTCTATTATTATTATTATTATTATTATTATTATTATTATTATTAGCCATCATTTTAGGTTTCTGGAAAGTCAGTTTTCAGTTCAGAAAGTCACTAGGAAAGGACTTTTTATTTTGGTGACTGAAAAATTAGGCCGGTGCTTATAATTGTGTCAATACAGTACATGTGACCCACTTTTTTTTTTTATCCACTTTTCTATTTCTGGGCCAGGCAAAGCTTGAGCAAATCCCAGACACACTGATCCAGTAGGCGGGAAAAACCCAGAATGGATGGCCAACCAATCACAGAATCGGACACATACACACACACAGCACAAATTCAATATGGTTCGCCAATTTACTTTACACTCTGTCTCGCACAGAGTACAGTTTTTCAGAGTGTAATTCTCTTGAAGTCCAACTTTGCACTGTGTGGGGAATCTGAAGACCTTGAAGAAACTCACACAAGAAACTAAAACAAAAGGGCTCAACCAGAATTCGAACTTGAGTCTAAAATGGGTTCTTCTCGTGGAGAGAGGGCAGCTCTCCCCTTATGTAACATCCTTCAATATCAGGCCTACAGTTGTGAAAAAGCAATGTGATTGCATGATTTTTACAACATACACTAGTTTCTATCCAACATCTTAGACACGTCTGGGGCTAAAAACTGATGTGATTTCAGTACCTAGAATCAAGCACATTAAGAGTAACGTATGAAAAAATGAATTCAAATTGGAATTTAAATATTGTTGATTAGAAAATGACTTAAATTTGAATGGCCTAATGCAGAGAAATTCCTTACAGTACTGTGTTCAGGAGAAAAGTAACGTAACCGGTTGCAAAAACGGAAGCAGAAGGGTGTTCTCTACTGTCAGTCCGCACAACGCCGTGTTGAGTTACAGACACGACGTCTCGTTGCCTTCCCTCGGGGAACTGAGATTACGCAAGGAACCAAGACTCGTTTTAGGTTGTGAGAAAATGCCTGTCTTTTACATGATAACAACCATTTCTTTTTTGCTTTACACGCCATGATTGAAAGCCATTGATCTGAAATGATATAAGAGGAATTTTACGACACTTTAAAAAGTTAAACTGCAAACAGGTAAAATAAAAAACGTTCAGGGTTTACGTTCAATCAGGGAATTGAGCCGTTGAGTTAGTCTCGGTAACTCAGTAACCAAAGCCAAAGTATAAACCACTTTGAACGCAATAATAAAGGATCATTTATTTACTGCACGTCACATTTTATGATGAGGCAATTTCAGAAGCACGTAAAAGCTTCTGCTCTTTAGCTTGTTTGGAAATGTGTTAGATAAAATAATTCAACCGTCAAACCTTTTTGGGGAATCACTGTACTGAAACAAAAAATGAAATTTTTTAAAGTGTATATATATTTTTTAAAACAAGTTGCATTAACCTGTTTTCAAAGTAAAATGCCCCCATTTGATTATATTAGATGCAAGTCAATATGACCATGGGGGTCTCGAAAGGCGCGACAAGAAAATAAAATAGAATGTATTATGATTATTATTATTATTATTATTATTATTATTATTATTATTATTATTATTATAAGATAAGATACGATAAGAAGATAAGATGAGAAAGTCCTTTATTCGTCCGACAGTGTGGAAATTTCTTTGTTACAGCAGCACCAAGAAAACACGAGCAGCATCAAAAGAAAAGTAGATACAGCTTAGAAAATACAGTTAAATAAGATTATAGAAAGTATAGAATATTGAATATTAAAAATATATATTTTACAACTATAGCAGGACATTTTCCTTAAAAAAAGTGCAAATTGTAATGAGGATGTATGGATGCCAAAACTCATAAACATAACTAAATCATAATGAAATGAAAAGAAGAGTCATTTCTGATTTCCCACACCAACCACTTAATAATAATGCATTCCATTTTTTATTTATTATCTTTTTATATTTATTTATTATATCATTATTTATTTTTACTTCTCCACGATAACACAACTAACAACAAATAGAAATACATGTGGCACAGAGTGGCTCGTTCTATTTTATGTCGTGTGATTCAGAATTGTTTTTTGTTGACTACAACGTGTCACTGTCTAACACACACACACACACACACACACACACACACACACAAACCAAAACCACACCTAAATGTCTGTAAATGATTGACGCTTGAGTCTTAAAACCTGCCACTAAAAACAAACACAGAACTTATTGATCACTTTTGTAGAGCAAACCCTGGCTTTTAGAGATGTATTTGACTCCATTTGTAAAACTAACCAGAGACTGTGTACTACAGTCTATAACCGGAGACTAACTTAGTAACTAAAGTAATAAATGTGTTGCTAAAACACGTTTATTTCAACATACAGGCTTTTCACAGTTGTCGTAGCAATGGCTAAAAAACTAAATTCTTGGGGAGAAAAGAGAGGATATAATCTGTCAAGGATTCCCATGACTCGATCACATTCTTGTTGAAGGATTTGTGACAGGATCTGGGTGAGGTTCACCAGAAATGACGTCATACAAAAATGCAGATTAAACGGGCGAGTGGCCTACATTAGAACACACCATCAGATTATTCTTATCACTGCGATGGCTGTAAAAGTGGTACGGACTGCAGACTGAGCGGCATGAAAAGATGCTTCAGATCTGCTTTCATCACTGTCCTTGTGACGTATTATGGCCTGACTGACATCAGACGAGTAGGGACAGTCATTAAATCAGCGCAAAACTATGCATACGCAACAAACCAGAATAACCAGAATGGCGAACAAAGGCCATGCTTTCATAGTAAAACTGCATTAAACAGGTGAGTGTGTGTAAAACTCAAGGATCCTCACAATGTTTGACTCATACGTCTCCACAAAGCTGTCTCAGCAAAATCTAAAGAAATATAGACAAATTAGTAAAAATGATGCACATATAGAAAGTTAATAACAAGTCAACTATGGCAGTTGTGGAGTTTCAGGTTTGAATCCCGGTCCGGTAGGTTTCACAGTCCCTCATGGCTTAAGGCTGCCCACTTTGAGATATATATACACACACACACACATATATACATATATATATATATATATATATATATATATATATATATATATATATATATATGTCCATAAAGGCCTTAAACTTGAGTCTCATTTTGGTCTATTATCGAGAAGAGATAACACATGATACAGTATTTCTTTGTGAAAACAATTGTACTTAAAAAAAAAGTAAAAAAAATACTAAACAGGTATTTTGGTATAACAAAAAAAAAATAGCTCAAAAACAGCAAACATTTGTTACCATAATGGGTGCCACGTTTGCAATTCTGCTTTCGGACTTTCCCCAATAGTGAAAAAAAATGTGTTGTTGTTTCTAGGAATATTATCCTGTTGTTCTATCTTTCAAAACATTATGCAAGCCACAAATCAAGTTGTAAAGTGTTCGAAATATTAAAGCAAAGTGAAAAGTGAGTGAGTTTAGGGGGCCACATAAAAATTTTGCTCTGCATTTAACCAGTGACGCGAACACAAACAAACCCGGAGCAGTGGGCAGCGCCCGGGAGACATGTGGGGTCAGTGTATTGTTCAAGTTGTAGAACCTACTGGATCTGGACTCAAACCTGCAAAGCTTGAGTGGCAGGTCTAACTCCGCCCACTGGACACCAAATAAGACACACGTAAACACCTATTTCTCTATTATTGTTACATTGCATGACAGTAAGACATGAGTGTTTGGCACGTGTTTCGCCCTTAATATGGCCGTTTCACAGGAAATTACCACTGAAGCAGAGGCCACTGGCAGTGCCCACACAAGCACTCCCACTGCTGGTGGGGCACGGTACTTCCTCGCATGCTCATTGGCTGTTTAAAGTTTCGAATGAGTATGGATTCAAGACCTGGTCCGAGACGAAATTCAAATTCATTTCCTTTATGCAGTGCCAAGAAAAAAACGGCACAGCATAAAAACAAGTCTTCCGACTAATCATAACCCAGGTAATAAATCTGGGAGTACGAGCCTCTCCAGTCAATCATCAACATATGCTGCAGAACCTGATGCGGGCTGAGCCTTTAATAAATCACCAAGCAAAAACCTCGTCACTGTTTGTAAAGGAGGAATTCAGTGAACGCTGCTCAAACAGGTCTGATCGCAGCAGGAAGAAAGAATGCTCTTGGCAACTTCACAAAAGCATAACTCATCCATAACAGCCTCAACTTGAGTTGCTAGACAACGCCACTTCACTGGTTTCACAGAAAGCTCTCTTGTAGGTGAAGGTGTAGTAACCACAGACTTACCTAGTTCCTGCCTCGTGCTGCAGACTCCCAGCCCGTACTGTCTCGTCTCCTCTGCAACCGTTTTCAGGAAATCTTCGTTGTTCTCAGCAAAGCCCAGATAGTTGTAGGAGCCCATGTTGATGACATCTTTGATGGTTCTCCCTGTTAGCCTGCAAGACACGTGACACATCCACCAAACTATAATTACCATAGCTTTGTCTTGACTAGCCCGTCTCATTCCTGGCTGAACAAGCTCAAACTTCTAACCAAACAACTCCGCAGTCCGCAAATTTCGTAATCCGTCATCGTGGATTCATTCATGTGTCAGTACCTGAAAGTCCAGTTGTAGTCATCAGAGACCCTCTCCATGAGGTCGAAAACCGGGCCCGGTAAACTGCATATAGGCCGGTTCCAGTTGTCCCGGAAGCGCATGTACAGGTTTCTTTTGTAAAAGTTTTCAAAGTCTTGGTAAAGTGGCACAAAGTCCTGCAAAACAAGAATTTGGTTAACACTAGGCTTATATTTCAAGTTGCAAAATGAAGAAAAGAATAAAAGACCCATTGATTAAAGCACATAGTAAACACACAAATGCTAAAAACCAGGCCAATGTTTCCAAACCTGTTCAGGGAGTATCACAGGCACAAGTCCTTAAATAAACTTTAGTAAAGGGTGGAGTGAGACAGGCTTCTCGTTGTGGTGCATCTAGTAAACTCGCTCGGAATCCTGCTCATGGAGTTTGAACAAACAAAGGAGCAACTCAGTTCACTCATGTTGTTACGCGTTACGTTAAGAACTGATTTATGTATGTAAAATGTTCGTTTTCTGGAACCTGTTGAGTTTTCCTGGTCTCGGCTAGTGGTGTGTGGTAAACCGGTATGAACTTGAAAACCGGTATTGAGTTGTGCCACATATTAGATTTTGCAATATTGTGGATACTGCTACACATTCATGAATTTAATGTTTATACTGGTATATAAAGACTTTAATACAATATAACACTTGTTTCGTTACAACTTTTAATGACGACACGTGACAGTAACAGGCTTGTAACAGGCTGAATTAAGAGATCACACCCGCGAGGTGTAAGTAGCTCAGATGTCTGTGTAGTGTCTTAAAGAGTGGCTCTACTAAAAAAAGAGACTGTTTCTGCTTATTTTTCATATTTTATAAAAGTTGTTTGTAAATATTTGTTTCACGCGACAATAGAATTTCAGGGAGACCATGAGAGAAAGCGTGACAACGTAAACAAACGAAAAGCAGAAACCGTGTGTGTGTTTGTGTATGTGTGTGTGTGTGTTTGTCTGTCTGTTTCTCTGTCTGTCTATCTCTCTTTTTTTTTTAAATAAACGCCAGGGCTACTACTTTTAAAATATATACTGTATTAAAAATGTCAGATGCTTATTCAGCTTACCCCCTGCATCAATTTCTGACTTTAAAAAAAGTTAGAATACAGATTTTGTGTAGATATAATATACCCCCCCCCCAATACCATGATATAATACTGATACTGTCTGGACACTAGGAAATATTGAAAATATTGTAACCCTAACCTTAACCCACCCCTATTCTCACCCCGGCACAGTAAGTCTGATCTAAGGACGTAATGATCCACTTTAATTTTATTAATATACAGATGAGCATGCCACGGTGAAGGACCCGTTGGATATTTGGTGTGTGAGTTTGAGGCCCGGTCGGGGCCTTTTGGGCCTTTCTCTGGGTCTCCACTCTCCAGTTCCCATCCACAATTTCAACTCAAAATAGACTAAGCGAAAGAATGGAACACAGAATGGAATATAATGCCAGGTTTTACAATCAAATCTAATATGTGACCTGAATATACAACAAATCTTGGTCTTGTCAAGGTTTCCATTGGGACGCTTCTTAAAAATACATACCCCGGTGGTTTCAAACCTGCATCATGTTAGCACATCACATTTGATCTGGTTATTCCACTGTAGGTCAACAGGTGTGTAGTGTTTTTCCAGACAATTCTTTCAAATGATGTAGAAGTATTAAGACATTCTCAGCTTGACAGTGCAATTTGGCCAGGTACCGTCAGGATTCCAGTCACATGATGAAAGGGTGTCGTGACAGTGACTGATTAGGGGCTTTGGTTTTCGTTATAGTTTTTGCACGTGTCATGTCCTTGTTTTTATGCCTTGTCGTCACATTTGTAATCCGATTAATTATTAGTTTGGATTCTGTTCACGTGCTCTCTTGTTTATTGTTAATTTGGTCTTATATTTTAAAGCTTGAGTTCCCTGTCTGCAGTTGCTATCTTTGTGTGCTGTATGTTAGTGTTTTTATAAACGTGAACATTTTTTTTTACGTGGTAACGCCAACACACACACACACACACACACACACACACACACACACAATTACATTTACATATGCTATATTTATATATTTCCTTTTGATTCCCCATAACTTCACTTTGCTCCATTTTTTTACATTTTTGTCCACCAAACTAAGTCTCTCTGAAAGCTGACAATTATCCCTTTCAACAATCATAAATAATATAAGTGATAACGATAAATAAGCATCTCTCTGGTAACGTTATTTTCAAGGGAGCAACTGTGTGAAGAAATAATGATCTCAATCTCCTTTGAGATCCACCAGCAGAGATTTATTTTAAGTCTGCAGTATCCTCTCTAACACATTGTGGATATTTACATAGATAAACAGTTTGTAACACAGGCACACACACACAAAAAGAAAAATGATATGAAGAAAATAAACAAAGTCTGGTTCACAGAAAGTATGCACATAATCACACACACACATTGATATATAGATACTATATATAGACAGACAGACAGACAGACAGACACGAATGCGCTTAATAAAAGCAGGCCATATAAAAGATTGATAACGTGTCAACCTAGTGCGACAATGCATTTTGTTTAAATAAATTGTGTTTTAAAAAAACATTAAAACAAACAGACAAACCTTTTGCTCTTCCCTCTCCTGAGCCTGGTGACACTTGTCAATACCGATAGCTCGTAAGAAATCTCTAAGATAGCCGAACAAAGTGACAATTCCATAGCCCATGTAGGTGAGCACAGCCACGTACATCGGGGCTTCCTCAAAGGAATCTTCCCCTCTGAGGTTATGGTAATGACCATTCATCTTGCTGCTTTTCAAGCCCTGTAACAGGTAAGAGAACAAAAATGCATCTAAAAGTTAAATTGTAATTCTAAAACGGCATTTTAACCACTTTTCTATTAAGTGACACCTACTGTTATAAGATAACCTAGGCGATACATACATTTATCAGCCAATGAATGGCGAGACACGCATCACGTGGAATCGCAGGAGTCGTTTAGACTGAACCAAAGAGTCAGTGAATCAATCCGTAAAAGATTCAATTAAAAGATTCGAATCGCCGACTTTTTTTTCGTGCTTTTAACTCTCTAACGTCGAAAAACACACGACTAAACGCCGCAATTCGCCAACACGCCACCCAACACGACTCTAACCAAAAGCAGTTGTAGTTTGCTCGCGTGTCAAGTGAAAACACAAGGGATGCTCATTCAAACTACCTGTTCCTTTTTGTGGCATCCGTTTCTCACTGTGTTGCCATTCTCCAGCGGCTTGTGCTCGCCAAGGAGCGTCATGGTGTCTTCTCGCGCTGGATGTTCAACAGTTGGTCTCATGTTTGCCAAGCGACGGCGGATGAATTATTGTTTGACTGTACTTCTCCTTCCACTCCTGCACATTACACAAGTGTGCGCCCATCCGCTGAAGCGTGGTCCTCGGAGACTTCGCCGGTCGACTTCATGCTCGAGTGACTTTGATTTAGGTACACACAACTTTGGACCAGGAAGTACCGCGGCGAACGGACGGACAGCGACAGGACGCTCCCTTTGACAGCTCGGGGGATGATAATGGAGGAGCGTTTACCTTTGAGCGGTGGAGACGGCAGTCAAACGTCATTCCGTGTCTGGCCACGTCCCTTACAGTAAAGGAGAAGTAAAACTAAAAGTAAAACCAGAGATGGAAGCGATCAGAACGCGTCCCAGCGCCCAGGTGTAGCATTGAAGCACGTGACGAGACTTTACTTCTGGTGTGTGCGTGTGTGTGTGTGTGTGTGTGTGTGTGTGTGTGCGTGTGTGTGTGTGTGCGCATGCATTGAGCACAATATTGGGCCCAGAATGGTAGAATGTGCTAAAAAGCACAAAGCGGGGCCCCGTTGTGTACTTGTGGGGTCTTTGTCTAGGGCCCCAAAACTTTGGAGATCTTTTTGAGGGTCAAAATGTCATTTTAAGGCAGAGGTCATGACTGAGTTTTTGTTAAGGTGAGACTAAAGCGGGTGGGGAAGGAGAATATTTTGATGCTTCGGGTTACAGCAAGAGAGAGAACGTATTATTGTGCATATTTTTGCCCACAACGATAAAAATGCAAGTGTGTGTGTGTGTATAAACATGAGACAACATACACTACTACAGGGCTTAGGCCACATGCAGATTTTGTAAATTTTTTATTCTGCTTAAATTCTGAGGAACAACGTTTGGAAACAACGTTTGGAAATAAATGAGTACAAGGGATAAGATGGGTTTCAGTTTGGTGTGAAATACAGAGAAACCTCCCTCACATTCTCGCTTTCACTCTTTCTCAGTTTCACCCTCACAACCTCTGTGTCCAATAGGGTGTGTCTCTGTCTTATTCTTGATCATCAAAACCTCTCATTGTCTTTGTGCTTTTGTGTGTGTGTGTGTGTGTGTGAGTGAGAGAGAAGAAGTCTTTATCTGTCTGCATCTCACTCTCTCTCCAATTGTGTGTGTATGTGTCTGTGTGCGTGCGTGTGTGTGTGTGTTCGCGTGTGCGTGTGTGGCTGTGTGGTCATAAAAAGCTGCATGGCGTATATGTATGTGACAAATACAATTTAATCTGATTTGATTTAGTCTCTCTCTCTCTCTGCTTTAAAATCTGAGAAAATACATCTACATTTGAGTCAGTCTTTCGAAATGCCAATAACTGAATAATGGGAATTGTTGTACGGAAAGCACTCTTGCGTTAGTATTTTGTGGTCGTCCAAATGTTTCTTGTCTTTCTGTTTGGAATCTCAACGGTTCGCTGGAAGAATCAAGGTGTTAAATCATTGCCTAAAATAGTTACTTGTTTGATATTTGTGTGTACTTTGCAATTTGTGTGTTGTGTGTGTGTGTTGTGTGTGTATGTGTATATTGAAGAGATTCGTATGCTTTTGCACAACCGTACTGTTTAGATATAACACAAATATATAGAATAATTGAATGACCAAAAAAATTACTATAATTTAATGCTGACCGATAGAGTTATCAAAAGGAGTCAGACAGAGAGACGCTCCGTGGAGGTTGCTATGTTCTTTGCCATATCCAGGGAAGATAATCTATAACACAAACAATCGTCCGGATAACAGAGGACAGACAGACAGGCGATACACAAGGGTAACGAGGAGAGCTGGAGTCGGAAGTAAAATGTATTACTTTATGTGAATTAAATTCTTCAATCCATTCTGGCCTCTGACCCTTCTCTTTATGGAAATGCAGTGCAAGTGGTACATCTAGATTAAATGTGTCTTTTTGTTAATCTGTGAATGTGTGTGT
>CM051500.1:22501131-22571139 GCA_028031935.1 Paedocypris micromegethes
GTGTGTGTGTGTGTGTGTGTGTGTGTCTTGGTCCCAAGAAAAAGGAGCCACTCTGCCTACACAAGCCCCGCTTTAGTTTGTTGTGGAAGTTCACTGAGGACAATGGCCAGTACTGTAGGTCTGAAGCTGGCATCCTCTCAAGGTTCAAGACTTTGAATATAAAGACACTTTTGAAATTTCAATAAGTGATAAAAAAAAACAAAAAGTGAATGAACAAATTAGGAAGAACCAATTTAGATGGAAATGAAGAGCGAATGAGTGGCAATGTGTGGCATTGGAAGCTGGCAGCAGCCTGCAGCTGTCGGAACAAATGCTGGACCAACCATGGAACTGCCACTGCTAATTAACCACATCTCTCTCTCTCTCTCTCTCTCTCTCTCTCTCTCTCTCTCTCACTCTCTCTCTCTCTCCCTCACACACATCCCTTTATCCTCCTCTTCCCCTTAGTTATCCCCATCCACAGAGCTTTTCAATGTTCTGCCAGGGTCTTGGTGCTAAGGGAGCCGTGCTAGCCTAGATCTGTCAGGCCTCATTAGCTTTATTAATATTAGCACTCATTATTTATATCATGTCGTATATGACAACTGTTTCTGTGCAATCCTCAATACTTTAAATGACTTTGCTTCACTCTGTGATTCACAAGTGGACCAAAGCTTCAGGTTTTCTTGTTAATACAACCAAAGAAAATGTGAATAAATAAATACAAGTTCCGGGATTTCATTCATTTTCAAGACACATCCTTTAGATCACATCATTAATATTAAAGCAACTAATAAAAACAGGCTAACTTTTTTACAACTTTCCTTGATATTTTATGTTCCTGCCATGAAAGTAAAGTCAACTAATATGACACACACTGTGCACACATATAATCCTCCTTTTATTTTCTAAAAATTAAATGTTATAGTTTATTTTACAAATTGGGTCTGCACGAGAGTTTCTATGATAAATAAAACCAGTACAATATAAAATATAGTTTTTTAAATACAAATTATTTTTATAAATCTCATATGGAATGTATTTTTGCTCATATTTCAAATTTCAATTTTCATTTTAAACTATAAATGCATTTTGTTTACTGCCTAAAACACCCCCCCCCCACACACACACACACACTTCATCATCATCACCATCATCATCATTATCATAATCATAACTGTATTTTCTCCAGTTATTTTACTCCAGATTATTTTACCAGTTGTGCCACATGTCACTGCCTGCTAACAAAACTCTTCCCTGCAGTACTGCTAAATTAATTTGAGATAAAAAAAAAAAAAAAAAGATTATCACTTTTCCGCTCCGGGAAACGTTGCAGCTCTGAACCCCTCTAACCTCATTGACCGTGTCTTAATGTGTCTTTTCACCCAGACTTTCATTTTGCTAATGAATTTACAAATAAAGCTCATAGTGCAAAGTACGGAATCTGTTCTCAAAGCAAATTGTTAAAAAGTCAATTGGAAAATCCATTCATTTAAAAAAAAATACAAAATGTATGATTTTGACATCATTCCTCACATCAGATTTATTTTGAAACCATCCGTGTGAATTAAATAATTAATTTTCTTTTAAATAATACCTAGTTGGAAGTAATAATTTATGTATTTCTCATTGAATATATCCAGGAAAAAAAAAGGCCCCTAATTTTTTTAATATTACATTAATATGATTCCAACGGATCTTTGGATCTTCCAAAGTGTGTAGACACTTAGACTCGTTCTAACATCATCTTTGATCTTTTTGATTCTTCTCAGATCACATTGTGTCTTGAGGTGAAATATCAACAAAAGCCCCAAAATTTGGATTCAAACGGTGCAAAGAGTTTCTTCTCCACCTAGTGGGCAAAAACAAGAGGTAAAAGGGCTTCATTGATGTCACACAAGTGTCTGAGTAGGAAATAGAGAATGTGAGAACTACGACTTCAATTAATAGTTCACAAAAGTCAAGTGATACAGAACATTTGAATGTGGAATATTTGAAGGGCTGCTGCTAATCAGATGATGACATGTTCATCAGTTTTAATACGCGTAAAGGAATGTGAAATGGCAGCACGTATTCTCGCTGTTTCTCGGTGGGAGTCGGGCCCGAGTGTGGTGATGTTTATGGGCGATGTCCTTGTGTTCTGTCCGGAGGGGCCTGATGTTAATGCAGTGCTATATTTGTGTTGACCCTCAGGGGCCATTAAATCACACAATTTCTTCATCAGCCGGGTCTGACCTGATTTTCTAGACGGCTTCCTCAAGCAACGTGAGGCGAAAAGGCTAATGTGTTCTCTAGATGGATCCGCATTGCGTGTAACAGTCAAATCTGATCTCAACTGCACAGTTATGTTTTTGTATGTAGTTAGAAGTCGTCACCTGTTTGTGAAAGTTAGTATTTTACATCTTCCTATTATGCTCGGGTGAAATTGACACGTTTTCAATGTTTAAAAATATTTTTAAAATACCAAAAAGTGTTTTTTGACTTTGAAACTTCTCCTGCTTGGCTTTTTTGTTTAATGTAATTATCATTAAAAATTAGTCATTATGCTACTCCTTATCAGTATTGAATAAGTAAACGACTACTAGTTAATTTTGTTAACTAAAGAAATTAACTGGAGTCAAGTCAGTAAATGCCAGTGGTGTAAATTGCTTGAGTATCACACTCAGAGTTTGTCTTTTTTTTTTTTGCCAAATTTGTACTGGATGCTATTTATAAGCTAAATCACGTGAACGTGAATTAGCAGTTGCATTTTTTTGCACATTTGAGTTTTACTGAGACTGACTTTTGGTTCTTAATTAAAAAACCTCATAATTAAAACCTAATAACTTTCTTGTTTTTCACATTTCTTGGTGTTTTTTAAGCTTAAATTCAGTATGAGTAAAATAATTAAGATTTTTTTCATTGGATTCTTCACGACTTTTACTCAAGTCTTGAAAAATCAGAAACATTTGCTAAAGTTTGTTTTCGTCGAAACTGTTCCTGATAAACAATCTGACTCTGTCTGGATTTGCCCTTTCTCTAAAATATTTAGAGGAGAAGTTAAAATTGTCCCCACAAAATGACATTTTGGCTGTTTAGTATGTGTGAGCGAGCTCCAACCCTTGAGGTGTTGTGATTTGTTTTTAATTTATTTCCTTTTTAAAGGTCGCGACTGTCTGTGTGACCTTGAATTGTGAAGGTGAGCTCCGGGTGAAGTGACTGTCACGTAACAATCCTCCATGGTGTCAGTGCGGCAGTTAAGAAAATGCCCTCGGAGAGAGAAACAACCAGATGGCGAGGACTATAGGTCACCGCAGAAATCTCCATTGTAGGACTTTTCTGGCTTTGAATGTAAAGGAATTGATGCTAAAGTGCTTTTTAGAAAAGATTAGGAACAAAACCGCAATTAGATGCAGTTTGTTTGCACTGAAATAAAAGTTTTTAAATGAAAATTTAAATTCTTGTGGAAATAGCTTAGGCAAAATAACGATTTTAAATTATTAGTTTCAGATTTCAAGTCAAAATTTTTATACCATTCCTTTAAAATAAATCTGTCTTGAACAGATGCGTAAAAATACTTCTGCCCAACGCTATTTATGACATATTAAGGGAGGTCATAAGAGACAGAACAGACACACACACACACACACACACACACACACACACACACACACACACACACACACACACACACACAACCAACATTCATCAATTGCTGTTTTTAACGGTATTTTTTCGAAAAACAAATAGCTACCATCATTTTTTTAATTTACAATATTTTTTATAGCACCGTAATAACATAAAAACTTTTGAAATAAAACAAAGTGCTGTTAATTCAATAAAGTTTCTATTTTCTGTAAATCCATATACATTCACAGGGATTTTCCTTACTGTGCATGCAACAAAAATGCAATACCCGGTGTAATATTTATCTACTGAAGTTGTTTCAAAAAGTTTTTTAATTTTTAACTGATAAGGAGTGACAGTTCATTTCTAAAGTCCACTTTTCGACTATTTTCAAACAGCTTTAATTGGTGATAAATTGGTATTCAAAAGCCCAACTTTAGTGAGATATACATCTGTAAGTGATTGTTCAGAGGAGTACTGGAGTAAAGTAGAGGGTTAGCTATGGTCTTTTGATTTGAAGAGAGAGGAAAAAAGATATGGAAGTAAATAGATTCATGGGCTCGGATCAAAATGAGATGGAAAATGTGGAACAAATGAAGTAAACGAGAGTGGAAATGAGCGGAGGGCTTATCATGTGGCAGCTCCACACAGATGGTCAAGGGGTTAGAAAAGTCCCTCCTCTGCTTTCCCCATCCCAGCAGCTTTTAATTAAGATCTCCAAAGTTCATGACTCAATTATGATGAAGAAGCCATTCATTATTGTGGGGGAAAAAACTTGCTTTGTCTAATGGATGTTTCAGGCAAAGTCCCGAGGCACTACCTCTTCATCACATGCCTTTCTTTCTCTCTTCTCATTTGTGTTATTTGCCTTTATTTTCTTTTTGCTTATGTGGCTTTTTAATCTCTTCTTGGGTGACGGTGTGTGTGTGTGTGTGTGTGTGTGTGTGTGTGTGTGTGTACCGCTCTGTGATTGGTTGACCACCTATCCAGTGTGTGTCCCATCTCAGGCTCAGACTTGGATAGAAAATGGATGATGATGTGTCTGCCTTTTTTGTGGGTTTATATGTGGGTTATTTTTTATATTTCCCATGAGTTTAAATTGCAATGTTTGGGAATTGTCAGTTTTGTACATCTTTTTCGTCTAATATCTTTTTCAATGACTATGGCTAACCGTTGAGTCATATCTGCTTTGACGGTCATTCTTTAACGTGTGTGTCTGTTACTGGATAGATACGGCTGGTTTGAAGTGTTCAGTTCAATCCTCTCTCTGTTCTCCTGGTGTGATTTCATTAGTATGTGTGGTGACATATCACAACATTATGCTTGCCGTCTAGGAAGTGATGTCAAATTGTGATGCCTGTTCCAGTTCTCCATTCAAAGCAGCAGCCATCTAGAACCGACTGCGTTTGGAAGACTGCCTTTTTCTGGACCAGCACTCATGTGATGGTGTCTGCCATCAGGCTTGTGATGCATGGTCTCCAGGAAACGCACCTCAATGTCTGGTAGTAATATATTACTTTTGGCAGGCGGAATGTACACACAGCTTTCAGGAGATGAATGGCTATTTGCAGAGGCCAGTGGGGATGTGGAAAGGATGGATAAGCTTTTCTGTCAGCTGGATAGATAGATAGATAGATAGATAGATAGATAGATAGATAGATAGATAGATAGATAGATAGATAGATAGATAGATAGATAGATAGTGTCGGATGGATGGATGGAAGGATGGATGTATTCGTGGATGGATGGATGATGGATGTATTGACGGATAAATGGATGGATGGATGGATGGATGGACAGATAGATAGATAGATAGATAGATAGATAGATAGATAGATAGATAGATAGATAGATAGATAGATAGATAGATAGATAGATAGATTGATTGATTGATTGATTGATTGATAGATCAGCCAGGCAGACAGACATTATTCTAACGGAGTCCTATCGTTCCACAATTCCGCACTAAGCTATAGTTTACTCCTTCCTCTCCTGTTACACTCATGCATGTAACTGAATTTATGTTAGACTGGGTTCAACTTGTGGTTTTCAGGGGGATTAAATGATTGAAGAAGGGTGTGAAGTTGAAAAAAAAAAAAAAAAAAAACATTTCACAATTTAATTTGGCTTTATAAACCATACTTCAAACTCAAAACCATGCTTTTCATTTCCTTATTTCTTTTGTCGTTCTCCATTCATAATTTATTTATTTATTATGCAGTTCAGCTTT
Organism: Paedocypris micromegethes; assembly: GCA_028031935.1. Taxonomy (NCBI): domain Eukaryota; kingdom Metazoa; phylum Chordata; class Actinopteri; order Cypriniformes; genus Paedocypris; species Paedocypris micromegethes. The sequence goes on from CM051500.1 coordinate 22,506,947, forward strand.
TGGGGGCAGAGATGTTTACAGCAAGACAAATAATTTACATCTCTTCATTATTCATTATCCCAATGAAGAGGTGTCAAATAAAATCTCTTCAAGGCTCTATAACAATTTCATCAGTGGGAATAGATTTTCGAGCTGTCGGTCTGTGCTATGGATGACTAAAGCTTGTGATATAATCAACATTGTTCAGTTTTCATGCAATTTAAAGTTCAAATAAAAAAAGAACGTTCCAGAACGTTTCTAATGACTTTTTTTCAGTAAAGTCTGTTATGTATGTGGAAGCACAGCTTTCTCCAATCCAGCAATATACCTTTTTTAACTGAGGGTTTTTCACTCTCCCTTTTCTCAAAAATAGTGTCTTCCATCATAAATATTTCGGAGGAAATTGAAATCCTTTTAAAACCGATCTTGGATGGGCAGGCACAACCCAAACAGAAACGCTTTTCGGCCAAGATTGGATAACCGCTGACGTTATTAAAATTTCAAAGCACGTTTAAAAAATTGAGCAGCTCGTTCTGTTCCTCTGAAGCCACCATAAAACCATCACCGGAGTTGTTCAGCTAGAAAAAGGGAAGAAAAACAATGCGGCGGGAGTCATAAAACGCTCACAAACTCAGATTTATTGGAAGTATAAGCAGGCCTTACTGTGGCATGTAGAGTCTGACAGAACAGCGGCACCTGGCAGTGCGTAAAACTTTCTTATTTCATTTCTTGATACATTTGAACAGTAAATCACGGTTTCTTTGAGCTTTTTTTTTTTTTCAGGAAAACGACATCCATTTTGTTTCCAGGTTGAGAATTCCGTTTATAGTTCCTCACGACCTTCAGAGCGGGATATCAGATCAATGAATGCGGTTCATTTTTATTTGAGCTTCAGTTGAACAGTGCTGTTCAAAAGAAACGCCTGGTGACCCCGAGGAGCTTGTTCTCTTTTAATCTTTGTGCACGAGGACAAGTGGACTCTCCTTGAGAGCTGCGTCTCCCATGGCGTCAGTTCCACACCGACCGATCAATGCAGGAAAAGCTCTCGGAGCTGAGGGAAGTTAATGGTCCTGTCTTGTTCTGTATCCGATATGATCAATATAACAAATGAGTCCAGTTTTCTTTTGACTTTTCTTCAGTAAAAGAACTTTTCAGTGTTTAAACACTGATGTGCTTACCATTGCGGTGACCCATGCGAATCGTTTGCAATCAATTTTTGTTGCTTTGCTCCTGAATGATGTTTTAAAATGTAATTTGGAGTAAAGAGCAGAATAAAATTTAAATACAAAACAATACAGATTGGTAATCGTGATTGGTATTACAGATTGGTAATGTTTATCATTTACACCATGTAGACAACAGTAATCTCATATTACTTGTTGTACCCCTTTATTCAAATTTTAGAAGAGTCAAAAACTTGTAGGGTGCTTATATGAGCACATTTCAAATATGCCCATAAATATAAGCACCCATTTTTCCATATTTCAAGCCAGGAGCAATGGAAATTTGTCGTCTTTACGGAAGCTGTGCAATTATCTCTTCTTTTCTTAATTAATATTTTCGGAGGCAGACATGCACATGTGCTTTTATTGGCTCAATACCATAAATAAAGAGACATTAACTACAATTGGACACTCAGCAGTGGCTAAGCTATTGGCACCTCACATGCAACCGAATGTAAAATGTATAAATAATAAATGTATCTGAATAACAGAATAAATCCATGCAGCGATACTTTGCAGATAAAATAACAATAATAAAAGAATAACAAGAACAACTAACAATAAATAAAACTAAACAATAAACTAACAACAAAAAACAATAAACAATGAATAAACTGGGCAGCGTTTTGGGCAACGGTGGCGCAGTGGGTAGCGCTGTTGCCTCACAGCAAGAAGGTTCTGACTGTGACTCGTGGTGTGAGTTCGAGGCCGGTTGGGGCCTTTCTGTGTGGAGTTTGCATGTTCTCCCCGTGCTTGCGTGGGTTTCCTCCGGGTGCTCCGGTTTCCCCCACAGTGAGAAAAACATGCATTTCAGGTTAATCTGGCCGTGTGAATGTGTGAGCGTGTGGTGTGTGTGCCCGAGTGAAGTGGACGCTGGCGCAGATTGGCTGCCGCTATTTCACCGGGCAATTGGTGTGTGTGTGAATGTTGTGTGTCATGTAAGGCGACCTTGAGTGTCATGAAAGGCGCCAATAAATAATAAATCGAATGAATTATTAATAAAAAATTATTATTATTATTATTAAATAACAAGAATAACAAGAAATTAAAATAAATATATTTAAATATAACATTGGGAACTCTGTCTGCGACCTACAGGTTAAACGGAAATACACCCATATGTGGACATAGTAAGTTGAATCTTAGCACCACCTACTGGATATATACTCTATTACACTTAAGTTTAAGTTCAAGTTTATTTTTTTTGTGCTTTTCTTAGTTCCAGACCATTGCAGTAGCTAGAACTTTGAATGGTACATTTTTTTTTGCTTATATTCATGTATATACAGTTCAATTTAAGCATACATATTACGTCAGTTGATGATCAGTTATTGTCAGTTTCTGTCTTGAGGTATTGATTTTAAATCTTGGTTGTGTAATAAGAAAAATACCATGAATATAACTACATTGAAGACGGGAATGAGATGGGATGTTTAGATTACTAAAAAGCTGTACATAAAAAATCTTTTTACACAAATAAAAAATTTGATTATTCAATAATTACTTTTTCTGAGACGCTTTTCCCTTTTCAGACCATGGGGAGTCACACCCAGCAACCCCCAGTGGGCTGGAGGTGGGATACACACCCTGAATTGGTGGCTAACCAATCATGAAGCGGACCACACTTAACACACATTTTCACTCACATCTATGAGCAATTTTCCACGACACATGTTTTGGGCTGTGAAAGGAAACAGGAGGCCTAGAGGAAACACATGTAAGCACAAAGAGAACAAGCAAACATGACACAAAGACCACGAGGCCACAAGTCTCTTATGCGTTCTTGCATATGAGGTGACAGACTTTGGATGGATGGATGGATGGATGGATGGATGGATAGATAGATCCAGGACCAGGAAGCAGGTTTGCACCAGGTGTCTAATTGGGCTACTGGTAAAGAAGTTTACAAACTGTTTGCGAGATATGGATTGTTCTTCTGCGTTTGCAAAGAAATATGATGTGCTGCTTGCTTTGAATGATTTAAGTATTGTTTTTTTTTTTTTTTTGTATTTGCTGATTTTTGCATTGTGTACTTGAATTATTCAGACACCTTTAAATTGGCTTATTTTGATTTTGATGTTGATTTTGTGCACCTGTGTAGGTCACTAAGCTAAACTTTGAGCCAATCTTGTGAAGCAAATAACAATAAACCACAACTGGAGGAGTTAATGCTTTGAGTTATTCCAACACAACACTTGAAGTTGATCAGCCTCTTTTCAAGTTCGGGCAACACAGGGCAAAACAAATGGGAGAACTTGACACACACTTACGCCAACGTGCCACATAGATTAGATTTTACCCAGCCAAGTTCAACAGAAACACTTAAACCCCAATACATTTTTATAAGAAATGTGCTGCCCAAAATCATAATCAATGTAATTGGCTTTAAGCAACAGATCAATAATGAGATTTGTTTTCCGACCAGTGTGGAAGTAAAAAGATGAAATTGAACCAAGATTTTTTCGCCTTTCCAAAAAGTTCTGCCAAACAGTTTTGGCAAAGTCAATGTCATGACCTCAGACAAAGTGCTAAAAGCTCAAGTGCAAAAGCCTGTTCGTTCTGAACTTGATGCGAGTTCACCGACGGGCGGCTGCATGTGACAGATAACAAGGCTGTGGCACCGGGGACGGAAGTGGCACACGTCTGGAGAGATCCTCCGATCCGAGATGTGTGGGGAGACGAGTGAAGACTTCTCTACACTGCTGACTGTTACAAAATCTGCTGTAAGTGCTACGAGCCTTCTGGCGTGTTGATCACCACATCATTTTCATTCAGATTTTCACCATTTGACAGAGTGTGAAAGGAGAGAAGTTTATCATTCTTATCAAAGATAGAAGAAGCCATGCCAGCTACTACCATTTCTCTTTTTTTTTCAAACCTATGGATTGACCATGAAAAAGATATTACATTGCCATTGTTTAAAATTACTTTTTGTGGTGTTCTTTTACAAAAAAAGTGGAAATTCACCTTTGGGGCCGTTAACAGCACCGACAACACACTCCTCGACTCGGGTCCTTGCAGGCGAAGCTTTACTGCGGTTTTATATGGTTGTCTTTGACCTCTATTTGTTTGCCGCAATACCCTGAAAACCCTTGGTGGACTCCTGTGGGAAATAAGCCAGTGAAAATGAGCAGAGCAGTGTCCGACTCAATGTGATTTAATAGAGCGACTCAGTGCCTCTAGAAAACAACCATTTGCAAGTGGTGGCAAAACAGACAGTTGGTTTTAAAGCCTTTAAGTGATGCGATACGCATTTTAAACCTTAACCGCTTTTCAGCGCTACTGTGAATATGAACTATTGTGCGACATTTGAAATGCAATGCTGAAAATAAGGGATTATTTTAGGGTCATCGGTGTGTGTGTGTCCGGAAAGCAAAGGTGACATTCGCAGGTTCAGAGTTGGCTTCATATATTCAAAAAACAAATCGGCATTGAACTCTATCACCACCAAAGCAAACTTGCCCTTTTCAGCTCATTGGTTTAAACAAAGCTGGAAACAACCATTTACACAAGTAGGGGTGCCTGTACTCAAAAGGGTTTCGGTATCCGTATTAATCTTAAACAGAAAAAGACCAAAAAATACAAATATAACACATATATGGTGAGTTCCTTTCTGTATATAGAAATACAAAAATGCAGCTGATCAAATTACATTGAAACAAAAGCCAATTTTATCATTTTGCCATGATGATGCTTTAGACAGTAAAAAACGTAAAATATTAAAAATAGACATGTTTAAAAGTTTAGAAGTAAAAAGTTAAAGTTAAAAAAATAGAAGTAAAAGTTTCAACTCAACCTTTTTACTCAAGTACTGGTTTTATAACTACTTGAAGTGTAAATGTAACGCAAAAGAAAATGACATTACAATGAAATTAACAATGACGTGACAATAACACTATTGTTATATTAGAATTTTGCTATTTATAATTACATTGAAAATATTATTACAATTGAAATATAATAAAGAACCATATATGCAAGCTATTAAGCATTAATGTGTTTCAAGGTGAAACATATGATGACTAGTTTTGTAATGGTGTAAAAAAGTCATACTTCAGAAGTTTGTCATCAATGACCTTTATTGGAGTGATGTCACAAAATTGCATAATTTAAGTACAGAACATGAATCAAAGATTTTCCAACATGCTTTGTTCATTCGCTAAAGCAGCTGGTTCACAAAATTCTTTGAGCGGATTCTTTGATATTTTTTTTAATTGATAAAAGGTGTGATTTATGAACAATTAAATATACTATAGTAAACACAGGGGAAAATGGTTATACAGGTGGATTGATAAAGAAGATAATGAACTAACAATTGACAAACTGAGAATTGGGGGGGAAACACGTGCAAACAGTGCAGCCACACAATCCAAAACTCCAAACACAAAATAAACTCACCAACCACAATTTTGGAGACTGTAGAAATGCCAGCCTCTGTCGCTCTCAATTCAAGTCCGTGATTGGGATCCTGTTTCAAGTTATAAGTGACACGTGAACGTCACTACAAGACAATCACAATATAATGGTTTTACAGTGGATATGATTACTCTGAATGTTTCTGGAGGTCATTGGTGGCCTTTACTCATACAGCCTTATGCCTTTCAAAGATCCTTACATTAAACGTCGGCAAATAACACTGCAGCTACTTTAGCGAGATCACCCAACCTTATCCAGCGGGTGTGTAATTGGCTGGACATTATGTGGCAGCTCTAGATTATGAGTGGGAAAATTGTCTGATGTGGTGCTCAGTCTAATTGGATCTTTAGCCCTCAGGATTCTTGATGACTAGCCAAGCAAGTCAGGGCCGGGGTTTCTGTATTCGGTGTAAATCCAGCTGTATATTTTGACTAAGCGGCAAGAAACTGCAGCTTTATTGATTCACCTTTAGTGCATTTTTCATGGTGAATTTCCTTCAAACACTCGGTATGTCCACCCTGAATTTTAAAAGATGGCTTTCATCTGGTTGAGCATTTTCGCCCACACTAGCAGAAGTTGAGAACAATATATGCTACAATACATGTATTTTCATTGTGGGATGAAATATCTTTTGTTAATTATTTAAAAAATCTGATCTTTATGATTATGTTGTCCATTGAGGTACACAATTTAATTCTTCCTATAAAGCATAGTAAATGTGAATAGGGTATGCCAGGTAAAATAATAGAAATCTTCTGATATGAATGGAAGGTATCAAGGCCAGTTGTGGTCCAGTGATGGAAAGTTTGTTCCCTAGTGGCTTTTAAAAGAATATTAAAAATATAGGTAAGAGCACCTTTAAACATTTTTTTGGAAACATACCAGTATTTTCTTTTAGTTTTTCTCAGTTATTTTTGTTTCTGAATTCTATATTTTTTTTGAAAAACCATAAATTGTATATGGTAATTGTGCACCCTGCATTCAGGGTTTTAGTGTTCAACCATTAGGACTCCATTACCCAGAATCCCATTTCCCAGCCCACTAAATAAATGTGCAATTGAAAACAATGTTGTGAAAGATGTTTGAATACATGTAAATATCTTGGTGTTCTTCTCTTTAGAGTCCTTCATTGCTTCCTGAACATGTTTAGATTATTAAACCCATGTTTAGATTATATTTATCTAGGATAAATCAATGTTAGGACCAAGTATTCTTCTGCCGTATTCTTCTGCCGTCCTACTGAGTGTTTATTTGTGACTCTTTATCACATTTGCATTTGTAGATTTTCAAAATTAAAGCTTAAAGTTTATTTTTGAGTTGCAAGAAGCTCTTTGGAGTGCGTTATTCTTGGTCTTATATATCATCTCAAATTCACCCCACTGATTCTTTTAAACAGTGAATCTTGAATAATTACAGAACCCTACATATTTTAAACTCATCTGAATTTTTAGCTTAATTTTACACACTACATTAGTCTTTGTTGATTAATAATGCATAAATCTACATTAATTTGTGAACCACAGTGTAATGCTTTGTTAAAATTAATCTTTCAAAAAATATTTTCGATGAGGATCGTTTTAAAATGTTTTTTTAAATATAGGTAAGCAATGAATATATAAAACGTTTTACTTACATTAATTAACCTCTTTAAATCTTTAATTTCGAGGATAGAGAGACATTTGGTTTCCAAATACAATTGGGATCCAATTTTAGTTTTACCTATAAAAATTGCATTTCACCTTAAATAAATTCTCAGCCCAGACTGAGAATTTTTGTGGCTTTTTTTATTCTCTGTTCTTAAGGGCATCCTGAGCCAGTGGGAAGTTTATAGAGAAAAACTGTTTTCAGCGTTCAATCCACTAGAGTTTGAATATTGCACAAAACACAAGTCCCCCCAACTATTATTCACTGACCTATGCGCATTGTTGACATAGAAACACAAATCATGAATGTTTAATGGGAGAAAAAAAATCTCTAATGAGAGACCCGGGCATGACAGTAACTCAAAACCGCATAGTCAAAAGTACAAGCAGAATAATCATCCCTGCCAGCAGAATACAGAAGGAAGGCAAATGGAGGACGCCACAGACGGCCAGAGCTTTTGCATAATCACACACACAGATACATAAACCGAGTAATGTTTACCTCCTCACATATCACTTTGCTGTAGCCACAGATAAGGCACATCCTAGTGAGAGGAAATGGTATTACTGAGACCGGTTGAATCCTCTCAGGCAGCATCTTACTCTTTTGGCTTTGAACCACTTGGCCATAAAATACATCTCCGAGTTTGACCCATGCGTAGCAAATTTGAGCCCACATATGATTTGTTCTTTTTGCAGACCAGAACACAAAAGACACGAATCATAGTTTTATTGATTAGTAGGTTACAATCTAAATATGTATTGTTATTTACAACTAATACATTGAATATCAATTTTTTTATTGTGATTGTCAGCCATGACGTTTTCTGATTTCTGTTTTTTAATGATTTGATAATGTTGCAATGCTCTTGATTCTTGCTAACTGCTTTTCTGTTGTTAAGTAAGTAGAGTTAGAGAATTTGATTGAATACACAGGAAAAAGTGAATGTAGTCTTAATTTAATTTGTGTGTATGTGTCTTCATCTGGTGATGAGAGCTTATATAAAAATACTTGTATATAAAAAACTCATGTTGTGTAAAAATAATGTGTCTGTTTGTTGGTGTTTGTCTATGGTGTCATGTGATTGGTTGTCAAGCCATCCAGACCGCAGTTTCATTCAATGCTTAAATGGATGAACTGCCTTTGAAAAGTGATGGATGATACATGTTGATCTATTTTAGTTATAATGTGTTAAATTGTTTCGAGTACATCTGATACTCAACATATTCTCAGGCAATTTGAATTGTCACAACGCATTCTTCCACAGTCCTTCAGTAGATTGATCTCTATAAGTGTCATAGTTTATGATCACGGGTGTTCTCTGTAGTCCATACTGTTTTGGTATGGACCAAATTGTGTTTCTTTTCTGCTTTCCTTTTGTAGATGTGACACATAATGTTATTTTTCTACACCATTGTTTTCATCATTTTTGATGCCTGATGATTCTTTGCACAAATGAGATTGCCATGACTAACTGATTTATCCGGTACCGGTTTTACAAACTGTGCAATTCAATCAAGGAAGTAGTCAGCGGCATGTTACAGATGTCACAAAATATAGTGACACGTTTTGAAAGGTCAAGCTATTCCTGGAGCGAGTTCTGAAGGTGATGAAAGGATGAACAAAACAACATTTGTCTCAATGGATATTGAGAAGGTTCCTTTCACTGGATTGAGCCATTTAGGCAGTCCCAAGCGAAACTGTCCAAACCAAGCCGCAGTCTGTCTGCCCAAACCAAGCCAAGTTTCAGCCTGTCCAAGCAAAGTTTCAGCATGGCCAAGCCAAGCCAAGTAAGGTCTAGGTTTGTGGTAGCTAGGTATTTGTCCTAGGGTCCCATTGAAAGGATGTCCCTAATCTCCATGGCTACATCATATAAACAAGTAATGAATGAATAAATGAATACAAAATAAAACCAATTTTGGACTGAATCACATTTTAACTGATACATGCTTTTTTGAGTGTTTGTTCTTTTTGAAGACAGTCAACCCCACATGCTGCCATGCACTGTCTATCCAAGCCAAGCCTCCGTTTGTCCAAGCCACGCTTCAATCTGTCTGTCCAAGCCAAGCCTCAGTCTGACCAAGTCGCGCAAGACCTCAGACTAGTATAGTTGCTAGGAACCAAATCACACCTGCACCTCCTAAGACTGTCAAAATCTTCATATATGGCACTTCATGTTTTCCTAATGCTTTGTTTTTTTCGTAATTCACTCCTCTCCTGTGACTACTCCTGATCTTGAGCTATCAGAGCCAAGGACCTTAATTTGACCACCAACTTTGCCATTGAGTTTTTCATCTGAACTAAAACTACAGGGGCCTTCATTGTCCCAGAGATGCCATGTCTTCATGGAGGTCCCATACTTTTTTTCACAGGCTATAGAACTCTGTCTCCCACAAGCCCCCGCATTACAATTCATCAACAGACTCAACTCTGTGCTGGTATTCTGCTTGTCACATTGTATTGTTCTCTTTTGCTTTCCATGTTTTCTTTATTGTGGCTTCTCATTTCTTTTCTTGTAATTACATGCAAAAAGAAAAATGACGGAGTCAGACCACACTCAATTCCTTGTTGTCATTCACAATTTGGCCAATAAAGATTATGATTATGATAAATAACAGAGGTAATGTAGGTTTTCATGTTTGTCTTCCCAACACATGTTAAGATGTTTCAGTGTGCAAGCGTTGTTCCCTCCACTGTCAATGTGATTCCCGGCACAAAGAATCTTGGGAATGATGTGTTTGACTGGAGAAAAATGTCCCTATATTTCCCTGACATTTCCACCAAGAAAGAGTGGTGAGATAAAACCTTGTTTGCAGAAAGGTTCCTTCTGAAAGAGCAAGCTGTGACATCTAAGCTCACTGTCAGATTTAAACATCTGAATAAATCTCTTTCATTTCAGTCCGTTTACATAACTGCTCTCGACACTGATATTCTAACTGCGCTAATTACTGCGCAGGCTGGCAAAGCATGCGTTAAAATTATACACAAAGATTAACTTTTAATGACTCTGAAAGTTTCGTGTTACTGCATTCATGATGTGAATAATCATACTGTACTGGTAATACCTTTTGGATTAAGATCGTCGTGGCTTTTGTAATTGCGCAAGTCTTTACAATAACTTCCTGAGCAGCATGGAGTAATGATTCTACTGTGTTCCGAGATTTGTGGAGCCTTATAGATAATGCATCAAGGAGACTAATCAAGGTTAGTGCTGCCTCATATTTATATTCCAATGTATTTAAATATGCATTGGAATTTTACAGGAAGGTACAGAGACTTCAGTGACTTTTGCTCTTTGACTTCTATCTGAAATGCGATTGGATGGTGAGTTCATTGAACATAAAATGAGTTTGCATGAAGGCGTTTGCAATTATCTTCAAAGCTTCTACAACCTGTAGGTCAGTTGTGATAGCCATTACTGGCCAGAAACCAAAGGAAGTACCTTTTAGTTTTAAATGTAAGTTTTACAAAAATGTATGTGGTAAAGCAAGTAACACGAAATTATTAGAAATGAGGGAGCCCAGATTTTTTGTTGCTTTGTTGTGCAGCTGACCTTTGGAAATATCACAGATTAGATCTTTAATTATTTATGAAGGGCACCAGCATTCGCTTGATGCAGCCACAGGCTTGTCACACATGATGAAGTTGTCTTGAGCGTAGTAACCCGGGTAATATTGATAAGTGTTTTAAGGCAGCTCTTTTAGGCAAAGGTGTATTTCTAAAGTAAAAGCTTTACACAAAAAAAATATTTGAGTCAATTATCAATTTTTCTGATTTGCTGTATGGCAAACTGCAAGGAATAAAAAGTAGAGTTTAACTTAGATTTAAGGCAAACGGCTGAAAAACAAATAAATTTGACATCCGAAACTTGAGTCGGCTTTACATCTTCTTAAATCCTTATTTCGGTCAAAGGTCATAACTAGATGTTGTATCCATTATAGTGGATATAAACTAAAGCCTCCTGGTTGTCACATAGGTTGTCTGCTTTTCTTGATTTTTCTTTTTATCCACTTTTTTATTTCTGTAGCAATAAATGGCAAAAATTATTTTTCAAAGTTCACTACACAATACATAAAGCATTAGCAACCTAAGGTGTAATGCATTCACTTTTAGCTTCAGACCAAAACAGTTTGACTATCAATTCGCAAACAAACATGAGGATGAGCCTTGGTGGATTTGATGTCCTCCCTCGAGTGTTAACTATGGCTTGTTTGATATGCTAATTTTTTTGCTTTTAAAGATCTCTGCGTTGTGTAAGGTAGAAGTGAGAAACTCAATCTTCGCTCGCTGCTGTTTGTGCCTCCTAACACTGGAGGAAATGAAAGCCGTCATTGAAATTCAGCAAGTGCGTAACTGGGAATAGTTTAGTAACTTGGTAAGTGCAAGAAGGGTTTTACGAAGTTGTTTCCCTTTAAAAGTCATTATTCTGATCCACGTAAAGGAAATAAACATTCTTCCATACAGGGATAAACCTGTGTGTCAGTTTTACATATCCTTGGCATAAATGGTTCTTTTCTCTGACCGGTAGCAGTAATAGTGTTTGGATGAAATCCTTATTATTCAATCCATATACTGTATACTGAACTTTTAATCTATTTAAATGAATTAAAGAATGTGAGTGCATACCTTTTCCTCATTTAAATTAGATTAGATTAGATTAGATTCAATTTTATTGTCATTACACATGTACAGGTACAAGGCAACGAAATGGAAGAGAGAGCTGCTGCAAGTCCAACCGTCAGAGCCAAATCACGGTCACTCTGCTTCCCGATGATGAACTATAAAACTAAGAAGTTTTGCCTTCTCTTTGTCAACTGAAAACGAACTGTAACTTAATAAATACTAATCACTCTAACATGAAACATTTGTCTACATAAAGCTTAGAATGTCTGTTTTTAAAACTAAGTTCAAGGCGAATCATGGCGAATCCTTGTTTGTTCAACCAGGTTCGTTCCTTGTTCTTGACTTTGTCTTCTGCTTAGCATACTATTCATCTCATCTTTTCTGAAGCGTTTGGATCTTGACTCCCTCCATTCATGACAGTATCCTTGTAACATGTACAGCATATGTATATGTTCAATGAAATCAAATGTTAGAAAATCATGCTAAAACCATCATTTCATCATTTTATTATAAAGAGGCTCCGGTACAAAGAAAACGTCATTCTAAAGAAGTGACCTTGTCTTCGAACTGTCCAGACACTGGCAGGTATTTTGCATAAAACAAGACACTTTACCCAGGAAAAAAAGCTTGACTGAACCATCCTGCACGTCACCTGACAATCCAAATGTCAAGGCAAATACCAAAACTTTTATCCACATGAAATGTATTTTATTGACTTCAATATGTAAAGTGAAATGTCAAAAGGAAAGAACAGTGAATTGTTATTTCACGCTCAACACAACGGCAGAATTAGGAGGTGAGCGCTTTTACACAATGCTCAATCACTCATGCCCTAACGAAGACCTTACAATGAGAACGAATGGCATCTTTTCTATTGAATTTGATTAGCATCTGCAAGAAATTCCCCATTTCCTTGCTCAATTTGGCCTCTATTCTTTTTCCTAAATAAAAGAATCCTAATCTCTATTGTTGTAGATGCAATTGTATAATCTCATCTTCGGAGACTTTCACAGGGGAAATTAATTGCTGATTGTTATGTATAGAAGAAAAAAGACGATTCTGATTTTTCTATTTTTAAGATTAGCCTTTATGTGTTGAAATGACTTGTGCAAATTGTATTTTTTTGTTTTTTTTAGAAACATTGGGCTTTATCTGACATGGTATTTCTATTTACGGTACTGCTTAAAGTTTCTATATATTTATGTGCATTAGTGAACCCTGTTCAATTCTCCCTCAGGGACGTGCAAACCATCTAAAGACTCAAAGACAGCAAGAATCAGCGCAAAACTTCAATCATGTCTTTGTAAATGTTGCAGTAGGAAGACTTTGCACTGGGACTGGGAGGTTCAGTAAGTTCAGCATCCAAGTGATCCATTTAAAATGCCACCATCTCCTTTCCAGATACACAAAGGGATTAGCCTGTCATGGGAGACGGTTAAGTGAGGTTTAATCTGTTATGCTTAAATAGCATTCTCATTCACTTTCTGCCAGTTTACTTATGCAATCCTTATGGGAAAAAGGTGAGAAAAAACATTAAATATGGTGTTGGTGTAAATATACGTCATACTATGGGTCAGACTTGTGGATGCTTTAAAATGAAAAACCCTTCGAATTCATCAATAGAGCCACATTTCTGGATGTGACAGGCCCAGTTCACAATTACAGTGTGCCTGTTTATGGTTTAGTTGTCATGTCCGGGGAAAAAAAGGAAAATTGATCATAGGTGTGAGTAAAAGTTTTAGGATGTCAGTGTGTCCCGCTCTAAGATTGGTCGGCCATCAATCTTGGGTGTGGGTGAGTTTCTGGGATTTACTTAAGATCCTTGTGACACAGAAATGGAAAAGCTGTTCAGATAATTGATAGATATAAATGTGACGGATTATATCAATAATAATAAAATGAGGCACGCACACCGCTATCTCAGACTCACATACTCTTTCTCACTCTCTCTCTCACACACACACACACACACACACACACACACACACACACACACACCCCATATTATCCATAATTTAATGCCCCATGGTCAAATTGACCCGCCACCATTTTTGATGTTCCTCCAAAACGAACATAACAGGAGGGTTGACTTGATACTTTGGAAATAGTGTATCAAAGATTAAAAGTTTTACTACTTTAAAACTCCAAGCATTTATTAGTAAACCAACATTTGATTTTTTGAAGAACTATTGTGTCATCCTAGACCGCAACTACACTTTTTTATGTGGTCCCTTGGTGAATTACGTTCACAGCAATGCTTCATATCTTTACTGAGCCCTAAAAATGAGTCTTTAATTTCCCTGAACTTTTGATTTAAAAAGTATTTAATCTATAGCAGTAAAACTGGTCAGGGACAAACCCATAGTTCATCTAGCCTGATGACATAAACCCGCTCCGTTGTCGACCTTAATAGTGTGCCGAAGTAAAACGGAGGATGTGCCAAGTGTTTAGACGTTTTCATTTGCTGATTGCTGAGTCGTGTCTGATGAGCTAAAGCCAAAGCTCATCAAGCAAGTGCCGAGTCATCCTTAAACAGCCCACCCGCTTCTGTTTGCTAATCTATTTACAAAAGTTCAGTTCGGACTTCAACTGGTGGAACATTACTATCTTCACGCCTCACAGCAAGAAGGACTCATTTTAAACTCGAGGTGTGAATTTGCGGCCTGGCCGGGACATTCTGGAGTTTGCATGTTCTCCCAATGTTCCCGTGCTGGTTTCCTGAAAAAAAAAAGGGATATAACATGGATGGATGGAATGAAGAGGTAGGTTCAGTATTTCACACCTGGGCTTCAGTAGAGGTCTGTTCAACCTCTCATAATTAATCTTTGGTTCTAAAAAAAATTTTAACATGCGGAAAAACTGTAGATAGTTCAATTCGATTAAAAAAAAATGCAATTAAAAAAGCTGATTTAATGAATGAATGAGGAAAATGGATGGCTGAATGAATGCAGTAGATAGAAACACCAGCCATAATTAATGGCTTGATCTAATACGCACACTGGGAGTAAACACGTCTCCCACTGCGGCTAAAGATGTCACCATTAAAAAATGTGCGTCACAGAGAGAATACAGTGATGACAATTTACAAAGTGCAAGCAAATTTCTAGTGCGCCTCCACGCCCCCACTACTCTGCATTATGTCAGCTGGATCTAATGTCAGAACAGGCCAAGCATCAGGATCGCAGTATGTTGGTTCTCACCGTGCCTGATTTGTGTATGATTCAACGTTCAACTAGTAACGTTGCATTTGTTGCATTGCAGACAGAATAAACAAAAACAACAACAACAAAGCATGCGCGTAAAGTGTGGACACATTAGAGGACATGCCCAACACAGCCACTCACTCACTCACTCACTGTTTTAAAAGTGTCTCCACAGTGGACCTATAATTTACAATACTTTGAGATCCATATATTTCTAGGCCTTCAGAGAAGACTGTGAAGGTTCTGAACTCTTAAAATGTACCATTCCGCTTAATGTCAAAGTATGTTAGATTTATGTTTTTCAACTCCTGAGTTTCATATGTTTAAAAAGCTCAAATTCCCATTCGAATTTACAGTTGAATGATTCTGAATTAACTTAACAATTGTCATGGTGTTAGATGGTGGACCCACATGCGCAGCAGAGAGAGACGATCACAGTACTTCCAGATCAGGATTTATTCCAGAATCGAGGTCAGAGGCAGAGATTGATAACGACAAACGGGATACGGGAGTAAGGCGTGTGGCAGTCCAAAAACAGGCGAGGGGTTGAGAAGATCGGGATCCAAAGATAACAATAGTCCGAGAGGCAAAGACGTAGTCAGGAACGAGAACAGGGTCAACAACGAAGCAAGACTAGACGAGTAAAGAATATGCTGGAGGGATGGCAAAATAGCACAGACAATCTGACAACGAACGCTAAACCAAGACCCTCTTAAATACCCCACACAAAATAGTATAACCCAAAACACCTGACTGCAAAAATGGCGATGAACAAACAGAAACCCAGATGACAACAAAACCCACGTGATCAGAAGATGGCAGCGGTGCCAAAACTTTTCAAAATAAATGTCCGTAACAACTTCAAGAAAAAAGTCCTAAAGTAACTGAGCATGAGAATCCGTGACAACAATAATATCTTTATTATCATCAAGCTAGCAGAAGGAGTGCAAGGTAAAGCATGAGGAAACCCCTGTTGCTCCACCATAGAATCCATCCATTCAGAAAGAATGTGAAATGTAGGAATATATCACAATCCAAACCTCACACTCTGTCTCTACCACTGCTTTCGGTCTTTTGCAACAGTTGAGAAGAGTGAATGGTAGAGGCTTGTTGAATTAGCCGGAGGCATTCCTTTACTCAAATTCCCTGAGGCTAGAACCATGCTGTAATATCAGGAGGGAAAGGAGGAGGAGGTGGTCTGCAGTGCTGACACTTTACAGAGTGCAAGCAAATTTGCAGTGCACCTCCATGCCACCTCCACTCTGCATTAATGTCAACGGGATTCCTCGAAGCCCCCGACCCATTTCCAAACAGACCAGTCATCAAGATCCCAGTGTGAATGTTCTCTGCTATCCTCAAGTTCATGTATCAGGCTTCAGCTCGTCAAAAAGCTTTGAATTTGTCCAACCACAGACTGCAAAGTTCACAAGCAAAAAAAAGCAGTAACCCTCAAATCCCCACAATTAATCACAACATAAATAAAATGTTTTTGTCTGGTTTGTCTATTTTTTGCATTTAGGAACAATTTGGTGCCCACAATAGCATTTTTTTAAGTTCCCTCGGTCTAAATTAATTTGTTTTCCTTCAAAAGTAAGATTGTTATCTTGAAAAAACTCAAGATACCAAATCAATTGTGTATTTCTTTTAACTCACAGGAGTTTTCACAGTCTCCTGCAACAACAAAAAACCGTGATTTATTTTGAGGAACAAGCTTTCATTGTTCAAATTGTAGCTTTTGGGTCCCAGGAGCAGGGCAGCCTCACAATTTTTTTTTATTTTAAGAATCTTGTCATTGTTTTCTTTTTTTATTTCGATAACCCTCTGTTGACTATTGAGACAGGGCGTCTCAAAATTGGATTTCATGTTTCATTATTCCTTAGGACTGCATTATGGTAATTAAGACTGTAATTATAGCTGAAGGGGAAATGTGAACAACAAAATTTCTAATATTTTAAACATAAGATTTCTCAGTGGGAAATCCAGACAGGCTTTGGTTTGGGGGGTGGAAGGTGTTTAAGCGATGTGCTGTGTTGAGCAAAAAAATGGTGTTAATTATGGAAAAAAAGGAAGCAAGCTAAAACCTTTCTAAAAATCCCTTGACATGCACAAAAGCTTGAAGTGGGCAAGAAGGCGGCATCGCTTTTGGGCTTGTTTTCAGCTTGCTGGGTGAGTTTAACAGGTAAGAGCTGCTGAACGGTGTTCAGGCCAGTCGCCTTGGGCTCTGTGGAGAACGTCTGAGTCTTCATGTGTCTTCACTGCAGGGAGCCCTACAGCAAGTCTGGGCTAAAAGCAGATGCTTAAAAGAATGGAGGTGATAGATTATGTACGATTAGCCTAATCCTGCATGCACTTAAAATACTTACATTGATGTAAAGAAGCTTGCAAGAAAAGATTCACAATATGGAATTCATTAAAGCAGAATAACACTTACTGGTATTCTTATCAGTTAGCAGATATTTTACTTTAATTTATCTATTTTCTGGGTAATTTCAGTTTTCTACATGGATCTTGAGCCAATCCCAGCAATTCTGGGCCTGAAATCTGGACATTCATCCTCAATTGGTGGCCATCCAATCACAGAGCAAGATGCACACTCACACCTAAGGACCTAGCGTCAACTTTCCAGACTCTAATTCACCTTAACACATGGTTTTGGACTGAAGTATAAACGCTGGAGACTCTGGCACTTTTTAGTCCCTGACTGGACCTTGGACTGGGTCTTGAATTCCCTGACTGGATTTGAATTTTGGTGAAATAGATGCTCCTTGATGTGAGCTGATTTTACATTGAACTTCATTATTAGTCCTGTATTCAAACTAACAACCCTTAAAACAAACTGCGTTGCTAAAAAACAAATTCTGAACAGACATACATTCGTCAAGTATCAGGCAGAAAAAACTTACTGAAAATGCAGTTTAACAAAACATCTTGCCAGATTTGCTCTTTCAAACTATAAGCAAGATATATTTGTGTAAATGGCAACCTCCTGTCTCAATCATGGCTAGTCATCTTCTGCTTCTACCCCAACCCAGACAAGACACCTAGTAATGCTAATCTATGTGATGCAGCCTTCAATTCCAGTTCAACCAGGACACCTGATAACAACTGCTAGCCCTTTTTATTCGGTGGTAGTATTCTAATGAGCTCAAACCTATGAGAGAGCCTATACTTTCTGCTGTGGAAGGCTGGAAATGTTTCCCCACTGAATAGTTGAAAAAGCCTCTGATATGAACGTTCTGCCCTCAATTTATTGGCGGTTTAATTGCACATCTAAATGTGTATTTCCTACTGCTAAAGACTTGATGGTACAATATCAGATACGGGAATGCATTGTGCAACATGCTCTCAGTTTATTAAGGATATATTATATTCAATACATTATATTCAATAAATTCAATATATTAAATTATATTCACAAAAACAAATTTGCACAAAAGCAGGTATTTAGAAAACTGTCAGGCTACAGTCCCAAGTGCAGGAACTGACAAGGGTTTTTTTTACAGAAGTGATGAAAAACACGCAAAAAACCTCTGCATGGAGCAAAACTAAAAATAGATTTTAAAATTGAAAGATGAGGAACAACTGGAACTTGACTACACGCTGATTCAGTATTGGTTCTGGAAATTGGGAGATTTGAAGCGGGTACATGAAGGCGGTAACAAGTCAATGAAAATTAAACGAATCAACTAACCCAAAAAAAATCAATGAAAGGGCAGTCATGTGCTCAAGAAAGCAAACACTCTTCTTGATATTGGCACTGCCCGAATACCAGTCCCATCAGCCTCCAAAGTGAAGATGGTGACTGCTTCTTCAAAGACACTTTATCAAGCAGACAACAGTTGTGCTACTTCATGTGTGGGAGAAATTGTTTTTCCCAAAGTAATAATTAGCGTAATTATGCAAGAATTAAAATATAATCTCAATAAATTGAGCTAATTTGTGAAAAAGCAGATACGTTCTATGCCGCCTTAAACCTGCTGCTTTGCCCTGTTAATCAAGCTTTATTTAATTAAGGGTGCTTCCAATGAGAATGATGAAGAGTTCTCTGTTCTCTCTCCTCTTCGACTTGTTCCTTCCAGTGAATCAATCTGCTCTGATTGCCAGATTAATGTGTTTTGAAAGATGTAATTAAGACAGGCGCATAATTGTATCATTTGATTTACTGAAGCAGCAAATGTCTATGAAAGAAGCCTTGAATTTGAAATGGCCACAATTCAGAATCTAGGAACGTAAACTGATTTTTTCCTGCTAATTAAAGGTTCTCATAGTGTTTTTTTTTTTTTTTGGTATGACGGAATTGCATGACGGAGTTTGATTTTTCACTTGAATAGTTTCCAGACTTTTTGCAGTTTGCATGGGCAGGCTGACAGCATCTATCGTACTTTTGTCCACACCAACTCTTTACTCTTGTAAAAACACCTTCAGGAACTCGAACTCAATCCAAATGCAAAACGTATACACAAATTGCTTTTTGGATGTGGACAATTGCTTGTTGACCATTCTCTTTGAGATTTTTGCAAATGAGCAATTTCTAATTATACTGTAATTTAAGCAAATATTTGACTCGAAGAAACTTGACTACACAAACTCAAGAGTTGGCAAGTCTCACTGAATTATAATAACTGTTTGTATTGATTATTGAAATTGTGCTATGTATTTAATATATCCAATGAAGTTATACACAGTGAAGACAACGCAAACACACCTGGAGCAGTGGGCAGCCTTAAGTCGTGGCACTTGGGGAGCATGTGTGGTCAGTGTTTTGTAAAATCCATTTAACCGGGATTCTAACCTGGCAATGCCTGGTTGGCAGGTACAACTACCTACCAACTGCCACAATAAAAACATTGTTTCCCAGCATCATCTCGGCATAATAAAGAGTAGTTTGAAATAGTAGTAGAACTGTTTTTCCACTGGCTTTTTCTCCATATATTCAGTTGCAAAATAGTCACACATCAATTCTGACAGATAAAAAATCAGAATACAGCTGTACCTCGGTTCACAAATGCCTATTTCCACAAACAACTTGATTCGAGACAATAACTGGGTGTATGAACAGGAGGCGTGGCCATTTTAATGCTATTTCCAGGCTGGAAAGAAGAATCTACACAGAGAAGTACTACTGTGAGTAGTGGGAAGACACGTTCATCAACTTTTTGGTATAAAGAGTAAAAGCTCACCGGTTTGAGTACTTACTGTACTGGCATGTATTCCAGCTGGCCGGTTCAGTTACAGAGTCAGTATGTGGTTAACCTCAAATTTCAGTTCTGCAGGAGTAGTTCAGGTTCGGTAACCATAGCAACGTAGTCGCTGATAGTGAACTTGGTCGCCACGGAGTTCAGTTCTTCGTAGGATTCCTTCTGAGCATGGCATGTCCTTTCGAGAACGATCCTGTGGAGGAGGAGACGTAGATCATCCGACTTTTCTCCTCTGTGACAGTGTTATAAAGTCACTTTCTGACATTTAATATTTTAACTATAAACGTTTTATTTAAAAGATTGAAGACATGAACTGAAGACAGGGTTTTTTAATGAACTCTAAATTTGAACTCCTATTTTGGTTAATTATTTTTATACCTTTTATTGTGTTCTTGTTGTAGTATTATATTTAGCAATTGTTCATTTCTATCGAACTTTAGCATTTTTTATAAAACCCTAACAAATCATGGTTTTCAGGGTTTCTGTGATTTTGTCCATCATATTTTAGGCACTTAATTTCGATGCAATAACATTAAATACTCACACTTTTACCCTGTCAGTTATTTTTTGCCAAGCCGTATTATTTTCCTTCAGATGATCATTCATAGGCTCATTACCGCCACTTAAAAAAGAAATGTTTTGCGAGTTTGCGACTAAAGTCCAGATTCTGACTGTAAAACAAAAAAATTTGGAATACCTATTTTCAGCTGTATTGCTTTTTTAATATACAATAAACGTTTGAAATTCTTCATATTCCAGCATTCAAACTTCCGACTCCGCCTCCATTTAATACGTATCATACCCTTTTTTGTACCGCATATTTTTAATCTTGTGGATTCTCGCAATTTTCAATCTCGTGACTCGTGAATTCGTCAATCCATTGAAGTTGTCTTACTAAATGCAGCGTGCATGTGCGTGAACTCTAGCTCACCAATTCTAGCTCAGTGAACCGAACTCATACCAGGTGCTACGGAACCGGCGTCACCCGCTTCAGCTAGTTCAGGTTTTGTTAACCCACAACCCAGAAGGTACGCTGAACCTGCCAGCTGAAACACACGATAGAAAGCAGAAAGCGAGGAGCAGCAGTTAAGACCACATCAAGGTTGAAAATAAAACTAAAATTGAACTGAATAATGAAATTGTAAAAAAGCATGATCAGTGGTGTCACGTGTCTACGAATTAAGATTTACTACAAATTTACATTGAAATATATGGGAAAATGAACCTTGTGTCACGACCATTTGGGGTCACAACCAGAGTCGTTTCAACAATTGTGGATATGATGGAAATGTTTAGATTATTTTGTCCTGTGACATTGTTACAATTGTATAGTGTACGTATGTAATGTAGACATTCCTGTGAGAAAGTCTGCAACCTTCTCAACGTTTAAAAAAGCACTAAAAACTGAGCTCTTTTACCCGCACCTTAACACTGATTAAAAAAAATATAATAATAATTCTTTGTCTTGTGTTCACTGACTGTCATGCTGTTCTGTCTAGTAAGTTTCTTTATATAGCTTGTGTGGACATCTACTGTAGCCTATTGTAGACAAATTGCTTCACTTGCTCCTCTTTTTTGTAAGTCGCTTTGGATAAAAGCGTCTGCCAAATGAGTATAAAGTAAAACTAAAGTATAGTTCACATGCAACATATTACACATCTCTTCAAGAAAGAAATATATCTGTCAGGTTTTAAAAAATGCGAGGCAACTGTTCTCTCATCAGCATCCTCTAAGTCAGATAACCTTGGATCTCTAGACTGATTGCCTCATCGAATACACCATTCTCAACTTTTGGGCCACATGACAGGCAATTGTTTTGATGGAGGTCTGAATCCCACTTGCAAAATTGAAGATCTCTAATGGCAGTTGGTGTCGGGATGTGATTGGAGCAAAAGCACAAGCTGAGATGCTCAGTCAGGTGCTGCTGGAGAAAAAGACATTTACTGCCATTGAAGGTTACGAGCGGAATTTCAATGTGAAGCTTATTGGAGCTAAAACAAGTTAAGCTTGAGATGCATTTAGTGGCTTCAGTCTCTTCAAAATGGTCATTATCTGAATTGACGACGCAACTCACATGTGTTGAACAAATAACGTGTACATGCATTTTGTTTTCGCATGGTCGATTAAACTTTGCCATGCTGGTTTAAAACGGTGTCATGACTCTAACTCGTAACATTACATTTGATCTTATTAAAGGTACTAGTCATTGTTTTATTTCCATTGTTCCATTTCTTTAGCTACTTCTATTTCTGGACCTCAGTGAGGTGGAGAAAATCTCACCACGATTGGGCATGTAAGGACACACAGCATGGACCGCCATTCAATCACAGGGCATCGCAAACAATCAACCATGGGATATTTGAAGACCTACTGGAGAACAACTGGAAAACCCACAACAAACAAGATCATGCTAATTTTAACCCAACAAACCTGAAGGAGACAGGACTATCTATCATGGCACACTTTACGTATTTTGCGTGATGTACATTTTAATACAACATTTACGTAGTAAATACAAAATTTATTTTGAATGATATACATTGATACGTTGTGTATTCAAGCTTCTTGTGTATTGTTGTGTATTTACAGCATACTTTTTGTGTATTTACAGCATACTTTTCAAATTTTGCACATTATCAAAAATGTTAGTGTGGCAAAACTTCTCAAACTTTAAAGCAAGAACGCAAGCCTTTAAAAAGTACATGTGCAGAAGGTTCCATATGTGACCAACAATTGATTCATGTCCCTGAATATTTTACTTTAACTGTGCAGACGCTTTTATCCAAAGAATATATGTACATACCATTTAGCCGATCAATAGAGAATCAGATTTCGATCCTAGTTTCTCTTGATTCACGATTTCTGGAACATAGCTTGGTAATATTTCAGGTATTACTCTTCTCGGAGTCGAGCTATTATTTCCAGGTGTAACCTTTTAAATGCATAACCTTTTGAAAATTTACCACTTGCCAGTGCTGTCCATTGTTTCAGTAAAACCCAAGATTAACGTACGTGATTTATGGTATGTACCACAAACCTGCTCATACAATATTAACGACAGAGATTGAATTATGTTTAATCCAGGTCAGACCACTGAACACTTATGTAACAGAAGAAACACAGAGGCCTGTCACGTTTTCTTGCTCCGTTTGAGTGAATTCTTAACACTAATGAGTTCTACAGATGTGGCAAATCCAGCAGTGGGGAGCGTTTCGCTGCGGTAAATAATGGCCAATTACCCAACTTAATTAAGCCTGCGTGTTTCTGTTGTGCATGTTGAGGACACATCTGGGCAAATACGTTTCGCTTTAGTGGTTAAACACTGGAGCTTGGATGCTCAATGTCTGGGTACCGCATCACGGGTCATGGCTATGAACTGCCAGAGCACATCACAAAGAATCACAACGGGAAAGATAAGGTGGAAAAGAGAAACTTCAAACATACCGAAGGCTTGAATTCTCATCCCAGGTGTAGGAAGAAATGGAGCAGTCAGTTGAAAATAGGTCATTGTATTTCCTCCATTTGCTTTTTGTGGTCTGTTATTAGTGTTTTGTAGACAGAACAGACTCCAATGCCTCTGAAGTCAAGATCTAAGCTCGCAGTGGCAGGCAGCAAGAAGCATTTCTCATTTTTTGATAAGCTGTTTCAATTATATTTCGGACTGCATTAATGATTTGCAATTTTTAAAAGTTATTCTACACTCGTTCAGTGTGAAACTCTGCAAACTTTCGACGAAAATCCCCCAAATTATTTTTGTTTGTGTCGGGTTCAAACGGCATTTCTAGTGAAGCTGTGATAGTTGAAGTTTCACTTGCCCGAGAGGTTGGCACGGAGAAGTATTTTACCTTTAATGATTAGAAAATTGGTCAGATTATATACAATGTTTTACTATTTTAATGTATTTAGCATACATTTCTCTTAGAGCTCTTGCTTTGTAGCAGATTTTGAATCTGAGCAGTTGTGTTGTAATGGTTTCAGATTTGACCTCTCCAACTCAAAGGTCAATGGTTCAAGTCTCTGGCTGGTGGGTATTTTTGGACACTGCAGAATTGTCTGCCCCCTGCCCCTGGCGTGTGCTAGTATAGTGTACAGTGTTTACTCAGTTTACTCAAAAATCATTTATTGATATATTTATATATTAATCCTAATGTAGGATTCCAAAGAATATTGCATGTTCGTTGCTGATTACAACGTGAAAAAAGACCAAAATATTATCACTTGTTTTTAATATTTATTTTGTGTGTGTGTGTGAGATCATATATCTGAATGCATTACCAGATGATGAAATCACAGCACATAGAAAGCTTAAATTCTCAAGCTTTTTACAAAAAATAATAAATTGAATTTGTATTTTAAAAGCCGCTGTGTGCAAGTCTCATTACGTTTAGGGCGGTAATGTTGACATGCAACTACGAAAAAAAAAGGTGACAGAATGGTCTGATTGGAGACCAGGCAGTTAAAAAAAAGGCAAAGCCTGTACTCTAGACTCCCCAGGGTTTAAATTAACAATGCTCCCATCTGTTCAGCTACTTTGAGCATGTATCTAATGACAGGGTTTACTTAGCCCGAGACTAGCCACACATCCACCATCAGTGCACTGGCAATCCAGAGCTATCTTTACACATAACCTTGAGAATCTAGGACTACACTAAAGAGCTTTTCTGGCCCATTTGGTTTGGTCTCTTCTCTGAGAAGATGCTGCGTCCTGTGGGAGCTCAATGTCTTAGCGTAGTAAGACGCTTTCTGTTCTCTGAAATGAAAAGCCAAGATCAACAGCTACTTTATTCGGTCAAATGAATGGAGCTGTGCATTTAGAGTGGATAACTTAATCGTTTGTGTCCTTGTGAATGTTACTGAGACGCGGGGGAAAGACCAAGGCGTGAAACCAAGGCTTTTCTGACAGCCTTATAGCTACGTTTCTTTGACTAGAAATTAAACAAATTGTATTCACTAAAGCCAATTCTTTAATAATCAAGTCTGGTTCTGACTGGCTGATATCAAATCAGATCATCATAACAGCCATGACACAGGTGAACCAAGAAGTCACATTGTATGTGTATAATAATGGGTGGTTGATCAAGACAAGGAAAATTCCCAGAGAAATGATGGACAGATCCTACTGCGCAAAGAGACAATGTTGAAACATAATTTATAACCGTCAAAGTCAGGTGCACAGCAGGTGCAATTACTCTAAAACGACGGAACTTTTTGAACATCAATTTGACGTCAAGGATGTACGATGACGCGACATATTTATTGTGGACGTCTTGACAACTTCAGTGCTAAATTTGTATTTTATTTCATTCTATCACTATATTTTACCTACAGCAGATCTTTATTGTTATACATATCACTAGTTATATATTTAATTGCGGGCACCCAAAATAAAATGACAATTAAAATGAAGGAACATGAATATTTAGCAGAATCTTGGTTCGTCTTTTGTCTCCTAACCACCTCATATTCAGATCAATCTGGTAGGAATTTTTGCACATTTTGTAAATATTGTATATATTTTTAAATACCGGTATAATTTTTTTTTGGCTACTTTGTACTTATACTGAGTATCAAATATAAGCAACTTTTAAGTTATAATAAATTCACGCAATCCATAAATTACAAGTAATACATTTGTAATACAAGTACAAATACTAAGCTCAGTGTTTCAATGTCTAAAGATTTTTCTTTCAGTTTCTTTTAATTGTAGTAAAGTAAAGTAAAGTAAAGGGAGTGTAATTGTCAATATGGCCACTAAAGACCATTATACATATGTATACTGTACATGTTGTATATTTGCAAAATGTACTCAAGTACTAAAGTGTACTCAAGCACTTTTAACCTCGGCTGTTCAGTTAAAATCAATTATCTAATAATTTGTGAGACATAAATAAATAAGAGCATATCTGAAAAAAACTGAATAAAGTCATTAATGAAAAAATATTTTTCCAATTACAGTATTTACATTGTGAAAAGACACACTAAATATTTGTATCCTAAACACTGCAGGTGGCAGCTGAACACATCTATAATTTACTGTAGCTTTGTCAGTATGTTTTATGCATTTTTGTAAAGTGGTATGTTTGGTATATTTTTGTGTATAAAAATGTGAGCTTCGAAATCCCTAGCGGTACCGATTCAGAATTAAATGACTCGAATCGGGATGCAAGCCTCAAAAAAAATTTGACTGGGACATTACTAAAACATTTATAAAGAAGTGCTCGGTGATATAATTCATAAACAGCTTTGCTCACTTAAATAATTTCCTTTTAATCCATTAGACATGCAGATGTGCTGATTATGTATCTAAAGCCCACCATATCAGCAGAAACCCAGTTCCTGCATGTTTAATGAGACTTATAATGCAAAGTGATGCAAAATATGATGCGGAGTAGCAGAAACGGGACAGAAATATGAGTTCTATAACCCTTGCTATGGTTTCTGCCCTTTGGTGTTGTCAGTCGTCTGTTCAGTGTGTTCTGCTGTTGGAGTCATCACTAGCTGGAGTTCAGATCTTGCTTACAGTGTGTTCTCTGTTGCCTTTGATCCTGAGACAGAAGACTGATCCCACTGTCACATTACACTTTCTTTAAAGCAACTTAATTATCTTTTTGTAGTCTCATGTTGATTCCATTGGATAAGAATATTTTAGTTACATAAAATGTACACTAAAAAGTACAATTCATACACAATATTATATTAGAGAATAAACAACAATAATTATCTCAATTTAAAAAATGATTTTGCAATTTTTCTGATTTGAATTTAGTTTTTTAATGGAACAATTAACGTATATATACGTCTTTAAACACACATATATACGTATAACATTTGAAAATAAAATAAAAACAATAGCTGAAGAACAGTTTTGCTATTTTTCACTTTATTGGTCTCATTTCGCACACATACCGACATATAAGCCTCCGTGGACCTTATTCCACACGCTTCAAACTTGCAATTCATTTGTTAGAGAATTTGGCAGACACAAAGGCCTCGAGAGAGGGGAGTCTGTGCTATTACTCTGTTTCATAGAGTAACGTAATTACAACCTGAGCAGCCATAGAGCAGCCAGAGACCTGAGGTAGAAAAAAAAATCATTCTTAAAGTCAAGTTTATAGGCACTTTGGTGGCGTGTAGAGGTTACTGGAGAGCCAGACTGAGGGTCCAAAGCGATGACAGATAGAAATAATTTAGAATCATTTAAGATGATGATTTTGAAGGTATTATTCCATACATAGATTTTCTGAGCAGTGTGAATGTGAAGTCTGTATCCTGCTTTGTTGAAAAGAAAAGTGTTTTTCTAGAAAAGAAGGAAAACATGCCAGCTGATAATTGCTTTTGTTGACAAATTATATCGAATACAGGATTCAAGTAAGTTACCTTTCAAGTAATTTAGCATAATTTGTATATCACCTACTCAAATAAAATGTACAAAATGTCCTTGTCTACTTTGTATACAAATAGTACATTATGTACAAATTGAAACAATAAGTACCTAATATAAAACGATTTTTAGAACATTACATTGCTACAAATGTAATCAAATTGATTTATTACTCTGATTTATTACCACATTTTATGTATTTGCATTTTTTTCATTTATAGAAAAGTTTCCATTTGGAAAAAAAAGACGGTGATGCTTTAAACTGTCCTGAAAAATTACAATTTCAGGTCAGTGAACTGTGGAAATTGACTGTGATAAAACCAATAGGTTCTGAGAATAGGCAATACTTGACGCACTTGAGATGTTTGCTAACCCTGAAAAACGGTCAGAATAAGACTTTTTTTAGCGTTTTGTCATGGTCATCGGTCTGTGCTTGAACACCTCTAATTAACTACAAAAAAGAAGCACATGTACTGTATTTAAAGAGGAACATTGGGGTGTTGGGTTTTAATCAAAAACGATGAAAATGTTTTAAGCAATTGGAGGGAAAAAAAATCAGGGGTTTTTCAAAATGCCATTAGTGTCTAGTGAGGTAAATGTGATCATTATCGTTTCGTTGTCTAATGCTTTTTGAGCCAGATCATTTATTTCATATTAAGAGAATTGGAGACCTGGGGTGTGGATAAAGCAGCCAGTGGAATATGTTCAAATGTTCTGAACATAATTAAATAATTAATCATTTCAGTTTGATATAGAACATTTTCTAAACAGATTTTTCCATTTCTGGGAGCCAGTCCCATGAACCCTGTGCCCAACACACCCTGGAACTGTGGCTGACCAATCACACAGCAAGTACTGGGAAGACGGTTTTATATTGTACATTTTTGAAATTGTTATTAAGCTATAAAGGTTATTGTCAGCCTGTGATTGGTTGTTCACCATTTTATGTGTCCAATATCATCAGTACCAGGGTTGCTGGATTTATCTCCAACTCCCCATGAACCAGAAATGAAAAAGCAGCTCAAATAATGTTTAAAAGAAAGGAATCCGGAAGGTTGATTCTTTACCATTAGTGGAGGAAAGACTTTGAAACGTAATTAGGCCAGTGATGGAGCTGCTGCAGGCCAGAAAAGGCCACGTGATGCTGCTTTCTGAAAGATTTCTAAACTAGTCTAGCCTTAACGCTTTTGATATATGTAGTAAAGCACTCTGAGGAACATCATTTCACCCTAGAAAGATGTCACAGTGGATCCAGCCGCTAAGATGAAAAGCCATGCGCTTTATTTTGCTCTTCAACGTTTGAACATTTTGTCTTAAAAATCCCTTGCCTCTTGGAGTTTGCAGATGGTTTGTTTTTGGAATGTCACTGATCCAGTCAGACAGAGACGGCTGCCATATTCGACCCAGGATGGTCTTTGCAGTGCCAGGTAGTGTTTATATGACTCAGAATATAGAATATTAACTCGCAGCATACATCTCTGTCAGCCGTAACCAGATTACACAATGTTCTCAAACGTCATTAAATCTGTGTTGCCTCGGGGTCGTTACTATAATACTGTCCTACGAGAGCAGATGGAGGGAACCACAGCACTCAATTACAGGAATGTGGGAGACGGGCTGAATGTGCTTCCTTCTGTTATCACAGTCTCGCTACAGCGAAAGGAATATTAGATCATAGCGTGTCGAGCCAAGCGCCGTGCTTTTTTTTTTTTTTTTTTCACAAGCTTTGCCGCCCGCTAACACATAAAACTGACACGCTAGCTGCTCACTGCTAGAATCATAAAATGAATTGCTCGAAACTTCACATCAAGCATCAATAGAAGTCTTGTGATTAGGGCTATGAGTGACCCAAAGGATGAGGATGAGGAGGTCAAGACGAGAACGAAGAACTGATCAACCGTTTGCTACCTTGCCATGCTTCAAAATCTTGAAATCTGTGGATTTATTTTTCAGTTGTTTGGCAAAATTGTATACTGTATTTGCACATTTAATGGCAAAACATTATATTGCACTTTTTTATATTTTGTTATAAGTTGTTCACCATTTATCATAAGTGAATATTAAAACGTTATAATTCTAAAAATATTATTTTGTGGGAAGTTAACTAAGTTTACAAAATTGACCAATCCAGAACACAAGGAAATGGTTGTAAGTTAATAGTCGAATATTTATTCTCAATACAAATATTTCTCACACAAATTATGACATAATAATAATTTTATAGTAAACAAACAAACAAAATGTATAATATGTAAAATAACAATAATTGTTATCTTCCAAAAGAAACCACCCCGAAAAAAAGACCATTTTATCCATGATTTAAAAAAAATCCCGTAATATTAGCGTCTTTTACAACGTACAGTACAACTAAGTAGACTCATGAGTTATAAAGATCAGTTGTGGAAGCCTTTTTAATAAAACATCCAAAATCTGATACGACCATAAAATATTTCTGTTGTACACACACATCACGACATAATAATAGTTGGACTCTTTTCTTTATTTTATTTTTTTGCACTAGATCTATTAAAATCCTGATAGCTTCTCACTTCTGTGTCTCTCCTGACACACTGCCAGTGCAGTTCTTCTGGCAGATCTCCACTTTTGGAAAAGCACCTCAGTGTTGGTGAGTGGAGCTGGCGGTTCCTCCGCTGCGGCGACTCAGTATTCAGGCTGCGTGTCGGAGGCTAAATGATCTCGTCCTCTGCTGTGGAAGAGTGAGACAGTCACATCTGCTTTCCCTCAGACTCACACGGACTGCGGAGAGGTCCATCATTTCCACAAGGCTTACTATTAGCATTTTAATATCGCACTCGCCTCACAACAAGAAGATTCGTTTGATATTAAGTTTGAGGCCCAGTTGTTGTGCTTTTTGTGTGGAATTGGCATGTTTTTTAATGTTTCTGGTTTTGTCTCACAATCCATTAATGTGTTCATAAAAAAAAATGGTGTGGTAAAGTGTCAGTAGTGAGTGTGTGCGTCAATGTGTCTCACTCTGTGATTGGTCAGCTACAAGTGTGTGTTTTTTTTAATTCATATTCCTTATCTTCATTTATTGTTTACCATTGTGGCTGCTACAAAATGTAACTTTCTCATTGTCAGGACAATTAAACGTTTTCTTCTTCTTCTTCTAAACACGAATAATTTCACAGCCAAATGAGGTGGTATTGCCATCTACAGGGTGCTGAAGGTACTGGATGCTAATTATGAGCTAAATCACGTGACCATGATCTAGCGATTGCACTTTTTTTGCACATTGGAATTTGACTGAGACTGACTTTTTGTTAGTTTTTTTTTTTTATCTATTCATCTATTATCTATACATTTCATTTTTATGTTAGGAAATCAAACCTCATTAATAGATAGTTTCTTATGTATCACATTTCATAGTTTTTTGAGCCTAAAGACAGTATAAGTAAAATGCTCACATTTTATTATTTAACATTTTTTATTAATTTATTATATTTGATATTTTACAACTTTTACTCAAGTTTTTATGGAATTGGTATGAATTGTAACTTGTAATGGAGTCATTTTTAAAGTAAGGTGTTTGTACTTTTACTCAAGTATGGTTTTCACGTTCTCTTTACACCTCTGGTGTTTACTGCATTCAGGCAAAGCGTTGATGGGATTGTCTCAAGCTCCTCGTGACTCAGAAATGGAAAAGGTTTCTTAGAGCATTTTGTTTGGTCAATGTTATGTGGTTTAATTGGAATTGGTGTAGGAATTAATTCAGAATCTATAACCTCTGGTAGATGTGTCTTCTCACTCTCTGAGGATTTCCTGATGACGCATCTGAAAGAAATAAACACGCTGAGAGAATAGTAAGACTCCTCCATCTTCTTCCTTTTTTCACATCCTCTTTAGCAAATCTGGAAAACCAGATCATGAATTCATCAAACTGAAACCCGGCTGAGCGTGTGTTGTTGTTTCCTCTGAGACTTTAACCATTGATCTGTCACTGGCTTATTTATAGCCTCGTTATAATTTATTAGATCTGCATTCATTTAATCCAGATGAACACGACCCATGACATAAAATACAGCCTTCAGTTTTTATTAGATGTTGGGTTTTCTCCAGTATATGGTCCTTGAAGTCATTGCTGTCATAAAAACGGTGCAGAGTTCAATTTTTCAGAAGCCGGGGGGAAAAAGACGTATTTTCTGTACGAGGAAACGATCGTATCATATCTACCAAAGCACTAATCATGATGTACGCCATTTAATTCTCATCGTAATTTCAGTTTTTCTAATAAAATGCTGGTGCTAAAAAGCAGATTTCTGAGTTCCTCCTAATCAGGTAATAATCCTTGTACACCTTGATTTTTACTCCATCTTTCATCATAAAGAGAATGAAAAAAAAAAAAAAAAACAGGAACGACTATATAATATAACTACTTTTTAGAAGCATTCCCTTAATCTACTGCCTGAAAATCTGTTTCAGTTACAAAAATCTGCAGACTCATCTGCTTTTGGGTTCATTTCTCCTCAACCTGGAAGCTTTACTCTGTCCATCATGGAGCCAGGGCAGCGAGCGAAGAGGCGAGAGAGGGATTAAAACAGCTTTGTCTCTGACTAAATGGATTAGCAGCAGGTAAAGCTCTCACTGCATTTGCACCATGATGATGTTAGCACACGTTCTGCTCCAGCCATCTGCCATTTATTTCTGATGGATGATCCAGAGCAGATTGCATCCAGCACCTCGTCCACACTTACACCTGCGCCTTTCTCGCGGCATCTACAGTTTATCTGAGATCAAATT
The DNA here is from genome assembly GCA_028031935.1 of Paedocypris micromegethes. Taxonomy (NCBI): domain Eukaryota; kingdom Metazoa; phylum Chordata; class Actinopteri; order Cypriniformes; genus Paedocypris; species Paedocypris micromegethes. Next base: position 22,539,375 of record CM051500.1, read on the forward strand.
ATTTCTCAATCCCGTTGAAGGAATCAGATGTCATTCTGTCAGTCAGAATTCGGATGTTATTTGAATGTCTTGTTTGCATTTGGCAGGTTGTAAAATGTCTTTTTTAACCTCTGATGCCGCTAAAATGGATGAAATTGTTAGTACCGTGGCATAGTGGGTATGCCATGCTCCATGAGTTTGCATACTCCATGCTTGCCTGGCTTTCCTCCGGGTCTCCCACAGTCTAGAAACATGCATTCATGAGAAATGGAGGCTACTCGTTCATCTTTCTAATTTGGAAGAGTGGTTCAGAAAATTATTGGATGTAATAGCTTTGATGCCACATATTATAAACACTGTTGACACCGTACAGTGCTATATTTCATATTCAGATGTCTATAGTGAGAAAACAAATTTCACCCACTGACTACATTAAAAAAAAAAAAAGAACACATTCATTTTAGTTTTACTATGAACATTACTAATTCATTATCTATATGAATATAATTAATTGTAAAAAATACTCCATTTGGAGCAAAAAAGCAAGTAAAATTAAAGTAAAATAAATAATACAAAGTAAAAACATACACAATTAGAAAGATCAAATATAAATAAATACAGTATATAAAATTACAACACAATATTCAAAATATTGTATTCAATATTGTATTAAAAAAGATACAAGAAAAAATACAAATACAATTTAGAATCTTGACCAATCTACGATCTGAGATTGAGCAGAATGGTATATGGATAGATTATAGTTCAATCTCTATTCTATTATAATTGTGTAGAAAAGCAGTAAAACATTCAAAAATGTATATTTTAATATCTTTATTTATCTTTATCACATAGGTGAAAACATATCTATTAGCCACCATAGTTCATACTAATAAAGTGAATTTGATTAATTATTTTAACGTATTTATTTCATTATGTGACACTTTGAAGGTAATGTAAAGTAATTTATAAGTAAAAATTATTATTATCATTTCTATACGGACTTGTCATACTCATCAGGAATTCTATAGAATGCCTTTGTAAGCAATGGACAACACAGACGTTTCACACGTTGTCTACGAACACCAGGCATTCTATAGAATTCCTTTCTGCATTGTACACTTAGCCTGTAACAGACGCGATTATTATTTCTGCATGTTTTAATTGAGTTTTTGATCACTGCTTGTTTTTCAACAGATTTCCATCACGCATGCATTGAAAAGCAGTGTTAAGGGTAATTAGATTAAAGATCATTTAATTTGTGTAATGCAGAGTAGATTGGCTGGTGATGGAAGGCGGTCAAACAGTCTCTGTCAGCATAGAGGGGATTGTGTGTCCTGAAGCGTAAGAGTGTCTGGCATGCCATATGTGGGCATTATGTTCACGCGCTTGCTTTTTCTTCCCGTGTCAGGCCATGCATATTGGTAAGTATGCATGAGCTCGCCCGCACTAAGCCACCCAATCCAGCATGTCTCCCACTGGGTCTCACAGTGCCTCCGTCGTGTAAATCAAAGATGTGCAGCAGCTCACAAGTTCAAAGCCTAACAGCGAGTTGGATTGTTCTGGAAAGATCTGAGAATGGTTCACTCAGCTGTTAAACAGGGCTTGGCTTAGTACAGGGATTCAAGAGGGCAAAGGAGACTTTGATGCCACTGTTTAGAAATGTTATGCCAAGATAAAATGTCTAAAACTAATGGAAATGCTTCCTGATGTGAATGCTAATTCTAACCTGAGCTTGGGTCAAGGAAAGCAGAATGTGTATGTAATATTGGGTTATTCTGGGTCATGTGTTGTGTGGAAAGATGTTGGCAGTGCATTTCTTTTTCTTTTTGATATTTTGAAACAAAGCTGAATTGCGCACTAATACTGATACTGTATTTATAGTAATTTACTACAAAATATATAATTAATCTGTGCTCTTTTATGTTCATCAAAATTTGAAAATCTTTGCAAAATTTGCAAATGCCAGTCATGCATGATGTTACATTATTGCTAATTGTGTCAAATTCTAAATTCTAAAATTTTAAATCCAAACTCATGAAGGGAGCTACATTCACTTGAAGAACATGAGGAAACTGTTAAAAGTCAAACACATCTGCTAATTGAAATAACAAGATCAATTTGTGAGGACTCTCTGGTTGAGCTATGGGCGTGGTCAAAGTACCTTCCAATCAGCATCAGGGGGAGGGCCTACTGCACGTGGGCAGTGACAGAATGGGCAGTGTTGTCGAGACAAAAAAAAAAGAGTTCATGAAGGTAATTTGTGAAAGATTGGAAATTTTGATTTTTGCTTTTAACCTTTATATATTTTATTTATGTATCATATGTCTGGACATTTTCTTGCTAAATACTGCCAAAGGTGGCGCAGAAACAGCTAAAACACAATGGTATGCAAGGAATTGTTTCATTGCATAGAAACTTTATTACATGGTAATAATGTAACTAAGCAGCGAATAATTCCAAAAACCTGTGTATTTGCTGTGGTTTCCGTAATACTTTGATCCTAAAATTGGGTCCTAATCTCAATGGTCTAAGCTTTCTAACAAGCTAGAGTATTCCTAGCAAAGATTAGCATAATATGCAAAATATCTTGTTAAGCCCCGCCTGGGCCCACATTAATGCATAACAACATGCTCATATAAAACATCGCACTACGACGACTAATCGCAACACACCATTTCTTCAAAGAGGGCCGAATCACTACAGCGTACGTACACACAGACACACACACACACACACACACACACACATATAACACACACAAATTTAGAATGTAATTTTACATCAAAAGATAAGCAAGCACTCTATTTCCTACTAAGATCTTTTGAGTTTTTCTGAAATGTGTGTCATGATGACACGTAACGGCATAAATAAGATGTTAAAAAACAATTCTATTCTAGTCTCTCGTTAAGCTCTCGTTATACCTTTATCTTTCACATGTTCTAGGATACTGGATGTACTGTTGAAGCTTGGCAGGTAATACATTCGACATGCGTTTAAATTCATTCATCCTTAAGTTTCAGGGCAGGAAAAAGGTTACAATGGGAAGAATGATCCCGACATGTGGACAGTAATATATTGCTAATGCTAGGTCTTTTCAGGGCAGATTCATTAATTGCCTTCCCTCACTTGTCTTTTTAATGTTGAGTGAGTGAGACAGGTAAGGGACAGCAACATCAGGGTCAGGCTTTGTTTCTCACCTCACTGACATTCACGCTCAACAATGGGTCAAAAGACCTGAAGAAAAAACCCAGCGTGAACAAAAAAACAGCATAAAAAAGAGGTAGAGAGGCCCACTCGGGCTTTAATTGCAATATTTTTACATACATTTATCAGCATCGTCCATGTAAATACCAGAAAATTGTAAAAAAAAATTGTTCTAAATAAATTCAGATTACTGTAGCTTATCACAAACAGCTTATTTAGCCTCAAGGTTTCCACATGAAGTTATCAACCTTGAATAGAAAGTGATGGTTTGCGATAAGATGCTATCAGACTGATCTATTTAACCAGAAGGTTTTTTGCCCCCTAGACTTTGAAAGAGAAAATGTGTGTGACTGAAAGCCGACAACCATCTATTTTGCCAAACCTCGACTTGGTGTCTCTGAATTTCCTTTTATTCTAATTATTCTTTTACAGCGTGTACTGAAACAAAAGAGTGGACAAACAATGGTGATCCTGATGGTATCAGCAATAGCTCTAGTATTAATTAAACAGTCTCTTACCTTCAATCCATATTCAAGGTGACCGCTTGACGGAGCTTGATGCATCGCGTCTGTAAAAACAGATTGCGTTTATGCTAATGAGGATAGTTGAGAATAACACCCAACTATATTTTTGCTCCATCACCACCAAGCCTGACATGCCTAATCAATCCGAAACTGATTGAGAATCAATGTTGTAATGATGGGAAATCAATATTTAATCTCTGGATGTTTCTGGGAAGTTCAGGCCGTAGCCACTCTGGATCTTTACACACAATCCCATTTTTCTACTTGTGTTGTTCTGTCGTTTCTTTTTATAGTGGAGAACTCACACTTCTAAAATAATTCACTTCATCCTTTCTGCTTTCTTTCGTTAAAAAGGAATATCTGAAAGCCTAAATCACTAGGCTAATAGCGACTAGCTTTATCTTTATCCCTCCAAGGAGTTTTTTTCGCATACAAATGCCTGCTTGCAGTTTTCATCATGTCGATGATAGACAGTTTTTTGACCTTCAAAAATCCCCAGCTAAGCCTTTGCGGAGGTGACCCACCAGCCAAGCTCTGAGAAAATGCCGAGCTTTACTGCTTCTGTCTTTTACAAGCTAACTGTGTGAGTGTGTCCAGCCTTCGCTTCCATCCTTTCCTGTTTCCTGCAGGAGGCCAGCGGTGTGAAGGGCAATCCTATTACCCCCAGCCTGGTGATAAGGAGAAGTGGCTTCCACACCAAAGCCATAACTGGAAAAAGCAAGTCTTCATTGGCTCCGGCTTAACCCAAGGCCAGACCGTCTGTGGAGGTATCACCAATCATTTGAAATCAATGGGGACTTCAGCTTGAGAAGTGTGTGTTTGGGATGAGGTGTGAAAAATTGCCTTGTCTTTCCACGGCATTATAGGCTTGACCCACATGCTCTGAATATTTTAAATAAGCTTATAAAAGTGAAGTAGTACTTCTAAAAATGTTTACTTTTGTATTTTCTTTTGTAGACATTGAGCATTGAGGTTAAAAATAAACTACACAATCATTTCCTGCATGTGAGCATTCAAACCGCACCCACTGTTCCTTGCTCCAACAATATGGGGGAAGATTCGAACTGTGAGGATGAAAGAGAGTCTCTCAAGTTTGAGGCCCGTCGGTCTGGAAAATTGCTCATAGGTGCCAGAGAGATAGTGAATGGGTGTTTCCAGCTCTGTGATTGGATGGCCATCATTCCTGGTGGTGTCTCTCGTCCTCAGACCCAGAGTAGCTGGGATTGGCTTCAGCTCCCAATGACCAAGAAAATGAAAAGCGGCTGAGAAATTGGTTTGATGATTTAATTCTTACTTTTAGGTTTTGGAATTTGAATTTGTGTGTTAAATTCTCATTATAAGACGGGTTTTCTGAATAGGTAAACATCAATGAATCATCCAGACCCGTGGAGACTTATCTGTAGAAGGCGGAAAACACACCAAACAAGTCACCAACCTGTCACGACAAGAAACGTGTGATTCGGCCTGTCTGTGAAACCGGGGACCAGGAAGAAACATGAAGGGGAAAATATAATCAGGTTTGTATTGAAAGTCCAAGACCAGCCAATTTTTGGTGCTTTGATTTATGTTAAGGTGGAACTGTCGCTACACAGCAACTCATAAGTGTCACTTTTAAATAAATAAAAGCAACAACATGAAAGCCCCTCCCCCAATTTTAGAGTACTCATCCCCTCAAAAAAATATCCAATATCCAGAACATTTATTGAAGTAAATGGGATTCCGAGAGCCAGAGAGAGTCTAGACCATACGCCCAATTCAAAGCCCCTGTACCAAGCTGTGACCCTCTGGTGATGGGGAGGGGGTTACACTTCATTCGGACTGAATTAACGATGTTGCACGATGTGAAGGAGAGCGAGGAGAAGCGTTCTCTCGAGAAATGCCTACACTGAGTTGAGGAAGTGAGCAGCTAATTATGAGTCCATCCCTCCTCTTCATCTTTTATTCCCTTCCTCACTTCTAAGGTTCATCTACATGTTTCAGAAGCTCCACAATTAGCACAGAAAACCCCTGGCTACTTCTGCTGGAAAAGGGAAACAGGAAAAAGGGGAGTATTATTCAATTACATGAATAATTAAAATAAATAATTTCTCTAAAATGTCTTTGAATCTCAGCATTAGAAATTACTTTAAAGTTTATTGTAATGGATGGGTGACCTTCATTTTGCATTTATAGAGATAATGCTGATGGAAATGCATGGCTGTAAAATGTTCAAGAGACTTATCATCTAATGAGAATATGTCTCATATTGTTCTTTTTTTTTTTCGTTCTCGAATAATTGTTCTGTAGAATTATATATTTTCTAGGCAGTGGTGTAGGGGATAGTGCTGTTGATTAACAGCAAGAATGACTTGATTATGGTTAAGTTTGAGGACTGGTTTTATTAGAAAATTGTTCATAGGTGAGTAAGAGTGTGAATGTGTGTGTGTGTGTGTGTGTGTGTCCTGCTCTGTGATTGGCCATCCATCCAGAGTGTGTATCCCGCTTTCAGGCCCAGAGGTGCTGGTCTTGGCTTCAGATTGCCGTGACCGAGAAATGGAAAACATTTTTCAGAAAATTGATCTGTTCATCAAATATTGTGCAAGTTTGAAAACACCATGCTTTATAATGAAAATTTTCAAGTGATTCAATTGAACATTTTTTAAAGCATGAACGCATAACAGCTTTCTCAGTAGAACGGAAAACAGTAATGAAATGTAAGTCATTTTGGATTAAAGCGTCTGCTAAATGACTGTAAATGTAAAGATAATTACTGCAAAATGCAATTATTTCGCGTATTTCCATAAATATAAGCATATTTTTCACAATTTTAGACACTCAAATACATATTTCAAATTTGCTAATTTTTCCATATTTCAAGTCAGGAGCAATCACAAATAAATTAAAATGCATCATTTTTATGCAACAGTGTCCTCTTTTCCTTTCTTCAAATATGGTTTTGGAGGCAAACATGCATATGTGATTTTATTGGCTCAATAGTAGAAATAAATTAACAATAGCCACGCAGCGACACTTGGAAGTGTCGAAATAAAAATAGTTACTTTTAAGTGTTAGAAATAAAAATGAACTAAAAACAATGATTATTATTGGAACAGACATAGATGACAAACCAAACAGCAGTGCAGATCAGATCGAACGGCTAGAAACTAAGTCCATAAGCAGGCGAAAGATTCGGATCAGGACGAAAATGATGAACACAGGCCAGAGGTCAAACCCAGGGAACAAACTCATTCAAAATGGCTCAGTCTGATGCACAGGGCAAAACAATATGTCACAATGATATCGTAAAGTAAGACCTGGCAAAACCAAGCAAGACCTTGGCTGAAAATGACTGCAGCTGGTTTAACTGGAGGTGGAGTTAATCACTAGAATTTAATGTTTTAAATCTATTATTCAAGAAAATTGACAAGTCACAAGTTGGGTTTGTTAAACGAAGAAAAAGAAGTATTTAAAGAGAAGCATTTAGCCAGCACTTTTAATTTTGCGCCTTGAAAATGCAGGGGGGGCTTATATTCGCACAAATACAGTATAGAGTTTATGCCTCGTTCAGTTGACTAAAAAATGGGTATTCACTCAAATATTTGAGCTAGCAATGCTTGGACAGACACACATAGTTTGTCACTTTAACTAAAAAAATCTGTCTTTTATTTTCTAGTCTAGCCCTGTCCCTCATACTCTCCCTCTCCTCGGTCTCTCTGTAGTCCTGTAGCTCCGGCTTGATAATGTGCGGTCACGACTGAAGGCTCTTTGGGTGATGGGGGTTATGTGCTGTGGCGTTCAGTGCTCTCATCATGCTGTATTTCCTCCCCCCTCACCTCCGCCTCTGTTAATACACCGCTGTAATGTTCCTTTCGCAAACTCCCACTGTGTCGTGACATCTGCTCATCGTGCCGTGAGATGCATGGCATCGCTCCCAATGCATGAAAACGGCTGAATTACTAGAGCCAGACTATTAGTCAACCTGTCAACACCTGTGGATACCCCTTGCATATTCAAAAGGTACTGTAGAGCATAACCAAACGCCACATGAAGTGAAAACATTGCTAAGTGTAATACTCTTTAAAATTGAACTTCATATAGGACCAAAACCTTGCCTTGAATTTACTTTACCTCTATATGCTAGATGCTCTAATCAAAAGTGATGTACAGAATGTGCCAATCCTGTTCGTTGTTTGTGTTTGTTGTGTAAGGATTCTTGAGTTGTGATATTTATTGGTCCAGGATTCTAACCTGCAACCTTTTGGTCACAAGTCTAACTCTATAGAAAAGCCTTACTAATAAAACGTTATTTTAAGATTAAAAAGTTATTCCTCAAATATCCAACCCTGTTGAGGTGGTTTATCTTGCCCTTGAACTTCAGCCATCACGTTAAAATGCACTTTTGATGAGTGTTTTAAAGGATACGAATGCCGGACATTGTCCTGGTGCGTTTGTGTATGATTTGTGTGCGAGTCGGATGTATAGAACTGGCACACACATTTCTCTTTCTTCATTAAATAGTTCCGTTTAAGGACTTAAAGTTACTTAATGTTTGGGATGAGATCTGCCCAAACATGATACTTGTAAAGGCATATGTTAAAGAACTCCAATATCATCATCGTTATAAAAACGTTTAATTATGTTTTACATTGAAATTTTGGGAGTTTGAATTTTACATTTTATTTTTAATAGTCTTAAAATTTTAGGCTAATTTACTAATTGTGCAGGATCACAAAGTAAGGGGATTTATACTCTTTTGATTTTGCAGCCACTATAGAATGGTGAAAAACTAGAGGGACTGACTAATGTTATTACCCAATGTTATAGATGTGCTTTTGGCCATCTTATGTGGATAAATACAACATAGAGCCTTGTGAAATTGCAGGTGAGGTTCTGTTACTGAACCCATCACTGAAGCATTTCCCAAATGTTTTTGACCTAACTGGTGTGTAATGGGGACTGATGGGTGCGACACGCAGCCCTCTCGACCTCACAACTAACAACCTACCGATATTGACCCAGCATCCATCTCTAGTTCCCATCACACACTTACGCTGAATTTAGATGGACAACAACACTACCTCGAGTTTTCAACTACTAAGTGAAAATTCCTCGCCAATTAAAAAAAACGCACTTTAGCTGTGTGCTACTAATTGCTGGGAAATTAAATGTGTCTCGTAACCAGTGGTGGGAAGGGTTGGGGAATCGATGTATTGACCTCACGTCCAGCTTACCCTTTCTAATCCCTCAAATCTTGTGTTCTGGCTTGAAGTGCTGTATTGAATATCCCAAGCAACTCAACAAGCTGCTTAAGTGTAATTTATTTAATGCAGTGAATGTGTTGAAAGTCGTTCCAACATCGCTCCTCTGGTTTCAGAAACCGCCCAACAGGATCAACGCTGGGAAAACCCAACGTGACTTTTGTAATTTAGACAGTTAATGTAAAGTGAACTATTGTGCCACAGTGAGGTAAAACCGTCTGGTGTTTCTGTAGAAATGGGCAGAATAAGAGACATTCCACTAGCTTATTTGGCCCTTTTTGGTCTAGTGTTCTTTGAGAAACCTACTTCAATAGTTATTTCCATTTTCAGAATTGAGTTTTCCATTTCTGTGTCACTGGGTGCTGGAGCCAATTCCACCAATTCTGAGCCTGAAGACGCAAAACACATCTTTATTGCTAACCAATCACAAAACAGGACACACACACATTCCCATTCTTACTCTTAAATTATTACCGAATCATAAATCCCTGAAAAAACAGCCGTACTCGTACAGAGAAATGATTAATTTTAATGAAAAATTTCTTTTAAATACAGTGTTTGAAAAGTATCTAAATATTTTAATGAATATAAAAGTATAGATTTAAATTTCCTGCAATAGATTACGTTTTAGGTAATTTAATATAATAAAAATAATAATAACAATAATAATAATTATCATCAATATTATTATTATTACTACTATTATTATTATTATTTATATTATTACCTTGATGTAAAAAAAAAATTTGTAAAATAGATGTAATAGAATAATAGACAAAATATTGTTCTTATGTATTGTGGGACTAATGCCCAATAAAATAATGTACGATTTTTACCAGAGACTAACTGAGCTTTTGGTTTTGGATGCGCACATGGAACTGTAGACTTTGATTTTCTCAGATTTTCTACTAAATAGGTCAGTTCAGAAAAAAAGCTTCTTTAGTTCTTTAGGGGAGGAAATAGATGAATTCACGCTGTGAAATGTAAAAAGCATTAAACAGAATTGTTCTGCGAGTAACAGACAGATGTTTTCTCCTCAGAGGCTTTTCCCTTCATGTCCACAATGAGTTTATGCTGCGTCAAACTCACAGTTCTGATGAAGGTCCATGAGAGCAACTTCCTTTGATTCCCAACATGTGGCCAAATGCCATAGTCAGACTCGCGTACCCAGCATGAAATATTGAAGAAGTCAAGCATCTTTTGAGAAGCTGAAAGAAACATAAACAGCTCATGCTAATAAGTTGCAGGCCGCTCGCTTAATAATTGATATTTTACAAAGCTGGGATTGGGTTTAAATCCCCACCAGCTTTCATTCACAAGCCACAGTTTGTGGTCTAAAGACAGGATTTAGGATCATCTCTGTCCTCACAGTTCCCACCTTTGTCTCACATGGAGAATGAGTTTAAATTGGGTAGGAGATAAAAAGTGTACTGGGGAGAGAAGCCGTAAGCTAGTTGTGAATAATGAACAGGGCTGCCAGAGTTTCAATGAATGTTTGAAAGCCACTCTTAGTAAGTGATCAGCAGCAGAGAAGTGTGTGCATATGTTTGCTTGCAAGTGTGTGTGAGCGGAAGAGTGTGTGCGATGTGGCTTTTGTCTGCCGGACTCGTTTGGACATATTGTGATATTCATCTCTCTTATTGGCGGTGACATTGTTCAGCCTGAATAAAGGTAAGGGGACGAAAGCAGTGCCGCTCACCAAGGAGATTCGCCAAGCTGCTGTCGTTGGTAACAGCGGCTTTGAATGGATAGTAAAAGAACAGCAGGACGTTTCTAGTTCAGCAAATAGATTTAGAAATTCGAATCATGGAGTTTTTTTTGATTGGTACATCAATGCAGCGCCACTGAGATGTTTGAAGGAGAAACTTGCAAACAGCTAGGGCACGTTCTCAAGCTGCACAATTACTCCGTGACAGAAGACAGAGTGAAACTGAATGAGTTGCACGAGTTGCACTAATTCAAAAGAATTCACGAAATAAATTTAATTGGTGATAAAAGGGTTTACTATACAGTAGCTTCCTCCTTGCATACGCAAACTGCACCTAAGAAACGTGTGCATACTTATCTGGGGGGTATGTATCTTAAGATTAGGCCACACCCACAATAAAAGAAACTAAGTACAAAAGTGAGATGGTAAAATTGGCGTGCGTCCTCGATACTTGCGCGACTCATTGTTTCAAACTAATTTATCATAAACCCAGAATTTTAGCTAATTTTTTGCGAAAATAACTATTTTGCGGGATTCTATTTAAATAAGGTCATAGTTTAGTGAGATAATTAATAACAATGATAATAATGTCTTTGTTTTGTAATGTTTTTGTTTGAATAATTGTTAAAAAAAAACTTTTCTTGTCATTAAAAACTCCAACTCCCAGAACTCTTAGCGGCTCACCAATCATACATAGTGATGTACATCAGTGATGTATTATGGTCCAATGCATTTGCACGCCAGACTAAATTTGCGTCTTTGTCAAACATAAATATCAGAACAGCATTGTTTTGCTCTGTGCAGCAGACAGAGCGATTGGATTGTTTTGGCTCCCGGGATTTTAGTCCAGTGTTCTTCGTTTTGAACGTCTTTCTGCTTCGACGTTTGCTCTTTCACTCACTAGCCATTAGCAAAGCACTTAAACTAATCAGAAATACACTCTATAGATTACTCATGAGGTAAATAACTATTCTAGCTGTAAAAGTCTGTTTTTTGGTGCAATATCTACTCAAGTGTATAGAGGCCCATTTTCAGCATCTGTCACTCCAGTGTTTTAACAGTACAATGTGTTTGCGAATTGTGTCAGAAGATTAATGGGTGATTGTAAAACCCTTGTTTGATCATGTTAGCACTGCTGGAAACTGTTTAGCTAAGTAAAGAAGTAATAAAACTGACCTTCCCTTGAGCAGCTTGAGAAACTGAAGCATCATCGTTTTTGGGTCAATCACATGCTCAAAATGGCCAGAAATAGAGAACTTTTATTAACTCAAAAGTCTATCCTTGTTCTTAAAAACGAAAGCTATTCCATGATTTGACCCCAAACATTTGAAAGGTAGTGTATATGTTGTGGAAAAAAAAACACACTATGCATTGACATAAAATGCAATGCAATGTAAGTGCATAAACACCTGGTAAATGTGTAATGTAATGTGAATTTGATAAAATATTGCTTTTTTTTTGAGGCAAGCCTACTGATTTTGTTTCTCTGAGCGTGGAGAGCTGGTTTGGTTCAGACTGTCCAGCTGGTCTCATAGCTGCCTGTCATGTAGGAGCATTGATGGATGGAGGCTGAGGCTGCTCTTACTGACAGTTATTGATGGTCTAGGCTCCAACCGTGCTGTTCTTTTACTGAGTGTACCACGAAGATAGAGACACGGACATTAGAGACACATCAAAAAGATGCATTTTCCCCAATGGCGCCATTAACCAGTCTTTCCTAATGCATCCTGCACATGATTCTACTCCTTCTCAGCATTTAAAAGTAAGACCAGTGATCATGTCACGCATCTTCATTTGTTGAATTGGGCCTGAGATTGTTCAATGTATTCAATTTGCATTTTATTAAGACAGGAGCAAATTGATTTGGAGCGTAAATATATGCATTTTAGATGTTCTTTGGCCCATTTTCTAGGTTCAAGCATTGTCGTTGTAATTCAAGAGAGCTCTTCAAGAATATAATGGGAAAGTGAATTCTCTGATTATTTCATTTTGGTTTGTTTGTTTAATTTTGCATCTCGGGAATGTGGTGGAGTGTTTCAGTGAGGAGATATTTGTAATCAGTCTTTTGAGTTTTGACAACGTCTTTAAATTGGCATAAAATGTTTGTACAGTCCACTGAATGTGCCACATGTCAGAACAATGCGAGATTAGGAACTGAGAGAGACATTGATATATATTGCCTAAACTCCACTCTGAGTTTAAAGGAAATATTCACTCTTATCTTATTAATACTGTATTTACAGATTAGCAAATGCATTATTGACACTGTTGAATTTGAAGCGGTAAATAACGGTTTGGTGAATAAAATTAGTTTATAAAATTAATTGTCGTTACAATAAACTAAAGATTCATCCATCCATTTTCTACTGCTTACTCCATTTCTGGGCCATAGAGAGCAGGAGCCAATTCCAACAAATCTGAGTTTGATATGGGACACACAATCTAATTTGTTGGCCAAGCAATCACAGAAAAGACACACACATTCACACTCTCACTCCCAGCTTTGGTCAATTTTCCGATGTCAATTCACTCGGATTGACTTTTTGACAGTCCAGTTAATGCATTGATCAACAATAAAAGTAGTTTGCATCGCTGTATAAACAAACTTTAAACCTGATTGTGACTTTTTGGGAATTGAACCCACAATCTTGCTGTGGCGAGCAGAAGCTCTTCTGCTCCAATTTCAGAAAAGCTGAAGTTTTCGTTTTCTGTTATCATTGCTAATATGCACTTTTAACTGAACCTGCTTGGGGAAAAAATGCATTTAATTATTAAACAATTCTCTGGCTTTTTGAAGTGTTAAGATGCCAAATTAAATGCAAAATAGATTCACATTTGCACCTGACAAGTGACAATGTGTTACCTTGCAAAGAGCTTGTAAACTGACTAAACATGGATATTTCTTAGTAAAAAAAAATGGTCTAGAAGTGAAAAACACCAATCTGCATCTCTGGGAGAAAGAAAAGAATGTGCATTTATATTCAATAAAAAAATAAAAATAAAAAAAGAAGAAAAAAACGGCTGCTTTGTGTTTTCTCCACGGGAGGTTTGTGCAACTAATAATTATTTTGTGGTTATTTTGGGACCGTGTTCGCAACAACAGCTAGCATGCTAAGCCTCGGTATAGTCGGCTAAAGGTTAAAGTGAGGAAACGTGGACTCGGTTGCTTGAGATTCTCTTCACGTTGTGTGTAGGTGGAGGGGCCAAAAAACACATTATGCCGTTGTTGTGAAATAGTGCTGACTCCTATTCTAAGTGACGTTCATTTCTTCTACGGACTTCTTAGATACAAAAGAATGGCTTTTTGGAGAGATGATGTATTTCCTAGACAAAGGCAGCCGTGTACCAAACAATAAGATGAATATGGCTGATAAGAATACAATAAGTAAATGCATTCACCTGTCAGTCTTTTTTTCCCGAGCTGCCCATTCAAATCTGAAAGGTAATCAGTTTGAATAATCTTATTAAAAAAAAAAAAAAAAAAAAGATGGAAGGCTATCTTGAGCGGTACAAGGACATCACACAGATGAGCAGCTCTTATTCTAATCCTATAAATCCTAAACTGTGGTGCATTTGTTTAGGAAAGAGAATATATCACAGAAATGAGCTCCACCAAGTTGACACGTTATCAGTGTTGGTTGTCTAAAAAAATGGTGTTTGATTTTAAGATCTGGGGAAGGTAAAGTCTGTCTCATCACCAGGGACCACATAACCCAGAATCCTCTGTTCTTGTGTTTTTCCATCATCCATCTTTCTGTGTTTTTGTGTTCTACTGTTTCCACCTGTGTTTTCATTAGTGTATATAATTATGTCATCACCTGTTTCCAGTCATTTGTCATTTGTCAACCGTTGCCCAACATTGTGTTCCGTCAAGTCTCTGTGTAAGTTTTTCGTTCATTTGCTGTAATTAAATGACCATGAGAGTGTTGTTTTTTTGTTACTACGGTTTATTTTTGTTACTATTGGGTGTTGCATTTCCACACCACACAAGATTTAATTTATTCCTCCCAAATAAAGCGTTTGCTCTCAGTTTGAATCTGAGATCTGTTCTCAGATGAAAAACTAAAAATGCAAATGCATATAATGCTAATTCAAAATATTTTAAATTTATATTTAAATTATGTCTCAATTTTAGGCTGTGGCTAGCCAAGTAGAGTGTGGTTTTGGTCTACTTATTCTCCCTTATAAGCAATGCCCAGATTCTGTTTAGTTAGCTTAGCATCTTTGTACAGGACCCCTGAGACACAGCTTCTCTGATTTGCTGCCTTCATGGCTCTGGGCTGCCTTGAAGGACTGGGCGAATGCTTGCATGCCTGATTTAAAGAGCCGTGTCTTTGAGAAAGTGCTCTGCTCAGCCTTTCTTTCAGTGCATGCTGTTGGCAGCATCTAGGGTTTTGATCACGCCTGCCATTATGGCAGAATTTGACAGGTATACGGAGGCTTGCTTTCCAAAAGAATGCTAATTAGCATATAGCGCTTCACCCACAATCTTATCTTAGCTTAGGTAGGAAGCTGGAGCTCCTTGGACAATGCATAAAATTATAAATATATGAGAAGCTAATGATAACAAATACGTATTCAGGACTTATTTCTTTCTTTCATGAAAGACTCTGGCTTGAAAGAAGCTGGTTGAAAGCCTTAGAGAGAGTCAAGCGTGACTGTTGAGGGATAATACACCATAACATTGACAAGTCAGTTGAACTGCGTTATGAGAAACGCATCCAAAATAAAATCAGAATTTCGCTTGGCATGAGATATTTTCCATCTGTGAAATCACTGTTATATTGATCTGTTTGAAAGCCTTGCGCCGTAATAGCGGTGATAATGTTACATAAAGCTAGGTTGCATGTACGCCTACTCCCTCTTGAGACGATTTACTGCCGCCCGCTCACAATGAATAAATAATCAGAGGAAGAAGATGAAATCTCAGATTCTATTCACTTTCTGTCCTAATTGTACATTAGAAGTGACAAGACGGGCCGAAAAAAAATAAAATAAAAACATCTGTCATTTAGAGCAGGTACTCTAAAATATGTTTACTATATGTATAATATAATATAAAATAAATGTAAAATAACTTCAAGTTCAGAGCATTTGTAAAGCGCTTTTCTCAAAGCGCGTAAAAAAGCAATAGTAATAAAAACAAACATTAAAATCTAAATGTTGTTCTATAACATTGTATAATGTTAATGTTGCTACAGTTACATTTTTGTTAAATAAGTTAAATAAGACATTGAAACGATTCCTTTGCATTCAAACATGGTGTCTTTGGTGTTGAAGACACTACAGAACAATCTAGAAGAAGCCCGTGTGCAACCTGTGACACGACTTCATTTAGTCTTTCAAATCTGTTAATATCGCACGCTTGTTTCATACATGAATAAACATGCGATTTTAATGCGGCTATGCTTATTTTACGCATGAAGAAATGATGAGAAATATTTCAGCACAGTCTTCATTATGCTCTCATTTCTTTGGGGCCTTGGATTTTCTCTAAGCTTTTGGCTTTACTTCGCTTGATCAATATGACCAAATTAACATTTCCAACCCCCATTTCAAAAGCGCAAACCCTGTAAATTAGTCATTAGGAGCGAGTCTCAGCGGAAGAGGCGTCTGTGAGTAAAACCTGTAGTCATTCACTAGTGGATAAAGCAATTTCACCCTTACGTTCACCTCGCACTTAAACACACAAATAACCTACACGCGGCACTGTCTCTGTCCTCACCTGTGTAACCAATCGAATCAAAGGTCTGATTGGCCATTTCACTTCATCCTGGTTGATTTAAGAGAATGTACCACATGAGAACCTACATTTAAAGTATTCGTTTAAACCAAAAGTGAGACATATGAAAGTTTGAGCGCCTTAATTTTGTTCCTCAGCAGCAACTTCTCATACAAACAGTGTTTTCATATACATTTAAAGAAGATTTTTAAAGTCACTTAATAAAATTATATATTTTTTCAAGTTAATGGAATGACTCGTTGTATGGTATCCGATTTAGAGAATGTAAGCAAACGTAAGCAAAAAGGAAGTTGTGCAGAGGTTGCAAGGGATTCTGCATCAAGCTTGTTGCATTAGGATAATTGCCTTATTGGTCCACTGATCTTTAAGAACATTAGTTCAGTAATTATACTATCTATCAAAGAAAGCTATACTGTAACTCATCTGTGAGAAGTAAAAGTAGAGTTTGTGCTTTGCTTTATACAAAGTTTACGATCTTCTAAGGTCTAAAACGTATGCTTATTTTATTGTATTTGCATTGTAACTTGAACTTTGAAAACTATTCACTCAACAATGGGTCATGGTCAGTGTTGTGCAAGTTACTTCGAAATTGTAATATGTTACATATTACTTATTACCGTTTGTAAAAAGTAATAAGTTACATTACAATATTACTGTCTCAGAAATGTAATATATTACATTACTTTTGTATTACTTTTAAGTTACTTTCACCAAAATAACTACAGAAGTAGAAATTAACGTCCTAAAATAACAAAATGTACCTTTTACTTGTACAGTAATTCATGTTACAACCAGTGGAAGACATAGTTATGTAGCGTAATGACTGTGGCCTCTCCAAGCTACCAATAACAATATACATAGTCTATAATTGTAGGGTGACCATATATTTTGATTTCTAAAAAAAGAGGACAATCTGCGCGGCCTCGAGACAAATTCAAACGGCTTCTCGGAGGCTGATGAACATGCTTTATTGTGCTTCAATGTTGCTAAACTATAACTTAGTTAAAATAATCAATTAACTTAAAAAAAAAAAAAAAAAAAAGAAATCAGTGAAAACCTAAATAGGTAACTATTTTAGTCAGACTTTTTTGAATAATGAAAAATGTTTTTAAAATGTGATTGTTTTAAAAAAAAAATAATAATACAAGAAAAAAGTCGACCCATATTGTTTCAAAACGATACGCGCAATTTCATTCTCAAATATTACTTTCTCATATAATTTAAAGTTGTGTACCTACGTACATGTGTATTAGTCGTTTGAAGAAGAGGGAAAACCGGACATTATCGTGAATTTATAAAATCCGCCCGGATGTCTGGGGAAAAGACGCTTGTCAACCCTAATAATTAACATTAACTGCGCAGCCGCAGTTACGCAAGCCAGACGGATCCAATAGCTGCACACCTTGAGCTCAGAGCCAATAGCTGCACACCTCAAGTTCAGTGCAGCCGTTACAAAATACAACGCTCCACCAGCGAAAGGCGAATGACTTACGCGTCTATTTACGAACAGGAAATATTAAATGTTTGATTTATTGTCTTGAATGTGGAAGATTTGAAATGTGAAAGAGTAATATATTACTGAAAATACACAAAGTAATAAGTTACACTACCGCGTTACAGCAAAAAAGTAATATATTAGTGTAATATGTTACTTTTGTAACGCGTTACTCCCAACACTGGTCATGGTAAATGCTATATGAGGGATTGCACTTGTGATCCAATGCACTTGTTCAAAGGTCAACGGGAAGCCTTAATTTGGTTGAAGCAATTTGCATGTGGAATGTGGGTATATCAGAAAGCGACCTGACTGACTTATTTGCTACATTCCCATTTTTGAGCCGTCTCAGACAGGTCTTCAGCCGTCTTGTAGAAATGTCTTCACTTTTTTACCGATTATTGCTAGTTAAGGTCACTAGAACGAAGAACACCATCAGTGTGCCTGGCCAATCATGAAGACCAGGTTTTACAGGCCCTACATACCAAGGTCTCTAAGACAGGGTAGAATATATCAATCAAGAGTAATCTCAGCCCAGTTCAGTCAATTTGCATGCTCATCTTCATATTCAGTGCTTCGAAACAAGCTACGTATGTAATTTAGGGGCATTCGGGTTGCAATTCAGAGCAGTGTGCTCGCATTTGATGGCATTAAAACTTCCTCAAGCTGCAAACGGTTCATACGGTTCTAAAGTGGTCCACACTGTGGACTCATAGCACTGACATTGCATCTTCATTTACATCATTTACATTTCCCCTCTTGGGACCTAAGCTTGTTGTTAGCAGCACTTACCGTAGCGAGGGTCCATTTTAGCCTTGTGAAAACTGTGAAAAAAGCCCTGCAAATTGAATTGAATTGAATTGAATTGAAAAATCCTTTATTAGTCCCACAGCGGGGAAATTTCACGTCACAACAGCAACAACAAATCCAAATAAATAAACAAACATCACCATAACGCACTGCACACATCATAATGAACCAACAAACACAGACCATAATGAACAAGTAGCGCTGCCCGTCTTAAGCATAGCTCCAGTCACCAGTTTAAATTTAAGTTCAAATTGTAGAGTCTAATCGTAGCAGGTAGGAAAGATCTCATATTATTATCATCATTATTATTATTATTATTATCATACATTTTATTGCACACATTTTTCTTGTAAACTAAAAAAACAAAAAATGGTAAACACTTTGTTTTCCTCTAGTGCAAATTAAACTCTTTTTGACTGGCACATTTCAGTTCGGTGACTTCTGCCAACATCCCTAATGTTTTTTTTTTCAGGCAACCAAATTTGGCTGTGAAAGACAAATGCCTTTCCACCGAATGCAAACAAACAAGTGTATTCGTTTAATTGAGGATATGCAACATTTATCTTCTCAGCACCTGCAGTGTTTCAACAGCTTTGCCCTTTTGCTTGGTCTTTTACTGCTGCTAACAAGACATGAAAAATGCAGGTTTATGAATGATCATTGTATAAAAAAAATTGTCAGATTTGTACCTAGAATATTTAAATCAGTCACCACATCCATGCAAAAATACCGGTACCTAGCAACAATGCATGGACTAGATAAAAGTAAATTTTCAAAACAAAGTGTATTTTTATGAGTTCGAAATTCTTTCACTTTTTCTTAAATTACAGCCCTTTGGTAAGAACATCTAAAGTGTACTTTCAGGAAAATTACGTAAGACTGAAATTGTCTCAAATTGTCGATACCTTCAAGATCTCTGTCCTACTCTCATCAGAGGACAATTGTAAGAAGAGCTCTTCCCTACTGCAGCTGGGGTCTTAAGCCCACCTGAGTCACTTGAGGCAGAATCTAAAGTGGTTATAACACGGTCTGCATTATGTACAGAAAAGGTCAATCCACACTGGATTCGATGGCTGGACTGCAAGGCATGTCGTGACAATGGACCAAGCTGAAAAAGCCATTTCCAGGGATTTCACCATCACTTTGAGAAGCTCTTGTCTCAAAGCAGTAATCAGTAATCTGTAGTGTACTTTGACAGAAGATTTCAGCTATAAACATCTGCTGTATTAAATGCCTTGTAGTTTAAAGATATGGAAGAAAGAATGAGTTTCACATGTAAGCTTTGCATTGAAGTGACAGTTTGAAATGTCATTGAGAAATATAGCAGTTACTGCAGCTTAAAGTTTAGCACAGATTTTCCGGCATTAAAAGATAAAAAAAATTGGGCTTTTTATTCAGGTTAAGTGCTTTGATAAAAGCAATCAAACGCAAACGCATTTGACAGCTGAGCAAAAGAGCACGTTTTTCACTAATCCTAGGAGTGTTCCTGGTCTTAGAAGCCTGATCATAAGATTATGTTACTCCATGAGGATCACCAACTCACCCCATCACAAAACTTTACAAACAAGACATGTGTGACTTTGCCTTGCATTAGAATTCAAAAACTTTTGTCAAGAAAAGCCCATGAAAAAGATTTCGCTCTTGAAACTAAATCTAAATGAAAGTCTGTTGATGGAAAAGAAAGGCTATTGATCGATTTAGCCATTTAGCAATCCAGATCTCATGAAAGAACCTGTTCAGAAATAAGGAATAATACCATATAGCTCTCACAATCAAAGCGACCAAATTACGTGCTCCATTTTGTCTGCCCACTGATGCTGGTTACAATCCTTTTGAGGGTTCTTGCCTACAAAACCAGCCAAGAGCATATTGATCCCCAGAGGTTTGAAAAATGGACGCTTTGACAAGACGGCTTGGAACACACCTCTTCATGCTGATGGGCTGTTCTGGGGAAAACATCTTACTGATAAATGGTTTATGGCAAAACATGCTTGGGAAAATGGAGTAATTGTGCTGCAGTAAAAGTTCTTACAAGGTGGGGGGGGGGGCTTTTTCATAACAAAATAATCCACCAAAAGGCTGCTTTGGGTCTCAACAGTGAAGATTTTATTTTTAAATCAGAAAAAGTACATTTGTGTACTATGCTTAATAATCTGCACTATACTTTCAAAATAAGTAACGACTGAATGGCATTTCAGACATTTCAGACATTTATGTCATAGTCTAGTCCACATGTCTCTCAACAACTTACTAAAACTTCAAAAATGCTATGTGGTACTAAAGAACCTCCACTGTTCTATAATATTCAAATATCGTGTGTTGTGGATACTTGTGTATGGATACTTATTGTACTAAGCTAAGTATCCACATCTGTCCAGCCATCCATGTTCTTCTGGTTACAAAGCTGGGTTGCGGGGCTTTAGCAGGGATTTCCAGTTTTCCCTCTTCATCACCTTCTCTGGGTCCTCTGTGGAGACACTGAGGTGTTGCCAGGCCAGCCACTGAGACAAGATTTCTCCACAAAATACTTGGTCTTCCTGTTGGCTTCCTCCTGTCAGGACGTCTCTCTTGGGAAGACTATCCAAAATGGATCCACCTCAGCTGACTCCTCTCAATGTGGAGGAGAATGTGCTCTGTTACTCTATGAATTTCAGCCATAACGTGTATCCAAGACCATGTCCTTTAGATCAAGACTCGACCATAGGTACGTTTTGGGACGTACCTAGATTGACTGTCAAAATGAGATCTTTTTCTTTCAGATCAGCACTTTCCCAAAGGCTGTCACTAGGAACATGGTGGAACGTCTTCTCCAAATCTACAATACACATGTAGACTTGACACATGACTGAAATCTCATTAACTTTTTGAAGTAAACTAGAACTAAACTGGGACTAAACTTCCCAACACCTTTGTGAGGGCGTAGACCTGGTCCAAAGTTCTATGACAGAACAAAGGCCACGTTGTTCCTCCTGTATCCGAGGTTCCACCACCCCAGTTGGCACCACCTCCAGGGATGCTGACCCTGACTTTAATAATATTCTGCAAAAGGATGTCAACCTCTACAGACCTTAAACATTCAGTCTTGAGGTACTTAGAACAAATGTCATCCACTCCCAAAACCTTACCAATGTGGAGTGTTCTGACAGTCTCAGTGCTGCTTGTACTGTAGGTAGCCTATAAGCAAACCTGCTTCTATAGCTTCTCACCATATACCCAGCTGAGACCGGCAGCTCTCTATTTTCACTGTAAACAGTGTTTGCACAGTACTGCTTCCCCCTCTTGAGACGGCAAACTGTTTGATGTTCCATGGTCTCACCAAACCCAGACCAGAGTTCACATCTGTCCATTCCTGAATAATAATTAGATAACAAATATCCAGCTTCTCAAGATTCATTGAGATTGTAATATGGATTTATGTTGTGCTAGAAGTGTTTTACATATAAGAAGAAAAAAAATCCCATTAATTGAGCTGCAGTTTATTTGCATATTGGACTATCATACACATTCTCTTCACTGTAACATAAACACACGCTTTACACACATTCGCAAGTGTTCGTCAAAAAACAACAAGCTCCATCAAGGACCACTTTCCATTAGTGCACACATTTGAATAAGATGATTGATGATGATTCCCATGGACACAATAATGTGCAAACACATTTTGAAGTGCAATTTTTAGGACTTCTGATACGCAAATATTTGATTTACAAAATGTTCTGTTTAACTGCCGGTTAAAATGAGACAAGGTGAAGGATAATATTGTTCACGGACAAAGTAATGTTAGATGAGCGAATTTGTTAGCATGACAGGTAGTTCGCTAATACTCAGCACTTGAGACCACTCAAACAGGAAATGACATCATCACTAAGGGTCAAATTGTCTGATATTTTTTAGGTGAATTCAATGTTCCGTGCATATTTGAAAAAGCTTTACGAGTAATGCAAAAGCAAAAACTAACAAAATAAAAAGCACAATGCACACTTGCTCAAAATAAGCTCCTCTATTTCATAAGATTTTTTTTTATTCACTGTAAACTTGAATACATTGATACTGGTTCTGGCTAGTTTGTGAGATTTACAGTTTTAAAGTCAGATTACAGTCTACAGATTACAAATATCTGCTCTAATAGACCATTATGTAATGCCCAATTATATAATTTTAAATGCTAATACTTGAATGGTCACTTTGAGTGGCATTACATTTATAATTCGGCTAACATGGCACTTTTTCTTCAAAACATCTTTTCATATTTGTAAAAATCAAAAGTGAGAAATGAGTTGTAATTCTTAACAGTGAAATGTCAACTGAAAAAACAACATATTTGCGTTTAAATCTTTCTGAGATTTAACACAAGTGAGGTAAACTACTTAAGATTGGAATCGTGATTTTAACCGAAATGCAATTTTGTCCAAAACAATGAGACAATGCAAAAAAATTACAATTTTTACTGGTAAAAGCACAACCTAGTGTCTTGATGACCATAATCTGGCATTTAATATGGGTACACTTCATTTTTAATGGAGTAAATATTGTAACTTTGGTGTTAGGTTTCTTGAATCCCATGAATTCTACTGTGAGGAAATACTGTTGTTGTAAAAGTTACAAAAAATGTCACTATTGCTACAATATACATGTGCAAGCGTTCACTTACATGGCATAGTCATTGTAAACAGCAGATAATAGCCATGAAGTATTCATATTTATATCAATATATTAAATCTAGTTACATTACACACTTGAATATTTACATTACAATCTACAATGCACAATATTCCATCTTCAATTCAAACAAACACTGGGAAATAATTCAGGCTCAATATGAAACCTTTTCCGACAACCGATCATAAAATCATAAACAAGCATGAAGAAAAACAAACGTATGATACTACATGTTAGTAGTGAGATGTGACTTCCAACAGAAGCAAAAGATTTCCCTGTAAATATACAGTAAATGCAGATTAATTCCAAGCACAAAATAAAATGTTTATGAAGGAAATGCCACAAAACCTTCAGAGAGTTCAAATTAAAGCAACAGATAAAAAAGACTTTTGTATGAAATGATGTTCCGGACAAAATTCAAAAGAGTTGTCACACGTAATGCCTTTTTGTTGTAGAAGTTTAGCAACATTTAAGCGCACTCATGGATAATTGACACTTTGTCTGCACCAAAATAGCCCCTCCCACTGATGCTGTCTGGAAGGTTCTGTGACCTCTCGGACTGACCAATCAAACTGATCTGGTGTATTGTCCACGAGAATTTCTTTGCCGAAAGAATGTGCGTTGGCATTCCAGTTTTGTCCATTTCTGCGAGTCAAGGCGAATGCAAATCAACAACATTTTCAAATTTTGTCCATACAATTGTCCTTCAGTAATGCTTGCAATACCTTGTCATGAAAAGTTGGCTTCATAAAAACAACAGACAAGGTTTAGACTAAAGCTATTCCACACTCTCAGAGAAAGATGTTATTAGTTTCAGGCATAGAAAATGAGCTCCGGAATCTGGCCACCCTGAACTCCCGTGCCATTGGTACTGTCTGAAGAGCACTGGAACTGGAAGGTCACTTTCCCACACTGCACTTCTGTCATGCCCTCTTGTCCAAAATAGCTCAGTTCGCTTCCATCCAAAACCACACTGGCTGTATAGAAAGTGTCCGGCTCGATCTGAACTGGGAACTCGAACCAGACTGGAAAGGTGTTGCTGGAGCCATCAGAAAAGTACTTGCTCAGATTGGTCCCCAGAACGACTCCTTGGCGCTTCAACTCGATCTTAGCCGTGTATTCTGCAGAGCCGCAGCTGGAGCCGTACAGCCCGAAGCCAGCGATGAACACCCTCCTATCCACGGCAAACTGAATGCTGTCGCAGCGTCCACGGTAACGCCACTGGTTGCTGCGGTAGGCGCAGGACTGGAATCGATGGCACTTCTGCGGTGTCAGTCCTTTACGGGGTTGGCTGACAAACTGCAGCTCGGGCTTCTTGTCTGCCGTGTACCATAAGAAAATGTCATTGGTTTCGTTTAGCGTCAACACTCCGGACTGCGCCGCCCCGTTGGCAAAGTCATCCAGACCCATGGTCGGAATGCGAATCAAATAGACAGACTGGCCCAGGACTTTGCGCTTGTTGTCAATAGTCAAATTCATCTCCCTCCGCAGGCATTCCGCCTCGGCCCAGCTCAGTGCGGCGTCAAACACTACAATCTCCTTGGCGTTTAGGGTTTCCCGCTGAAGGATGCTTTCCAACGTCTGAGCGTCAATGTCACTAAACCCTTCAGATTTAAGTGCCAGCTCTGCCTGAGCATCGATGACCTCCCAGCAGCGCTGCGTTAGGTCTGGCTCTTCAAACAGGCAGCTCTGAGACAGAAGAATACAGGCGTTCTTGGCACTCAGACTCGTTTCCAAGAAGTTGACGCAGGCTCGAGCCAGGTGCGGTACTATGTACTTTTTGGCTGTGTATAAGGTTGCCAGCACGGTGTCGGCACTCAAGTCGATTTCGTCGCAGTAAATGTACCTGGGAAAAAGAGAAATTGAGGGTCAACTGCTGTGCATCTTCCTCTGCAGCCTTTTCAATAGAATGTACTAGTTTAAAATGCATCGTAACCTGCTATTACTAGCCCAGCTAGGAAGGAATAATTTATAATGTGCTAGCAGCGGGAGCTATAATGTGTTTTGCTGTGAGCCTAAGAGGTGCGCCGAAGAGAAGAAAAAACTGCGGTAAAAGCAAATATTGCAGATGAAAAGAAATATTTAATTTCGAACCTGCTCTTTATAACAAAAAGCGGTATTGTGGAAACAACCATAACGTGGTGTGATATAAAGTCTCTGGCAGGCCTGTAACTGTGTCCTTGGGAACTGATGTAAGGCTGAATTGATCACACTGTGTTGTGCTGAACTACTGCAAATCGAATACATTTGCTGTAATATATTCTGGACCAGAGCGGATCACAGGCCTATAAAAAGAACATATAAGTAAAAGGATTGCAATGGACACTAGAGGCATGTGAGAAAAAAAAGAGCACGGAAGATAAAATACGCCACATTTTTTACACCGTGGAAAGAAATAATTGCGTGCAATTTACTAAATTGGTTTGAATTAAAGGTCTTTCTTTTCAAAGTGAATAACCGCAATCAGAAAATCTTTCAATTCCAGGTAAAGTGATTTGCAATTGAACTAGTGTCTGAAGATGAAGTCTAATTTAAATTACAGTTTTAAAGTCATATTAAGTAATTGTGCTACATTTAACTCTAACGGTAATTGGTTAAGTAATTACACTGACTCTAATAAGAATAAGGTAACTTCAAAGTGCTTTTACAGTAGATTAGTCTTAAATTGCTTTTAAAGTAGACAGGTAACTGTTGATTAACCCTTGAACTACTAAGAAAATCCAAATTATATGGAATCCTTTTTATATTGTTGAGTTTTGTAGAAAACAAACATTCTAATACATTTTAATACATACATTCTAATACAAATACATTTTCTAAATGTGGGTCTAAGGTGGGATGATGATCCCGATGGACAGACAATCACAAAGCAGACACACACATGCACACCTCACACACATTTTTTCGGAAATAGGAGACCCAGAGAAAACCCACACAAGCAGGCAGAAATCATGCACAGATGCTTGGGTCTCCAACGGGCACTTTCATGCTGCCCATGGAAAACAATGGCCTCCAGTACAACATCACAGGAAGAAGATGAAAGTTTAACTAGGTGGATGAGAGCACATTCCGAGCAGATGGGTGACACACACAAGCACAATTACAGAGCAAACTTACTTCAGCATTGCTAAAAACGCCGGCGGTTCCACGTCAGGAATACGAATCTCATCACTGTCTTCTGCTAGTTCTCCGTAGAACATGGCATGAAAAACCGAGCTTCCCACAGCCAGGACATACTAATGAGGAAACAAGGTAGACTGCAGTCAGAGCCTTTTTCATTATCAACTGCACAATTCAAACGAAATCTACACTGACATAAATATAGTCGTATACGAATCCAGCTCCACATCTTAATGGACATATATTTGATAAAGAACCTTGGTGTTTGAAGGGAAATTGATAGTTCTCTGCTTGTATCGACTGAACTTTGTAAGAATAAAAATGTTGATGTCCAAATGAGTTTTTTTGGAGTTAGACTCGCCCAGACATGGTCCACGCACTGACCCCCACATGCCCCCCCCGACACCACGGCTCAAGTAAAGTAAAGAGTAAGTGAAGTAAGGTAAAGAAAAGTAAGGAAAGAAAAATAAAGTAAGTGAGACTGTCAATGTGGCGAACCATGTAAAAATCGTGCTCTGCATTTAACCCATCCAGTGAAGTGCACATTCACACAGGGAAGTGAACACAAACAAACCCGGAGCAGTGGGCAGCCCAAGCAAGGGGGCATGAGGAGGTCAGTGTCAGAACAAAGGGCAGTTTCAGAACAAATAGGGGGATTTGAACCAGCAATCTTTTGGACACAAGTCAAAGTCCTTTACCACTGGACCACAACTGCCACTTAAGGCTGCCCACTGCTCCGGGTTGGTTTGTGTTCACTTGACTGTTTGTGTATGTACCTTTACTTGTTATTTGCACAGCACAATTACAGTACCTAGTGGCCATATCGACAATCTCACATGTAAGGTGTCCTGATTTTTCCACTCACATCTCTCTAAAGTTATAAACTACATTTTCTTTTACAAAGATGCCGTCTCTATTCTAAACCTGGCTCACACAAAGACACAGCAAGTAATCTTTTCTTCCTCACAAGTTGCCCTTCAGGGTTTTTCTTCCTTTTCCTTTCTGAACCGGTTGAGGCGTGGATGTTTTACGTTTCAGCTCAATTCTCGTTCTCCTGGAGTCGCTTGAGCGTGAAGCACACGCAAAATTTCACCCACAATGCCTGATGCTTAATTAAGGCTGTAATTTCCTCTTGGGTTCTCGGGACACGTGAGCGAGCAGCATCCGTGTGAGTGGCATTTACTTCACTTTTCACTCGCGGCCAAAGACTTTCCAGAATAATGTGGATGTGGCTCCAGGAGCCAAACGTCTCATCAGGACAATCATGGCACGTGAGCTAATGATGAAATCACAAGCCAATGCAGATGCATTATATAAGTTAAGCAGCTCCTCCATTTGTCATTCTCTTGCAGGCAATTAAACATCTTACTAGTTTCTAATGTTTCTTTAGCAAAGATCTTCTGCTTTAACGTTCCCCCTGTGCTAAGCCCATAACACTTGCTTTTACTCAGGGAGTCTTGACGTAAAACGCAATGGTAATTTTCACAAAGCGCTTTCCCTAGAAGCAAACACAACGTTCTCAAATAAAAATGATAATGCATAGCTGAACTCAAGCCAAATGGACCTCATAAAAAATGTGCTCCGTGATAATTCTTCATGGCCCATTGCAGTATTGGTTGAGGTCATACAGCAAAGAAATACAATGCCCTTGGTAAAGCATGCTACATAAAGCATGGCAAAACAGCCAGACACAACTTTTTCATATCCGCCCTCTTTGAGGAAATAATGAGTCACGTCTGAATTGTAAGCACTGGCTTTTCGAGGATAAATTCTGGTGTGTCTTTAGAAATAAAATTAGAGAAGCAACAAGCAGCTTAAACGGATTTTAAGTGCAGTTGAAACTGACCAGGGGTTTAAAAATGTGATCCTCGTATAAAACATTGGCCAGTATTCCAGGAACAGTCAGTACAAAGGCAAATGGGGAATTGAATTAACTGCCACCAGTTGTTGCCCGAATCGATGTTAAAGCTTCAACTCTGACCTTCAGGACAACCACTGGCACCGTATAACGCAACATAACATGCAAATTTGGGATAGTTGACACAAATTGTAAGCTTTATAAACTCAAAGCTTTTTTTAAACCTGGAGCAGTGGGCAGTTTTATATTGTGGCTCCTGGTGGTCATGTGGTGGTCAAATTTTGCTATGTGAAATTAAATTCCATATCAAAAACTTTTTTCTAAAGACTGTCCTCTGGTGGAGTGACATTCCAAACCCAACCAGATCAGTCAGCATTTTTTCTTTCCACATAAAAAAATATTGAAAACTTGGGTGAGATGTTGCATTAGCACTTAATCATCCATTGTTAACGCTCCGGGATGTTTCTTTCTGCTTTCTGGAAGAATTGTCCAACCTTATTAACATGAAGTGCATTTACTGTTTTATTTCAAGACCATTTATTTAAATGCTGCTGATTATGTAAGTCACTTTAGATTTTTAGACAAAGCCCATGTTAAAGAATATGAATGCTACAAGTTGTTACAAAAAACGGTTTCATTAGATTTCAACAATGTATGCTTATAAACCCACCAAGATCTACATGTGAGTGTGCAAATCCACTCAGAACTAAACATGAGTGTGCATATCCACTCAGATCTAAGCATGAATGTGCAAATCCACGCTTACATAATGCAATAAATGTAAAGTTCAAGTTGTTTATTTAAATTGTAAACTCCGTAAAACGGAGGAAAAAATGTAATACTACAATTGTTGGGAACATTTAACCAGTATACGAGAATTAATAACCAGAATTTAAACGTTAGTATATGTTAGTGAGTAAGCCCAACCAGAACTAAATTTGAAAAAAAAAAAAAAATCTAAAGAACACACTTAATTTACCTTTACAATTTTCTACAACTAAAGTGGAATGCAGTCATGCAATAATTAATAATAGAAAAATAAACTACAACTGTATCAGCATATACAAAAATAAAGCATGTTTTTGGTGTTTCCAGGCAATTCAGGTCAAGTACTTCATTTCACCCCGTGACAATTAACAGTTTTCGCTCTTGGAGAAAAAACGCATAAAACAACATTGTGTAAAATGAATAATTAAAGAAGCTATATTTCATGTGCAACATTTTTGACTGAAACTTTAATTGCACACTGGATAGATTTAATTGCACACTGGATAGATTTTCCTCATTACTTCACGCCTGAATTTCATTGATAATAAAGGAAGGTCACTTATAACTGGATTTATTCTTGTGGTTTTGACAGAACTGCTCTCACCTTGTGTCCAGGAAGTCTCTGAGTTCCTCCAGTCTGACCAACGACAAAGTGAACATCAGCCATCAGCTCATTGTTGAACATCACAGAGTTTCTGCAATGGTAGACATAAACATATATATAGTATATATTGTGTAAATATAGTATATAGTATAAAAGCCCCATTTCATTTTATTTAGAAAGCCCCAACCACTGCATTTATGTTTATTACAAAAGGAGGAAAAATGGCAAAGAAGAAAAAATATAAAATGTATACATAAATAAATTAAATTCTTTATTTATAATTTTTTTCAATTTATACAATGAAGTTTTGATCCAAACTGAGTCACAATGGGATCTTCCTCAACTTTTATTGGGATGGAGACCACATAGGAGCAGTAGGTAAACAAGGAGCGCCATCTCAAGTGACTACAAAGCCAAAGCCGAGCGCACATTTGTTTTGGCCAGCATGTGGCTTTCCCATGACGGCTAAGCAAATATTGTCTTTACACTGTGACCAAAGTTGTGAATATGAAACAAAACTTGTGTTTTGTAATTTCCATTCTCTGGGACAATACAGAATCATTGGCAAGACCTGTTAAAAACACACATGGTTTTACATACATGGACATTAATAATGAGGTGTATTTTTAAATATGCTTATTTTTACACTGACCCACATAAAAGCAGACAAATGTGAAGCCAGGTATAATTGATGGACTCAAAAACTCCAATTTGTTATCTTTAAAATTCAAGCTCACAACTTCCGCTGAGTTCTCAGGCATGTGGAGTTTTGATGCAAAGATGCAAATGACAATATCATCAAGCTTCCAAAGTTTGAATTTAAAGATGCTGGAGACAAGAAGTGCGACATCAAATTACCGTTCTCTGATTGTGGAGTAGAGACCCTGCCAGTTACAACACTGGATGGTGTTGTTGTTGTTCAGGTTCTGCTGCTGGTACTGTTGGACCGTAGTGGTAGTAGTGGTGCCAGTGGGAAAGATCTCTGTTGCCATCTTCTTCTTCTTCTTGGTTTTCAAGGTGATAATCTCATAGCAGACCGGAGGCAGCTTGGAAGAGCTACTGGGACTCCCTTTTTTAGAGCCTTTACTGGACTTGTTCTTAACTGACTCTGGAAGCATTAACAAGAAAGTCAGACATTTCATGTTCCTTCCCTTGGCATCCACCATGAGTGTGTTCGCCTGCAGAGCAGTGGAGAAGCATGCAGAGAAGGAGGATGCAAGCAATTGGAAAGATCGGAGACCTGTTGTGAGGGTGAAAAGCCCCAAAGTACTGCAGTTTATAAAAAAAAAGAGGAGGAAAAATGCAAAGAAAGAAAAAACAAAAACAAATCCACTTCAAATCTTCACCTTATAAAAACGGAAGAACCTGGATCTCCGTCTTCCACCAGATTTTAAAATATAGTCAGAGTGTGACTTTTCTGTCCCGGTGGACAGCAGAAGCAAGTCTCCATAATTGTGCTCTTCTCTGACAGTCCCAGATTTACTGCTCCTGTAGTGGGTCACAAGCTGCTCGTCCTTCCAGTTCGGACACACGGATACGCTGAGCGGAGCTGGATTTGCTCGCTGTTGAGATGTGACTTTTGCTGAGCGTAAGGAATGAATGAGAATGCATGAAGCCGAGCGTGTAAACCCCCCACAGATGGATTCAGACGTCCCCCGCAGCTCAGCCAATGAACACTCTCCACAACTGTGATTGGCTCCAGCCACAGCATCTGCTAGAATATGTAAGAAGCTCTATGATTAAAGTGCCAGTCTCTTCCTCTCCTATCATGCACTCTGATCTTTAGCATTTCCCCAAGCCTATTGTCTATTAATATTTATAACATAATGCAGCTCATTAAGTACGGATTGTAAAAGGAACGACAGGGATTCATATACAGGATCAATCCCATTGTGTTTTTTTTTTGAAGCTATAAAGAAATCATACTTCACTATCAGTAGAATGAAAATAAACAAATTTCAGTATTAATATATACAGTATATATTTACTGTATATGTATGCATATATGAACATAAAAATATAAAAATACAGTATATACTAAGTGTGTGTGTGT